>CM070564.1:2388343-2833366 GCA_036346405.1 Phyllostachys edulis
ATAACAACGCGATAATAACATAGTAACAACAACAAGAACAATCACGAAGTGACTAACCCAAGTCACCACAACAATAGCATGAACTCCCGTTCATACCAACCATGTCAAGTTTTAATTAAAGGTTGTAGTCTAGTCTTGAACGACCTTACCAAGCATGTCCATAACCTAGGGCGAGGCTATTCAATAGTTTTATCCTCGCAGGTGTACCACTGTACCCACACGTCAGACCGCCTTTCCTTTAGGCACACTACCTTAGGTGTGCTGGCACGCTAAGTCCTCGAGACATTTCCAATGAACAATGCTAATTCTCGAGTCGCACAACCCACGGGAGAAGGAGACATCACACAACCTTCCCGGAAGCTAATGCTCCTCCCACATCACACACACATTTTATCTTTAAAAACACACCAACCGAAATAACCCCAATTAACACCGCCCAAAGTACTTAGTCAAGAGGGGTTCCATATGCCCTCGTGTGGTTAGTCTGTGAAATAAACAACTTAGTGACCCAAGTACTCGGTCCTTAGGGACCCGGGCATACCACCACATCCAAAAACCGCACCATCCATCCAATATGCCCAAGTCTAAATCAATCTTTTATTTTCAGTTTTGATTTTACAATTAATCAAAGCACAAGTGCTGGACATATAGGAGTAATAATCAGTTTTGAGTGATCAAGACCATCGACTAAGTCGATGATCGCCCATTCTACCGAAAACTAAGCATGTCTAAGCAATTTAAATCGAAACTACTAAGTGATAGGAGCTCATCCAACGAGCTCCCACCACAGCAAATAACCTAGGCTCATGGTAGTAGAGGATAAACAATTCCTACAGATTATGCAACTATAGGCTTGCTAGTGACATTTAACACAAAGTAGCATGCATACATAGAAGTAAAACAAAGTATTAAGCTTTAAAGTAATGGGACATGGTGGGAAATGATCAAACTGCTTGCCTTGTTGCTGGTGGTCACTTTGTTGCGGAGGGTCACTCTCGGGATCACCACAAATGTCGAAACCTAACGGAAAGGCGAGAAAGAACCGATAAGAACGACGAAAAACAACAAAGACAGCACAACAAACGAACTCCAAATTCTCTGAATTTTCTACAGCAGCAAGAGGGTGATTTTTAGGGAATATTGCAACAAGAACCAATTGATTTGGATTCTCAATGCAAAAGTTATGAGCAAAACAATTCTGCTCAGCCCTAAAATACCAAACTGCACTATTCACTAATTTAATTATGAGGCAACATTTTCTAGAACAGCAGTGAAGCTGAAATTTTTACTGTAAAACCAGCACCTCATGAGATGAATAACACAATTGAGTTCATCTCATTTGGAGCTATATTGCACTCTCTACAAATTTTCAAAAACAAGAACTTGAACAAAATTATAATGCACAAGTCCTCATTTTCCTAGCAGCAACATGCTCAAAACTAATTTTCACAGTGAGTTCACTAAGAGAGGAAACCAACAAAGTTGGTCTCACCCAAAAATAATCTATAGAGCATTAGTTATGTATTTTACAAGTTAAGCATTGATTTAAGTGCACATTTTAAAGTTGGTTTTAAAATCTAATGGCAAACTGTGCTCTGGAGCTGAACTCAACTTACAATCATTTTTGGATTAAAGTCAAGTTCAAAACAGAGCTAACACAATTTGAATGACCTCAAAAGGATTCAAAACGAAGAAGATATGAAATTCTAAAGTCTATACCTTATTTCAGTTCATAATTAAGAATGTCTTGGAATTTCTAAAACCCACAAGGGTATGGGAGGGCGTGAGCCACAGATCTCGGATCCAACGGCTCATGACCTCCCAGAGAACTATCACACACGCCGCGTGAAGTCCAGAGGTCTGGACCTCTTAGCAACTCACATGCGCGAGGTGAGGGGAGGTCGTGGCCGTAGATCACGAAATCAGCGGACCACAACACGGGAAGGAGGTCCGAACGGACCAGATCTAAAGGGAGGTCCTCAGCGGTTGAGATCTTCCAAAGGAAGGTCCAAACTATCAAGATCTCCCGAGGAAAATCTACATCGTCAGGACCTCACAGGGAGGTCTGGGCCGGTCCAGATGTTCAAGGAGGTCCTCGATGGTTCGGATCGTCAGGGGAGGACCTTGGCGGTCAAGATCTACCCGGGAGGTCATGAGCAGGCCGAGACAACCTAGGGAGGTCCTAAGGGAGGTCTAACGTTCACAGACCTCCAGGGAGGTCTGGACGGCCACGATTGCGCAGGGGAGGTCTTGGACGCTCCAGATCTCCTCGGAGGAGGTGCGGGCGTCCTGCAGACCCGCTTAACTTCGCGCCGCAGCTGGACATGAATAAATGCTGCTACCTGGACATCAAGGAGGTCAGCTGCAGCGGAGGTCTTAAATGCACAATAAAGGGTGGATTAAAGGCAGTTAAGACATCCAATGATTACAATGATTGGAACACATGATTAGCGCATTAAAATGGTGAAGCTTTGTCCTAAAAACGACAATGACACGCTCGGGACGTCCGACAAAATCGCGAGCGCAAAGATGTGGTCATCGCCGGCGATGTAGACCTCGCCGGTGAGATCAATAGTACCGTTGGGTCCGCATAATAACCATGCGCACCAAAGGACCTCCTCTCAACGGCGGCGGCGGCCTTGAACGCCGGCGAGCCGAGAGGACAACGAAGACAAGCATCTGGCGAAACCAAAATGCAAAAGGAAGCTCATGCGACATCCAACCAAGCGTGTGCCCAATTTAAAAGCTCCGCGACCTCATACATCGGGTGCCCAGCTAAAGGACTATCGGGGAGTACACAGGAGGTCCTAAGGTCTTGAGGAGGTCGAGGAAGGAGGACCGAGTTGGGGAGGAAGGGTGCTCCACGGCCAAAGCTTCAACTTCAAGCTCCACTTTGTCCCCTCTGCAAATGCCCAACAATATCAAGTTAGGCCTTGGTCCCGGAGGGTAGGGCACAAATGGAAGCAAGGAGAAAAGGAGGAAAAACTCCAGGACCCTTGTCCACCGAGGAGCTTCAAGCTTCTCAACAATGGCGACCAAGAGGGAGGAGAGGAAAGCTCAAATGACACGGTGCAAGCTTAGAGCTTAGAAGTGTGCCAAAGAAGCTAAGGGAGGAACCCAATGGTGACTTATAGCTTTGAGTGAAGGTTATGAGTGGGGCTAAGCTCCATGGTGAGCTTAGCCCACGGGTTGGTCCATGGGATGGACATGACCTAAAGTTGACAAGAGGCGGTCTGTGACCGACTGATAAGTGAAAAGTGACTGCATTAAATCTTGGTCAAGAAAGAGTCATTGAAAGGACCAAAGGATGGGCGGTGATAACTCCACCGCTCGAGCACGCATGCGCATGAGGAAGGAGAAGAACAGGAGGTCTTTATGACCGTTGGATAAGACACAGGGAGGTCCTAACCATCGGATCAATTTTTGAACCGTTATGTTTTAAGTGGCCGGGAGGAGGTCCCACCACACGATCAAGGATGGGAGGTCGTGGCCCTCCGATTTCATGTCAGCAGCATACGTGAGGAAAAGGGACAGAGGTCCAAAGCGTTGGATCTCCATCCAGCAGTCTTGGACCTCCAGTGAGGACTTAACCGCACGCGATCAAAAAGACATGAGGAGGTCATGGCCTTTGGATTTAAATCAAGGGCACACAATGACCGGGAGGTCTGATATGATGCTTAACGAGCAAGGGAGGTCAGGACCGTTAGATTTAGATCTAAGGGTTCCGATCAAAAGAGGTGGAGGTCCTGAGCTTGCGCAACGCACAAGGGAGGTCATGGCCTTTAGATTTAGATCTAAGGGCTACGATCTCACGTCTTGTTGGGAGGTCTCAAGTGCGCATGAGACAAAGGAGGTCGTGGTAGTAGATTTTAATCTAACGGTGCACAACAAAAGATGGGGGAGGTTGTGAGTGCTTGATAACACGGGAGGTCGTGAGCTGTTGGATCTGATCCAACGGCTACGACCTTGGTTAGGTGGGAGGTTTGTTTAGTTTAGGTTGAGAGGAGGAGGTCAGGGCCATGGATCTTGGATCCAAGGGCTATGACCTCACGTGAAATGGGATGACTGTTGAGTATGTTGAGGAGGAGGTCGTGGTCTGTTGGATTTGATCCAACGGCTCACGACCTCAACAAAGTGGGATGACCTCGCTGCGATGGTTTAACAGCTCGAGGAGGTCTTTGAGGTTTAACACACGGGGAGGTCATGACCCGTTGATCACGGATCCAACGGCAATGACCTCATGAGGTGGGGAGGTCCTTGCGGTGTTGATCATGAGGAGGTCGTGGCGGTTGGATGTAAATCCAACAGTGCGACTGATCAAGGTGGAGATGGGGTCTGCTGAGGTGCAGACAAGGTTGGGCTGGACCAACTTTGAATATGGCTAGCCCAAGGAACAGTGTAGGCTTTTAAATTTAGTTTTTAACAGCTGAAACTTACCAGAATTATTTGAGATAGCAAATGAACTCCAAATTTGATGAAATTTTAACTGGAGCTTGCTGACAATGAGATCAACCTTGCATAAAATTTCCAGAGGTTATTATGCAATGCATTTTTCTCAGGAAATTCATTAATGTTGTTTAAAGGATTGTTTTACCTCCAAGATTTATCAAACTAGTTTTACAACTTGTGATATTTTTCAGAGGGGTCCCATATCAGTTTTGGGACCAAGGACAATATATTCCAAATGTTTGACACAAGATTTAAGATAATTGGAGAATGAGTTTGATTTTTGGTCAACAAGAGCTTTGTGTTTTTGAATTACACAACTCTTGGACAATAATTACATAAGATTTTAGGGTTTTTCAAGATGTGAGAAAAAGTTTTAATTTCTACACATATAATTATACTTGATTAACCCTAATTATACATTTGGGATGTTACAACATCACGGGGTGGGTCTTCACAATAAAGCATCAAGATGAGTTAGAACAGAGAGAAAGATAGATCATCTATTAGGGGTGGCTTGGTTAAACCTGAAAGCCAAAAGGCTAGGAGGCCAAAAGAGACAACAAAACTTCACCAAAGGTCTACTGACCAAACTAAGCGATTTCAAACTAAAAGGACCACTAACAACTGACCTTATTTAAAATCAGCCCTATAGAAGTTACAAAGGCAAGGAGGTCAGGTCAAACTTGAAAACAGGGTTTCAGAGGAGGCAAGATCATAGGACTAAAGAAGGAGTTAAGATTGGACTAGAATAAGATAAGAAAAGATTTAGACAAGTTAAGGGCAGCATAGAACCAGAACAAGGAAAGAACCATTAAACAAGTTTTAAGGTTAATTTGCTTTAGAAAATAACTTTTGAATCAAAACTAAAACGACCTTTCTACCTATGGCCACGTCCTACAGCCGACCAAGGCTCTGATACCACCTGTGACGACCCACCCCGTGGTATACAGCAAAGGTCCGGGAGGACCATTTTTTAATTAAGACATACTGCGACTGCATTAGCACCTCTCGGTATATCATCAGGGAGGTCCGACAGGATCTCCCAGGCTAAGTCCCGTAGGACCTCCTGGAGGCCCTTCCCCTGTGCACCGAGCTAGTCCCAGGATAACAGAAGCTAGCTCACACAGAAACACAAGGCGACAGCACAACCACAAGGTCAAACAAAGATGAAGTAGACAAATTAAACTTAGTATTAAACGGGACCTTATGGTCAAGCTTGTTTACAAGAGGTCTGCCAAACCGGCTTACAAGATCGACCAGGACTTACAACCGGCAACAAAAGAGCTCCAAAGCAAAAGCACCAAAAGCACGTAAAGGCCATCCGGCAAGCCCACAGGCTGTCGAGTGGAGGACGTCCTAAGCGGTGGATCGTCAAGAACTCCTCCTCAAAGAGGTGCAGACCGCCTCACGCTTGATCATCTTCAAAATCTGCTTTGACACAGGGCTTAAAGCCATGAGTACTTTGAATGTACTCAGCAAGACACAGGGAGCATTTATGCAAATAATATTCATGCAAAGGCTTACCAATTGAGAGCTGTATGGTTAGATTGCGCAAAGCCAAGTTTTGACAGCAATAACATACGTAGATTGAAAAGCAGCGAGTTAAAACAGTAGTACATAATACATTTGATTTTTGCAAAAAGGAGTGAGCACCAACTCACATCCACAACCAAAAAGGGAGGTCAGTCGCACCCATGACCAGGTCCTCACCCAAAACCACTCTAGAGAACCCACTCAGTCGAGGTCCGAACCACTGGACCACTACCCGAGCCAACCCGACCCTCTCGAGCCGCCAAGGTCTCTTGAGGCAAAGCAGGGCATCTCGCTGAAGTGTCCAGTGGCACAAACTTTTGGGAAAACTACCCCTTGCACCATTTTCACCAGGCATGTCCATAACCAAGGACTTGGCTATTCGAATAGATTTTACACTCTGCAGAGGTGTACAACTTTACCCACAATCCACGACCTCTCTAGCGGGACGGGTTCCGGAAAGACCCTTGCTCACTTCCGATGGTGAGCAGTCTAGATAGCGTGGCAAGGCCTTTACAAAGCTTTGAACTGGCCCAGAGCTGCCCGCTAAGGTTTCGCATTTTCCCCCCTTTGGTCTAGAAGTCCGCAGGGTTATGGGGTGCCCCCTCTGCGCCAACGAATCAGCACGCCCATCCACAACAGCCCCAAGCCATCTTATTGCTAATTATTCAGCCCAAACCATTCCCATAAAATGATCTTGTGGTTGCACTGATTGGCCTAGATCAATAGAACACAAAGTTGAGTCCTTAATTGTGCTAAGGCAAGACTTCCACAACCCCAATGTGCAAAGCACCCACTACTCACTCCTGCCTTCTTGCCTCAGCAAAAACATTTTGTAATTAACCCTGCCAAAAGACCACCCAGTCCTGGCACAATAGTTTTAACAAAGTGGTCTCACACCACAGCCAACACAATAATGGCATCACACCAAAGTTGCTTAACAGTGGCACCAACCACAAGTTCCATAATTTAATTAGTCAAGATTATTAAGGATGAAGCATGATACACCGAACCACGGTTTCTAAGAGCGGCTATATATAAACCCACTGCCCCATGTTGGCAAATAACAAGGAATACCAACTAAATACCCAATCTAAGGTTTTCAAGGTGAGCATGTCAACATGACTAGAACAAGTTATGAAGGAGGCATAATAACAAGTAGGAAAGTAACTACAACCCAAACACTTCTTATAAAAATAGCCATGCATGATAACGTAAAACCAAAATATATTTGCAAAGCTAGGTTCAATATGATCAAAAGGAGGTGCATGGCTTGCCTTGGTCAAGCGGTGGAGAACCTTTAATAGAGGCTCCTGGGTCCAAGAACTCTTCCTCAAACGCAGGATCTACACGTTCGCAAAAACCAAATAAGCGAAACCACACTAGGCCAAAGAACTTCAAAAGACTCAAAAGAACTCAAACCAACTCGGTAAGGATGAAAACCAAGAGGCTCAAAGACACCTCGTGAGCTCTGGGGAGGACTTGCCAGAGAAAACCAAAGAAGGAGACCATGAAGCTAGAAATGAGCAAAAGGTGGCAAAATGAAAGCTTGCCTGTGCTATATATAGCGAGTTGGTGGAGTGTACCAAGAAAAGGTTCAACGACGTTTGGGCAATCGGGGTAGCTAGGGCGGGGCTTGCCCTAAAAGAATTAAATAAGGTACCTCAGATGTGACTGCATTTAATGTGATCCGACACCAATTAAATGCGCACAGAGTTCTGAGGCGGGAGCAATGATAACAAGGTTGAGTGAGGCTGACAAGTGGGGCCAGTCAAAAGGGTGCACCACCGGTCAAAGAGGTGGCCCCATCACAAGGGTGTCTCCAAGAAGAGACCACTGGGAGGTCTGGACAGAGGTCCAAAACACTCAAGGGAGACCACAGACAGAGGTCCAAAGACTCGGGAGGAGGTCGACACTCAGATCTCCAAAAGGGAGGTTCGACGGTCAAGATCTCAAAGAGGAGGACCTTAACGGTCAAGATCAAAGGGCGTAGGGAGGTCCTGACGGTTAGATCTTCCAAAGGGGAGGTCTAATGGTCAAGATCTCAAACCAAGGGAGGTCCGACGGTCAAGATCTCAAAGAGGAGGACCTTAACGGTCAAGATCAAAGGGCGCAGGGAGGTCTTGACGGTTAGATCTTCCAAAGGGGAGGTCTAACGGTCAAGATCTCAAACCAAGGGAGGTCCGACGGTCAAGATCTCAAAGAGGAGGACCTTAACGGTCAAGATCAAAGGGCAACAGGGAGGTCCTGACACTCAGATCTCCAAAAGGGAGGTCCGACGGTCAAGATCTCAAGGAGGAGGACCTTAACGGTCCAGATCAACGGGCGCAGGGAGGTCCTGACGGTTAGATCTCCAAAAGGGAGGTCTAACGGTCAAGATCTCAAGCCAAGGGAGGTCCGCGGAGACAAGGATACGTGGGGAAAGGCTGAGGCCGTTAGATCAAGATCGGATGGCGCAAAATAAAGGGGCTGGTCGGACCGAGCGAACGGGTCAACGAGACCAGGCCGTCTGATTTAGATCGGACGGCTGGGAGGGAAGGGGACGTTCGGACCGAGCGAACGTGCCCTCAGGATTGGGCCATCCAAACAGCATCGAACGGCCCTGAGGTGATGTAGGAAAAGCCTCAAGGGGTACGTCCGCAGGAGCCTACGATGGATCCAAGCGCTAGGGAGGTCTTGGACCTAAGGAGCTCGGGACCTTTAGATCCAACAGCGGAAGGATCTAGACGACTAAGATCTCCAAAAGGGGGATCCTAACGGACAGATCTACACAAGGGGGAGGTCTAAGCGGTTAAGATCTCCAGAGGGGAGGTCCTAACGGCGAGATCTGATCAAGGGGAGGTCTGAGCGGTTAAGATCTCCAGAGAGGAGGTCCTAACGGCCAGATCTGATCAAGGGAGGTCTGAGCGGTTAAGATCTCGGAGGGAGGTCCTAACGGCCAGATCGATCAAGGGAGGTCGGCGGTTAAGATCTCGAGGGGAGGTCCTAACGGTCGAGATCGATCAAGGGAGGTCTCGGCGGTTAAGATCTCGGAGAGGGAGGTCCTAACGGCCAGATTTGATCAAGGGGAGGCACTACACCATGGCATGGTATTAAGGGCAATTATCTGCCGGGAAAAAACTAGATTAGTGGCAATCTATCTGCCGACAATATCCAAGATTTTAGGGGTCCCATTATCTGCCGGGAATAATTATTTTCTAGAACAATCTATCTGCCAGCAATGTTTTAATATTAGCAACAATACATTTGCCCTAGAAAAAGTCAATTAGGTCAATCTATCTGCCGGCAATATTCTTTGGGCGGGAAGATAAAAAATTTGGCCCTCTTCCGCGCTAGATCTCCCTCCCACGCCCGCGTCACCGCCCCCGCCCCCAAAACCCAAATCGTCCATGGTCGCCTCCTCCCTCTCGACCTCCCCGTCGCCTCCCTCCTCCCTCCTCCCACCCATTTCTTCCCCCTCCCGCTCCCAAGACATGGCACCTGCCTGACTCCTCCTCTCGCGCTCCCAAATCCCCTACCCTAACCCTCACCCACGCGCCTCCCTTCCCTCCTCGCCGTCGCACCTCCTTCCCTAACCCTCCCTTGCCGCCTCCTTCCCTCCCTCATGTTGTCGCCTCCTTTCCCCTCCTCGCCGTCGCAGCCCAAAAACTCCGTGCTTTTCCGCAGCCAAATCGAGATCTCTCCCGTGCTGGCCCCATCCGTCTCCCACCCCGCACCATGCCGGCCAGCCACGGCAGCGCAACAGCGAAGCCGAAAGAAAAAGGATGGCCTCGGCGCTGTCCTCCCTCCGCTATGGCGACAGTCTCTCGGTGGTGGCCATCTCGGGCGCCACGGCCATGCTCTGTGAGGCGATCTCCTGGCTCCTCATCTACCGCACCGCCGCCTACGACTCCCTCTGCGCCTCCATTGAGCGCCACTCCTGCAAGCTCAACTCCATGAAGTCTGGCTCCGTCGGCAACAGCCCCTCCTCCAACTCCTCCTCCCAGCCCGCCGTGTCCTCGTCGTCGCGGGCCAAGAAGATGGACCGCATCGAGAACAGCCTCAAGGACGCCGCGCGGGAGCTGTCGCTGACCAAGCTCAAGTCCGGCGCGGTCGTGGCCGCTGTGCTCTTCGTTCGTCGTCTTCGGCCTACTCAACTCGCTCTTCGAGGGCCGCGCCGTCGCCAAGCTGCCCTTTGCGCCCGTGCCGCTCATCCAGCGCATGAGCCACGGCGGCATCCCCTGGAACGACTCCACCGACTGCTCCATGGTCTTCCTCTACTTCCTCTGCTCCATCAACATCAGGACCAACCTGCAGAAGCTGCTCGGCTTCGCGCTTGTTAGGGTTTAGACTTTAGAAAAATCAAGTGTTAACTATAATGCGAATTTGCTGAGGTAGGTGAATTTGTTCTGCGGGGAAGATCTTGAGGAGGCTGAAATTTATGTGCTATTCTAATGATGGAGTTGATGAACATGTGATTTGGTGAGTGTGCTAGCTCATTTTGCTTAAAACCTGGGAGTTGTTATCAACTGCTATGTCTCCCCCCAGGTTGGTAGGTTTGATGAATATCTTTGCTTGACAGCTTCCTAATATGCCCAAAAGAGTATATTGTCCGTCTCGTTATGGATAGGTAATGCCCAATGCAATGTGACTATGTTTTATAATTTAGATATAGTCAATGTGGCTGTTTTTTGGAAATTGCTTCTAAGATTATTAAATCCCTTGAATGGTACTTACACAAGGTAACTAATTTATTTTTGCAGTTGTAGGAGGCATTACTTAGTACCCTTATGCAAGGTAACGTTGCCACTTCCGTGCTATTTGTGAGACCCCGACGTTTATTAGGCTCATAATACTTAGTCATCCGATTGACCTAGTATTATCAACCAAATAAACCCGGTCTCGAGAGATGTATACTTCCTAGAATGCAGTATACATACCTCACAACAAAAGAGTATATCAATTCCATACAACACATAGAACATAAGCAACAAACCAGAAGTTAACATTAATTTGGAAAAGATATTACAAAAGAGAGGCCCTTAGGCCAAAAAGCAGCAATTCTACAAAGGTAACAGCGGAAGCAAAAGGTGCCATAAAGATGGCTATAACACAAAGCCAATCAGTGTGCCTTAACCCCTAGGCATCTGACCGGACCGCCAAGCTAGTCGTCGAAGAAACTGCAACACGTAGCACAAAAGAGAGGCTCTTGGAGCTCTCCTTCTTCCTCTGCAACAAAAGCCACAAAATTGCCACAACCCGGCGGATGAGTACATAAAGTACTCCATAAGACTTACGTGTGAGATAACAGAACTATAAATAGCTACATGCAAGCTTTATTTAAGTGGATGAGGCTTTGGACTCATTTTAGCATAAAGCAACATTTATTTGCAATAACATAATAGATTGAAGGCAATTTGGCAAAGCATTTTTAATTGTTGAAGTAACAACGAGATAATAACATAATAACAACAACAAGAACAACACGAAGTGACTAACCCAAGTCACCACAACAATAGCATGAACTCCCGTTCATACCAACCATGTCAAGTTTTAATTAAAGGTTGTAGTCTAGTCTTGAACGACCTTACCAAGCATGTCCATAACCTAGGACGAGGCTATTGAATAGTTTTATCCCTGCCGGGTGTACCACTGTACCCAACACGCGAGACCGCCTTTCCTTTACGCACACTACCGAAGGTGTCTTTGCACGCTAAGTCCTCTGAGACCTTTCCAAAGGATGAATGCTAATTCTGAGCTGCACAACCCACGGGAGAAGGAGACATCACAACCTTCCCTAAGCTAATGCTCCCTCCACACTATACATATACATTTGTTTTTGAAAACACACCAACCGAGCTCGCTCATAATTAACACCTCCTAGAGTACTTAGTCAAGAGGGGTTCCATATGCCCCTCGCGTGGTTAGTATGCGAAATCGCTTGGCTTAGTGACCCAAGTACTCGGTCCTTAGGGACCCAGGCATACCACCACATCCAAAAACCGCACCATCCATCCAATATGCCCAAGTCTAAATCAATCTTTTATTTTCAGTTTTGATTTTACAAATTAATCAAAGCACAAGTGCTGGACATATAGGAGTAATAATCATTTTGAGTGATCAAGACCATCGACTAAGTCGATGATCGCCCATTCTACCGATAACTAAGCATGTCTAAGCAATTGCATCATAACTACTAAGTGATAAGAGCTCATCCAACGAGCTCCCACCACAGCAAATAACCTAGGCTCAAGGTAGTAGAGGATGAACAATTCCTACAGATTATGCAACTATAGGCTTGCTAGCGACATTTAACACAAAGTAGCATGCATACATAGAAGTAAAACAAAGTATTAAGCTTTAAAGTAATGGGACAATGATGGAAATGGTCAAACTGCTTGCCTTGTTGCTGGTGGCCAAATTGTGGCAGAGGGTCGCTCTCGGGATCACCACAAATGTCGAACCCTAACGAAAGAGCGAAAAAGAACCGATAAGAACAAAAGAATTCAAAAGGACTCAACAGCAAACCTTCTCCAAAAGACTTGAAATTTTACAGAAGCAAGATAAAGATTTATCATGAATTTAGCAACAAGAATCAATCGATTTGGATTCTTGATGCAAAAGATATGATCAAAACAATTCAATTCGGCCAGAAAAATCCAAATTAAATTAAAAAGGGCTACTGTTCATAAATTATTTTCTAGGGGTCTTCTGGACATGAAATTTTTATGGTAGATAGGTAATGACATTCTAAGACTAATGGAAGTGGTTTCAACTCTTTTGGAGTTACATTGCAACTTCTACAATTTTTAAAGACAAGAACTTGAACAAAATTATAATGCATAATTATTCTTTCTGAAAACAGTAACATGCTCAGAACTAATTCTCACAGTGAGTTCATTATTAGAGGAAGCTAACAAAATTGGGTTTACTCACAAATAACCTACAGAGCATTAGTTATGGGTTTTACAAGTTAAACATAAATTTTGAGTGTATATTCAAAGGGAGTTTTAAAACCTAGTGGCTAACTGTGCTCTGGAGCTGAACTCAACTTACAATCATTTTTGGATTAAAGTTAAGTTCAAGACAGAGCTAACACAATTTGAATGACCTCAAAAGGATTTAAAACGAAGAAGATATGAAATTCTAAAGTCTATACCTTATTTCAGTCTATAACTAAGACTTCACCGAATTTCTAAAACTCACAAGGGTATGGGAGGGCGTGAGCCACGGATCTCAGATCCAGCGGCTCAAGACCTCCCGAGAACATCACCTGCAGCGCAAGCGTGAAGTCCAGAGGTCTGGACCTCTTAGCAACTCACATGCGCGAGGTGAGGGAGGTCGTGGCCGTAGATGGGAGATCCAACGGACCACAACACGAAAGGAGGTCCGGAGCGGACCAGATCTAAGGGAGGTCCTCAGCGGTGAGATGACCTCGAGGAGGTCCTAGCGATAGATCTAAACATCACAGACCTCCGGGGAGGTGCAGGCGGCTCGATTGCGCAAGAGAGGTCTTGGGCGCTCCAGTTTCCTTGGAGGAGGTGCGGGCGTCCCAGAGCTCACAACCACGTGCTTGCGCACGCACGTGCTGGACAAGAGGTTAATCTTGGCAGGACACAAGGAGGTCATGCAAGGAGGTCTTAATGCGCACAATAAATGGTGGATTTAAGAACATCAAGACCCAACCAATGATTGCAAGATTGAGCAATTGATGACCGCATTAAACACGGCAAATCTCGTCCTAAAAGCGACAACGGTCTTTGCCGTGTCCGACAAAGACCGAGCTCAAAGATTTGGTCATCGCCGACGATGTAGACCTCGCCGGCGAGAACCAAGGACATCCCGTGTGCGCAATAGTGTTGCGCACACCATGGACTCATTCTCGGCGGCGACGACGGCGGCAATGTCGCCCGGCGAGCCGAGAGGACAAACACAACCCGCCACGGCCAAAATACGAAAATGCAAAATGGAGCTCAGCGCGACAATCAGCGTGTGCCAAAACTTAAGCTCCGCAACATGCATTCAAGCTGCTGCCAAAGATCTAAAGGACTAACGGGAGGTGTACAGAGGTCCTAAGGTCTTTGGGGAGGTCGTGGAGGTGATGACCGGAGTTGGGGAAGGCAGTGAAGCTTCACAGCCCAAGGCACCAGCTCCAAGCTCGACTTTGTCCACCTCTGAAAAATGCCCAAACAATTCAAGTTAGGGCTTGGTCCCAGAGGGAAGACACAAATGGAAACAAGGAGAAAGGTGGGAAACCCCAGTGACCCTTGTCCACCAAGGAACTTCAAGTCCAACAATGGCGGCCAAGGAGCTCTGCGGCTTAGAGTTCACAAGCACAGATGAGTGAGCAAGGAACAAAGGCTTGCAAAGGAAGATAAAGGCACAGTGGGGGTGTTCTTATACTTAGGGCAAAGAGGTTTTAGGCCACTGGCTAAGCTCATGGTGAGCTTGGCCCATGGCATGGTCCAGGCAGTTGGACAGGACGTAAAGTTGACATGGTGGCAGGTTTGAGCTGACCAGAGGCGGAAGGCTGACCTGCATTAAATGCGGTCAAGAAAGAGTCATGAAGTGTACCCCAAGGTCGACACGCATTAATTGCGCCGCCGAGAGTTGCCCGCGCCGAGGAAGGAGAAGAACAGGGGGAGGTCTTAGTGATCGTTGGATAAGACACAGGAGGTCCTAACCATCGGATCCAATTTTGAACCGTTATGTTTTAAGTGGTGGGAGGAGGTCCCACCACACGATCAAGGATGGGGAGGTCGTGGCCCTCCGATTTCATAATCGCGAAAACGCACGTGAGGAAAAGGGACAGAGGTCCAAAGCGTTGGATCTCCATCCAGCAGTCGGACCTCCGGTGAGGACTTAACGCACGCGATCAAAAAGACATGAGGGAGGTCATGGCCTTTGGATTTAAATCCAAGGGCACACAATGACCGGGAGGTCTGATATGATGCGCATGAGCAAGGGAGGTCGGACCGCTAGATTTAGATCTAAGGGTTCCGATCAAAGGAGGTGGAGGTCCTGAGCTTGCGCAACGCACAAGGGAGGTCATGGCCTTTAGATTTAGATCTAAGGGCTACGATCTCACGTGCGCTGGGGAGGTCTGGTGCGCATGAGACAAAAAGGAGGTCGTGACCGTAGATTTTAAACTAACGGTGCACAACAAAAGATGGGGGAGGTTGCGAGTGCTTGATAACACGCAGGGAGGTCGTGAGCTGTTGGATTTGATCCAATGGCTACGACCTAGGTTAGGTGGAAGGTTTGTTTAGTTTAACAGGTTGAGGGAGGAGGTCAGGGCCATGGATCTTGGATCCAAGGGCTATGACCTCACGTAGGTGGGATGACCTGACCGAGTATGTTGAGGAGGAGGTCGTGGCTGTTGGATTTGATCCAACGGCTCGACCTCAACAAATGGGATGACCTGCTGCGATGGTTTACAGCTCGAGGAGGTCTTTGAGGTTTAACACAGGGGAGGTCATGACCATGGATCAGCGATCCAACGGCAATGACCTCATGAGGTGGGAGGTCCTCGCGGTGTTGACCATGGAGGAGGTCGTGGTGTTGGATGTAAATCCAACAGCGCGACCGATCAAAATGGAGATGAGGTCTGTGAGGTGCAGACATGGTTGGCTGGACCAACTTTGAATATAGCTAGCCCAAGGAACAAGTGTAGGCTTTTAAATTTAGTTTTAACAGCTGAAACTTAGCAGGATTATTTGAGATAGCAAATGAACTCCAAATTTGATGAAATTTTAACTGGAGCTTGCTGACAATGAGACCAACCTTGCATAAAATTTCCAGAGGTTATTATGCAATGCATTTTCTCAGGAAATTCATGAAGGTTGTTTAAAGGATTGTTTTGCCTCCAAAAATTATCAACAAGTGTTATAACTCATGATATGTTTTCAGAGGGGTCCCATATCAGTTTTTGGGACCAAGGAAAATATATTCAATTGTTTGGCACAAGATTTAAGATAATTGGAGAATGAGTTTGATTTTTGGTCAACAAGAGCTTTGTGTTTTGAATTACACAACTCTTGGACAAGAGTTACACAAGATTTTAGGGTTTTTCAAGATGTGAGAAAAAGTTTTAATTTCTACACATATAATTATACTTGATTAACCCTAATTATACATTGGGATGTTACAAAATCTCTCCCCTTACAAAATCTCGTCCCGAGATTTGGCTCACTCGGTAAAGAAAGATGGATAGTCCGCACGCAGACGATCTTCTCTTTCCCAAGTAGCCTCATCCTCGTAATGGTTTGACCACTGAACTTTAAGGAACTTGATGGTCTTATTCCTTGTCCTTCGTTCAGACTCATCGAGTCGCGAACAGGTGCTCGCGATAGGTCAAATCTTCTGGACATCGAGAGTTTCCAACGGAGCTTCCTCGCTTGGAACACGGAGGCACTTCTTAAGCTGGGACACATGAAAACATCATGTACCCCTCAAGTGCAGGTAGCAACTCCAACTTATAGGCAACAGCTCCCTTCTTCTCGATAATGCGGTAGGGACCGACATATCGAGGAGCCAACTGCCCTTGGCGCCAAACGTTGATGGCCCTTCAAAGGAGAGACTTTGAGATAAATAAAGTCATTAGGCTCAAAACGTAACTCACGTCGGCGGCGGTCCGCATAGCTCTTTTGCTGGATTGAGTCAGGCGCAAGCAGCTCCGAATAAAATTTGGACTTGGCGCTCGGCCTCATTGATTGAGTCCGCCAAAGAGAGGTCTCTCACCGGTCTCGACCAGTTCAACGGGTCCTACACTTTCTCCGTACAAAGCCTCAAATGGTGCCATGCCGAGACCGCCTTTGAAAAGCATTGTTATAAGAAAATCTTCGGCGAATGGCAAGCATTTCTCCCAATGCTTCCCATATGAAAGGACACAAGCACGCATGTCCTCCAAAACTTGGTTGACCCTCTCGGTCGACCATCGGTTTGAGGATGATATGCCGTGCTAAAGGTAAACGGTGCCCATGGCCTCTTGCAAGCTATGCCAAAAGCGAGGCGTGAAAAGGGATCCACGATCCGACACAATCGTCTTGACACACCGTGCAAACTCACGATGCGGGCGATATAGAGTTCCGCCAAAAGACCTACCCGTTCGGTCTTGGCGGGAAGGAAATGTGCCACCTTAGTCAATCGATCGATGGCGACCCAAATGGCATCATTCTTCTTGAGGGCGTGGGTAGACCGGTGATGAAATCCATTCGATCGAATCCCACTTCCACTCGAGAATTGGCAAAGGTGAAGCGATCGGCGGGACGCCGATGCTCGGCCTTCACATCGACGACACACGTCGCACTCGACAACGAACCGCGATCTCCCTCTTCATTCGGGTCCACCAAAATCTCTGGCGGAGATCTTGATACATCTTTGTGGCCGGGATGAATGGATAAAAGCGAACCATGGGCTTCATGGAGGATCAAATTCCGCAACTCCATGTCCTTTGGAACCACAAAGCGCTGCCCGAACCTCACGACGCCATGCTCATCCTCGAGAAAGCACTTGGTCGTTCCGTTCTTGACATTTGCCTTAATGTGGCTCACTCCAACATCCATTGCTGGGCGGACTTGATCCGATCCACCAAGGTTGGTTGCACAACCATGGCAGCGAGAGATCCATGCTCAACTATCTCCAAGTTGAGGCATTTGGAATGCCTCGAGAAGAGAGGGCGAATGCTCCTTGAGCACTAAGGCATTACAATGCGCTTTGAGACTAAGTGCATCGAAGAGCGACATTAGCCTTGCCGGATGGTAGTGAATACCCATATCATAATCCTTGATCAACTCCAACCATCTCCTTTGCACGAGGTTCAGTCGGGTTGGGTGAACAAGTACTTGAGGCTCTTGTGATCCGAATACACTTCACAACGATTCTGATTAGGTAATGTCGCCAAATCTTAAGCGCATGAATCACAGCAGCCCAACTCCAAATCATGAGTAGGGTAGTTGAGCTCATGAGGTCTCAATTGCCTTGATGCATAGGCCACTACCTTGCCTTCTTGCATAAGGACACAACCGAGGCCTCGACGAGAAGCATCGCAAAAGATATCGAAGGCTGCGATGGATATCGGGAAGAACAAGAGCGGGAGCGGTGGTCAAACGCTTCTTGAGTATATGGAAACTTGCCATGCAAGCATCGGACCACAAGAACTTCTTGTCCTTCTTGAGCAACTCCGTCATCGGCTGCGATCTTGGAGAAGTTCTCGATAAAGCGGCGATAATATCCCGCTAAACCAAGAAAACTCCGCGCCGGTGGTGAAGTGGGCGGACTCCATGAAAGAACATCGGTGACCTTGCTAGGATCAACACTCGCCTCCGCCGAAAGAACATGGCCTAAGAAAGCCACTTCCTTCAACCGAGCGCACACTTGCTGAACTTGCGTCTGGTGGTGCTCACGTAGCTTGCCTAACACAAGCTTCAGATGCTCGGCATGATCCTCATCGTTCTTGGAATAGATAAGAATATCATCGATGAAGACCACGACAAACTTATCCAAATACTCCATGAATACCGAATTCATGAGGTTCATGAACAAAGCAGAGCATTGGTTAAGCGAGCGACATGACGGTGTACTCGTACAAGCCGTGGCGAGTAGAAACGCCGTCTTTGGAATATCCTCGGGCGAATCCGAACTCGATGATATCCCACTCTCAAATCAATCTTGGAGAAACTTCGAGCTCCGGTTAATTGATCGAAGAGATCGTCGATCTTGGGGCAATGGATACTTGTTCTTCTACCGTCACTTCATTAAGTGGGCGGTAATCAACGCACATCGTAAAGTACCGCCCTTCTTCTTTCACGAAGATTGCCGGACAACCCCACGGAGATGAGCTAGGCGAATGAAACCCTTCTCTTGCAGCTCATTAATCGCTTCTTCAATTCTACCAACTCGTTCGGTGGCATCCGATAAGGCCTCTTTGAGATAGGGGCGTGCAGGAGCCAACTCAAGGACAAACTTCGAGGTCACGAGCGGGTGGCATCCTGGAAGATCGCGGGAAAGACATCAACAAAGTCGCAAACTGTTGGGACTTCGCTAATATCTAGAGCGGGCTTCGCTTCAAGCGAAGAGATGCGGATCTAGCGACCGGTGGCGAACTGCTTTCCCGCCACGAGGACTAGATAGAGATGAGCTTCTGGCGCAATCGATTTGCCCAGTCTTTGGGACAACCAATCCATGCCAAGAATCACATCGAGACTCGCTGAATGTAGAAGGATAAGGTTTGCTAAGAAACCTCGCCGATCTCGATAGGGACATCCTACACTCAACCTCAGCCCTCAACTCCGAACCGGAGAGCGAATGAGTGGCGGGTCCGACAATGGAGAGAAAAGAAGCTCTCCGACAGCAACAAAAGACTTCGAAACAAATGAATGAGATGCTCTGAATCAAACAAAACGATGGCGGGATGAGAGTTAACGAAAGTGTACCTAGCACGACGTCGGGTGCCTCTGAGCCTCCTCTGTGGTGATGGCGTTGACGCGACCACTACCCACGCCTTGGGTAGCCGGGGCGATCTTCGGTCTGGCCGCACCACCTCGGCCCCGCGCCCTCCATTAGGGCGAGGGCTCTGTCTTCTTAGGGCATTGGTTCGCATAATGCCCCTTCAGTTGCATGAGAAACATGTGACCCGGGCCGGGTTCTGGGGCCGCTCTGCGACTTCGCAGTGCGTGGTGAGACACGGCTGCGAAGGACGAGGAACAAGGCGGGTGACCTCGGGCGCCGAAGAGTGAGACCCAGTACCCAGAGATCGCCTCAAGCGGGGGCGGGAGGAACTGCCTGGATGACTTATGGGCCTCCCACTTGCGCTTGCGGAATCCATAAGCTCTCGAGCCGCATGCTCGTGACGATGGCCTTGTCGACCAAGGTCCGGAAATCGAAAGTCGACAATGGATAGCTTGTCCTTGACTCCTCGGACAAGCCACGCTGAACTTGGCACCTTAGCCATATCGGTGCCACGTCCTCCGAGCATAACGAGCTAGATGGTTGAACTTCGTAGACATACTCCATGGTGAGCCACGCCCTTGCTTGAGCGCAAGAAACTCCGCTTCTTGATCTCCATCAAGCCGGCAGGATGTGAGCCGACGGAAGGCGATCTGAAACTCCTCCCAAGAGGCGGTGTGGTCTCATCGGCTGCATGGCGAGAAAGCTCTCCCACCACGACAAGGCTGCACCCTCCAGTGGTGCGATCTGAGCAGCGCCTTCTCGTGCTCCTGCATCGCGCGATCTGGCTTACGCTCCACAAGACGGCCAATCGTCCGCATCAAAGGGTCCTCGGGCCGGGAAAAGGTAGGGGCTGAGTACGAAGAAACTCCGCGAGTCCTCCACGCGGTGATGGGCATTCCTCGCCCGGATCACAAGCTCCAGTAAGTCTTTGTGGTGTTGCGCGCGATGACGTCGATAGAACTCTCCGGTCATCCGCGGTTGCGCCGATCGAAGAAGAACCTCGGCCATGGTCGGGAGGAGGAAGCTCCTCGTCGGACCAGCCGATCGCCTTAGCCACTACGAAAAGGCGTCCGCCATCTGTTACAAGGAATTTTTGGTTAGCAACTAGACCCAAAACAAAGCCTTAAAGAAAGCAAAAGCGATCGACTAGGGAATGGAATATCACCCCAAGCGAAAGCCAAAATCAGCGGTTATTTAAACTTTAAAAAGCTTCTAAAAGACTCTAAAACAGCCAAGAAACACCAAAAGCAAGGCTCAACTTCTCAACTCAACTAACCCGTATTGAATGAGCGAGTAATTGGTCGAGAAGATCAAAAATCAGATTGTAGGGTGAGAGCTAATGCTACTAAAGAGCAAGGTTAAATCAGCGAAATAAGTGTTAGATACTTAGCTAACTAGTATCACATCTTACCCTTTTATTCCCACAAGTTTTAGTTGATTAACCTCTCATTATCTATCCTAATTAGAAACCTTTGAGACTGCTGTCCGGAAATTTGATGCTTGCTGTCGGGTTTAGCATCCAAGCTCCTTGTCGAATCACCGACTCGAACTTCAAAACCTTGTAATGGGCAGCTCACACTTCAATTTGCCAATCTCATTGGTTCTCCCAAAAACCAGTGTTAATCGATAACAACTATTTTGTAGAAGGGAAGAGAGAAAACAACTTTTAAAACTCAAATTAGAGTGGGATGAGAAGAGAAAGCTAAGATAGGTAAGGAATAAAATCCGAGAATTTACCTAAGCTTTCAAAACTCATTTGATGCTTTGAAAATAGGTTTTCAAAATATCCTAAGGATGACCAAGCTTGTGTTACTACGGTCATAACGGCTCTGATACCAACTTTTGTGAGACCCCGACGTTTATTAGGCTCATAATACTTAGTCATCCGATTGACCTAGTATTATCAACCAAATAAACCCGGTCTCGAGAGATGTATACTTCCCAATGCAAGATACATACCTCACAACAAAAGAGTATATCAATTCCATACAACACATAGAACATAAGCAACAAACCGAAGTTAACATTAATTTGGAAAAGATATTACAAAAGAGAGGCCCTTAGGCCAAAAAGCGACAATTCTACAAAGGTAACAGTGAAGCAAAAGGTGCCATAAAGATGGCTATAACACAAAGCCAATCGGTGTGCCTTAACCCCTAGGCATCTCGACCGACCGCCAAGCTAGTCGTCAAGAAAGCGCAACACGTAGCACAAAAGAGAGGCTCTTGGAGCTCTCCTTCTTCCTCTGCAACAAAAGCCACAAAAATTGCCACAACCCAGGCGATGAGTACATAAAGTACTCCATAAGACTTACGTGTGAGATAACAGAACTATAAATAGCTACATGCAAGCTTTATTTAAGTGGATGAGGCTTTGGACTCATTTTAGCATAAAGCAACATTTATTTGCAATAACATAATAGATTGAAGGCAATTTGGCAAAGCATTTTTAATTGTTGAAGTAACAACGAGATAATAACATAATAACAACAACAAGAACAACACAGGAAGTGACTAACCCAAGTCACCACAACAATAGCATGAACTCCCGTTCATACCAACCATGTCAAGTTTTAATTAAAGGTTGTAGTCTAGTCTTGAACGACCTTACCAAGCATGTCCATAACCTAGGGCGAGGCTATTGAATAGTTTTATCCTGCAGGTGTACCACTGTACCCACACGTCGCACCGCCTTTCCTTCGCACACTCACCAAGGTGTCTTGCACAACTAAGTCCTCTGAGACCTTTCCAAAGGATGAATGCTAATTACGAGTCTGCACAACCCACGGGAGAAGGAGACATCACAACCTTCCCTAAGCTAATGCTCCTCCCACACTATACATATACATTTGTTTTGAAAACACACCAACCGAGCTCGCTCATAATTAACACCTCCTAGAGTACTTAGTCAAGAGGGTTCCATATGCCCTCAGCGTGGTTAGTACGCTAAATCGCTGGCTTAGTGACCCAAGTACTCGGTCCTTAGGGACCCAGCATACCACCACATCCAAAAACCGCACCATCCATCCAATATGCCCAAGTCTAAATCAATCTTTTATTTTCAGTTTTGATTTTACAAATTAATCAAAGCACAAGTGCCGGACATATAGGAGTAATAATCATTTTGAGTGATCAAGACCATCGACTAAGTCGATGATCGCCCATTTCTACCGATAACTAAGCATGTCTAAGCAATTGCATCGCAACTACTAAGTGATAAGAGCTCATCCAACGAGCTCCCACCACAGCAAATAACCTAGGCTCAAGGTAGTAGAGGATGAACAATTCCTACAGATTATGCAACTATAGGCTTGTGTAGGACCTGAAAGGCGACTAGAGGGGGGGGGGGGGTGAATAGACGCTTTCACAATTTTTCACCTCGATCGAACTCAACACTACTTTCACTCCAATAGCTATAAAAGCTATGAAGATCAGATCTGAGCACAATGGATGACCCGTGTTGAATCCGATCAAACCCTAAGTAAAAGACCAAAAACATCTCATAGTGCGTGCTAGCACAACAACAAAGATAATTGTATATGAGTGTATGTAAACTGAAACTCAATAAGATGCAAGTGTGTGCGGAAGCTTGATGGATCACAAGCACTAATCCTACAAGCGCCCAAGAAGAAAAACGCTGCACTAATCCTTGGTCTCATACACAGACGAGTCTTGTTACTGACATAAGCCATTTGCATCATCAATACTCCAGATTAATAAAAGAAGGAGGCCGCAAACCGGCGATTACTCTTGGAGATCAACTAGACCCGACAGAACAAGCATTGGAACTCAATGCAACAGAACATGGCCATCAAGACAATGCACGCAGGGGCTTCCGATTTTAGCGAGCGCCTCTGAGGGACTCGCACACACACTCGATGCAAATTAAGCAATGCACGAGCAAGGCTCCGTGTCTCTCGGCAATTAAAAACAGATCAGTAAGCCGCCGTCAAGGCTCAAAACAGCAATCAAAGAAAAAAAAAAACAAGAAGCTAAGCACACGCAGCAGAAATCAATCGAGTAAAAAATTCTAAACAAGAAACACAAACAAGGAAACGGCCACGGCTCCAGTGTCATTGATTTTATGGGTGAACAGATTAAGCCAACAAGCAATAAACTAAACCAAAAACTGAATTGCGTGTTCTTGATTCACTTGCCTACACACCGACTACACGATCTTTGTGTCAACAAGCAAGTATATGGGGATCGCAGTCTAAGCACTAACCAAATCTTTGAACAAAGAACAAAGATTTAGTCACACATTGGATAGCGACCAAAGCTACCGACAACAAGCATTCTTTGGGCAATTCAACACACGCATGTGCTAAATTTGCAACATCAAACGACAAAGGTGCCGAAGCGGACAAGATCTGCAAAGAAGACCAACAAAAGGACTGCAATCAATTAAACACAGAGAAGCGATGCAACAAGCGTAAACTACAGCAACAATCAACTAACTAAAACATCAAGACACACAGTGCGAAGCGACAAACCAGTCAGTAAAAATCTGAAAACGTCTGGGACTTCACCAAAAATCAAATTACTCCTCCGTCGTTGATCCTTTGGTCATGAAATTTTGAGGGTATGTTAGCAATAGCCATGGGATAATCCAGATCAAATTTCATGCCATTTCTCCAAGGAATCAAGTTTTCACTCAAAATCCTAGAAACTGAAATCATGAGCGGAGGAAGGCCAAAACTGAAATCTGAGATTTAAACCAAGAGATTTCATTCCAACAAAAGAGGATTGCAGAGGAATGATTACAAGATTGAGTTTCTACCACATTCCATACAAACTCCACACACTCAAGAGAGGAAGCAAGAACTCACGCACTAGCTGCTCACCACTAGCTCATGCCCTCACTCAATACACATCAGAGCTCATGCTCACTAGAACACCAAGAGGGAGCACTACTCTACACCCGTGGAACTCACTTGCCTTTTTCAATACACACAGGGAGCTCCTCATCTCAATCAAAGACACTCAGCTTTTTCACTCACACACACTCCACACAAGAGCACACGCACCGAGCCTTACCCCTTCTCAATGCACACTCCACACCCACGGAGCTGCACTCTGGGAACACTCGCAGAGCTGCCCATCGCTAGCTCACCGCTTCTTGCACACAAGCTCAGCTCATATCCTCAAACAACAAATCAAGAATTGCAGTCCAAGCCTCACATGTTTGCTCCACACCCAAATGAGGCAAAGGTCATGGTCAACATGACCAGGATTTGGAGGAAAAACCAGCCCCTCCTCTCATTGCTTGAGTCAAAACTCCAATTTGCCCTCAAGCACCTTCCCTAAGTTTCTGTCGACACACGATCAAGCACCTGCATCTCGACCGTCTGGACCTCGACACCTCCTGTGTCTAGTCCCGATCCACCGTCATCGCCCGTCGTATCCGTCACAGACGATTCCGGCCGCTCGCCTCCGGCTCAGAACCACCTCAAGAGACTCGATCATCTTGGCATCTTTGACCGTCTGGACCTCGACACCTCCTGTGCCTAGTCCGGTCCTCCTCGCCTCACCATGACCTAGCTCAAGTCCTGCAATCCACACGACAAGCAAACCATCACATAGCACCGCATCTAAACAATGTAATCCATATTAGCACAAATAAAGGTACTCAACCCTCGAATACCCGAAACAAACTCAAACTCACTAAACCGACCGTCAATTACTCATCACAAACATGGGGACACCTCCACATGGTCTCTCAATCTCCCCCTTGATGAGTATATTGACAAACCCCGAAAAAGCACAAGTTGAGTTTGTTTGAAAGTCGTACATGGTCCAAGAGAAGAAATTGATGCTAATGACCATGTAGACACAAGGAGTAAAAGAAAGAGCAAGTTTTCCTCAAACGCTCCCAAAACTTCCCAAAAGTGACTTTTTCTCCAATATTCTCCCCCTTTTGGCAATAGAGTCATCAAGATACAAAAGAGAGAATATAGCATGGTGTGGTTGAATGTTATGCAATACTAAGCAATTAGAGCCATGAAGATTATCCAAAATGACTATTCGAGTATTACACCAAGCCATAACGTATATGAAAACTATCAATATCATTACAAGATATGCATAATCAAGCCAAGCCACGTAAGTAACAATATGAAGATTAGATGAATTTCTTAGCATGTCAAGCCACTCAAGAGTATAGTCTAGCTAGAGGTATCCAAAGATGATGCAAACCATGTCAATAACCTAAGTGGAACCAAGAAGCTAGAATTTAGTCAATTTAGAGTGCTATTAGTTCAAGAATGAATCATTTGCACAAGCACTTGGTACTTTTGGTAGTTAAGCAAATTTAGCCCAAATCACATATTTTCATTTGAAATTGATAATTTTGGTGATGTGCTAGATCTCAAGCCTTATGCGACCATTCCAAGCGAGAAGCTTAAGGAGATGATCTAGGCATCCAAAAACTCCCCCGAGTTCATGCCTAGTGCAATGGCAAGCGCCTCATGAGAAAGAATTGGTGAGATCAGGTTCTTTCGCACATAAAAGAGATCTTTTGCTTTCTTAAATAAGTGTACTCACTCATGTTTCATCATGACACTAGCATAGCTCAAACTAAAGCTCAATTAAAGATTCAAGACTCAACTTAGCCTATTTGACATGGCATGAATCATAAGAGGATAACTAAAGATAGACTAGCCTCAAGAGCTAACATGACATGTCTTAGTTCAAGTTGTGCAATTTTAATTAACTTAACAATGGCAAAGGCTTGACGACACATATGAAGCAATGATAAATCGAGCGATTAAGCATAATCATGGCAAGATGTAATGCATTGAAGCATGTCATATATGGATAATAGTCAAGGCTCCATGTAGTTATATTACAATGCACAATGCTAAAAGCAAGAAAATCCAGCTCCCCTCAACATGTGAAGCAATGTTTAGTTCAAGTTGAGTTATATCAATATTAAGCTCGAAGCTCCCAAATGAACTCTCCACAACCAAAGCAATAAAACGAGAAGTCGGCAAAGAAATCGAGACAAAGCGGTCCTTAAAGCATAGACAAGATATAGAGAATACTACACTCGATGACTCTCATCTACCCCATATGACACTAGGACTATCAATCGCCTGGCTAACACACTAAGGAGCAAACACGTTCCTGTCTACCCAAGGGTGGCCCAACCCTTGCTAGAACCTATAAGAAGTGAGTAAGCTCAACCTAGTGAGAAGAGACAGCTAATAAGCAACATCCTAGAGCATAAGATGAGAGGAAGAAGTCTAAGCAACTAGACGAGAGAAACACTCTAATCTATGCTAGGAGGACTAACCCAAAATGCATCCGAATGCAATGCGACAGTAAGGAGCAACAACATAATATACAAGATAAACAGTAAAGCACAAAGCTCCCCCTCACTACAGTCCATAAGGACAAACCACCCCAAGCTCTCCCATGAAGGTCAAAACCTAGAGCTATCCAAAGGCTTGGTAAAGATGTCACCAATGGCGGTCACTCTCCTGGCTGGAGCACTATATCACCCTTCTCCACATGGTCTCTAAGGAAGTGATATCGATATCAATATGCTTGGTCCGAGAGTCTTTGCCCGGGTTCTTAGCAATGTTAATAGCAGAAGTGTTATCACAAAAGAGTGGAACACTTTCTATAACTAACCCAAAGTCCCGCAGGGTCGAAGCCATCCAAAGTATCTGGCTGCAGCAACTGGCGGCAGCAACATACTCGGCCTCTGCGGTGGACTGTGCAACACCGGACTGCTTCCTAGAGGACCAAGAAACGAGAGAAGTGCCAATGAATTGGCAGGTGCCAGAAGTGCTCTTCCTATCTATCCTACAGCCAGCAAAGTCTGCGTCCGAGTAGGCTCTAAGGAAAAGACAGGATGAGGAAGAGTACCAGATACCATAGTCAATGGTAGCTCGAAGGTACCGAAGAATGCGCTTCACCGCCTGGCGGTGAGATACGCGAGGAGAAGCCTGGAATCGAGCACACAAACACACGGAGAAGTGTATGTCCGGTCTCGAGGCAGTGAGGTACAAGAGGGAGCCAATCATGCTGCGATACTCCTTTTGATCAACCGGCTCGCCATCCTCATCTGGGTCAAGATAGGCTGTAGAAGCCATCGGTGTGGACACCGGCTTACCATCACTCATGTCGAAGCGTCTCAGGAGGTCACGAGTGTACTTGCCTTGATGCAGAAATGTACCCTCCCGAGTCTGCTTGATCTGGAAGCCAAGGAAGAAACTCAACTCGCCCATCATGCTCATCTCAAACTCTGAGCTCATAACATCGGAGAACTGAGAAACAAGAGTATGAGATGAGCCACCAAAGATGATATCATCCACATAAATCTGGATGAGTAGAAAGTCATTACCATGCCTGCGAAAGAACAAGGTCTTGTCTACCTTACCCATCTCAAAACCATGACTCAACAGATAGGACTTAAGCCTCTCATACCAAGCTCAGGGAGCTCTGCTAAGTCCATACAAGGCTTTAGAGAGCTTGAAGACATGGTTAGGGTATTTGGGGTTCTCGAAACACGAGGTCGCGGACGAGACTTCCTCCTCAATAAGGCCATTGAGGAAGGCACTCTTCACGTCCATCTGGTAAAGCTTGAAACCCTTAGAAGCTGCAAAGGCAAGCGTGATTCTAATGGCTTCAAGACGAGCTCTGAGGGCAAAGGTCTCCTCAAGTCCGACCCTCAACACAGGAAAACCCCGAGCGACCAATCTAGCCTTGTTTCGGATGACAACCCCATCCTCACTCTGCTTGTTCTTGAACACCCACTTGGTTCCAATGATATTGTGACCTCGTGGGGGCTCAACAAGCGACCAAACCTTGTTTCTCTCAAAGTTTTCCAACTCCTCATGCATGGCATTGACCCAAGACTCATCAGAAAGAGCATGATCAACATCCTTGGGCTCGAAGGAGGCAATGAAAGCAGAATGGAGACAGAAAAGAGAAGTGCCAGATTTTGAGCGTGTGACACGCTCAAAAAGATCTCCAATGATCTGCTCTGAAGGATGCCTTCTCTGGATATGTCGGGGAGGTCCTGGATGAGAAGAAGAAGTGGCCTCTACCTCGTGTGCAGACGAGGCAGGGACAGAGCCACTAGCTCCGGAGGAAACGGAAGGCAAGGGCTGATCACCTTGAGGTGCCGTGGAAGAAGGCATCTCAAGGGGAGGAAGAGGAGCTGGATCAGGTAAACAACCATCGTCTCCCTCGTCCTCATCATCCACAAAGATGGTCTCGGACTACTCTAAAGAACCTGAGATATCTGGCCTAGTCCCCGGACTGGCCTCGTCAAAGGTCACCTCACAGGTTTCTACCATTTTGCTAGACTCGCAGTTCCAGACCCTATAAGCCCGCGAAGAAGTCGAGTAGCCTAGAAAGATACCATCACAGGAACGTGACTCGAACTTGTCTAGGTTCCCGGACTTCGAATAAAGCACTTGCAACCAAACACACGAAAATGAGAGACATTGGGCTTTAGCAGTATCTCGACTCATAAGAAGTGCGTGCAAGTGTGCCCTAAGAAATACTCGATTTGAGACATGGCACGCAGTAGCTATAGCCTCACCCAAAACTTCCGCGGTGTAGAGTACTCATCAAGCATCGCCCCGCCATCTCGACCAAGGTGCGGTTCTTCCTCTCCACAACGCCATTTTGTTGAGGGACGATGGAGAAGAGAACTGGTGCTCTACACTGCCTCACCACAGAACTCTCAAAGTAGGAATTCTTGAACTCCGTGCCATTGTCATCATGGATCGCTCGTAAGGCACCCGGAGCTCAGCAGAAAGCCTACTAAAAGACCTCGGAAATGTGTAAAAGTCTCATCCTTCGAGGCTAAGAAAACACCCAAGAATACCTCGAGAAGTCATCGACCACAACAAGAACATACCACTTCCCTCCTGCCGATCAAGACTCGAGCCGTCCAAGCTGTGTCCATGTGGAGCAAATGTCCTGCATCGGTCATAGTAATCGGACCGGAGGATGAGAAGCGGCAACCATCTTGCCGTGCTTAAGGCATGGAGTGCAAACAAGATCTTTGACCATCTTGAGTTTCGCAGACCACTTAATGAGATCATGGTCGCTAACTCGAGTCAAATGGTCAAATCCAATATGACCAAGCCTCCTATGCCAAAAAGAAAGGTCACGGACTCGAAGCAACTAAACACCGAGAGGATCACCGGAAGACTCAAAGAAAATCAGCACGAAAGATCCTCCCATAACGAGAAATCCGCAAACCAAACTCCCAAGAATCAAGAATTTTGCAAGCGTTTTCTTGAAGCTCACCTCGAAACCGCCATCGGTGGTGAGAAACGGAAAGCAAATTATACTGCAGCTTACTAACCAAGGCAACATCCTTAAGAATAAAAGAAGCATTAATACGCACAGTACCTTTGGCGATGACGCGCCCGGATGAAGCATCTCCGAAGGTGATCTTCTCATCACCTGGAGCACGGGCAAGGGAAGAGAACCAACAGGAATCTCCGGTCATGTGTCGTGAACACCCGGAGTCAACGAGCCAAACCTTCCCCTTCCCTGCCCGGCGAACCTGAGTCAAACAGAGAGTAAAGTCTCAGCACTGGGGTAAATCAACAGTGATTTTGGCACCCAATACTGAGTAACACGTCGAGCAGATGAAGTAGTCAAGCCCGACTGACCTCTATCTACCCTACGCTCTCAGAACTCAAAGCGTAAGGTCTAAGAGTAGACCCGGTTGTTCTTTGGGTCCGATCGCTCTGAAGAGCGAAGTGAGCACTCGCAACATGTCGAACACGCCATGGTAGCTATCTCGATGGGGAAAACGAGATCTACCCTCGGGGCGGCGGAAGTCACGATCGAAAGCGACTTGAGGACGAAAACCAGAAAACTCGGAAAAACCAAGTCCTCGATGCTGCACAAACCCATCAGAAGAAACAAGCCTAGACCTCGTGTTGGTCTTAGGTGCACTCAAGGTCTGGGGCCGACCCTGAATGCGCCTAAGAGACTCAACATGGTCTCTACGTCGCGATCTTGGCGCTGAAGCATCGATCGATCGTGTGTCCATCCTTCCGACAAAGGTGCAAGGATACTTCACCTTCGAGAGGTAGAAGCGGCATGTGAAATTACCTTCGTCGAAATCGACATAGCCCGCCGACTTGAAATGGACTTTCTCGGTCCTGGCTCGATCTCGATCACACACAGTGCTATGGGTCCGAGCACGGCGGTGGATGCTTCCTCATGTCCTCAAAGAAGTCATATCCTAGACCCTGATTAAATCTGCAGATCTTAGATTGGTCTAGAATAAGATTGAGCTTCTTCTTGCCTCCTACAAATCTCTCGAGAGTGTTCATAAGGTACTGACACTCTCGAAAGAGAGAGGTGCAAGAAGAGCAGGGGGAAGAAGAGACAGCAGAAGGTAAGGGAGCAAAAGAAGAACCAGCAGCAGAGGGAAGAATGGCTTGTGCACGCACAGCCGACTCTGAAGGGACAGATCCCATCAAGCTAGCCGCTTGGTTCACGCCGCTAAGCGCCTCAACCTTACCACGGGCTTCTCCCCTTCTCCACAATCATATTACAAGCACAAGTGTGGCTTCTCTAGAAGGTCCTTAGTTAGCTTCACACATTTCTCATCCAAAGCAATCAAGTCGATTTTAGTTTGTTACACTTAATGCATGGTGAGCTAACAGGGTCCTTAGAAGCAAACTTAGCCATCTTCCTTTCATGATCAATCATATCTTGAAACTGTTTGGAGACAGCCTCAAGTTCAGCAGTTAACTTAGGACAGTTCGAGCATGAAACAATCGGCTCAAGTAAAGAAGCTTGTAGTTCAAAGAATTTTATGATCTGCCTGCTTTAGGTTCATCTTCAAGTTATTGCAATTTTCACAAGACTCGGGCAGATCAAGGAGCATGGCATAAGACCCTCTAGCAAAGAATGTCCTTACCCTCACATGAGGTGGGAGAAGTAGTCTCATCAAGAATAAGTAGGGTAACACCATCCTACTCAACTTCTAACTCGGCAAGCGGACTAGCATTCTCCACCTTAACAATATCAAGCTCGGAGGACAAACTATCATGTGAGGTCCTTAACTTCTCCATATCAACCAAAGAAAGCGAGCATGTATCACAATCATCACTAGAAGGGCGGATGTAAGAGCAATAATCTCTAGTGATAGTCTATCTATTTCCTTCTCTAACTCAAAGACACCTAGCCTTAGCTTTAGCATGAAAACCTCCTAGCTTAAGAAAAGCATGATTGACCTGTTCAGAGGTGGGACATACCTCGTCCGAGTCGGAGTACTGTTCATTGTCACGAAGTTCGCCCTCGAGGGCCATGAAGCACATGCCGGAGAAGTCATCGCCGCCATCCTTGGGCTCTTGGTCACCCGTCCCGTCATCGTCGCTCCATCCCTCCACCTCGCTGAGGTCGAGGTCGTCGAAGGCGGTGAGGACGCGGTGGAAGAGCTTTTGCTTTGCCGGTTATGAACTTCTTCTTGCTGGGCGTCTGAGCTGGAGGCTTCTTGTTGCGGTTCTTGTCGGTGTAGTCGTTCTTGCCCGAACCGCCGTAGTCGTTCTTGCCCTTCTCCAGCTTGGGGCAGTTGGCCCGAATGTGGTTGGGGCCACCACACTCGAAGCAAATCACAGTCCTCCTCTCTTCTGTCCCTCCTCCTCTTGTAAGCATGGGAAAACTTCCGAGCTAGGAGGGCATTTGCTCATCCTCGAGTTGCTCTAACGATCATCGCTTCGTCACGAGAGCAAGCAAGGAGAAACCACACAACGAATCAAGAAGAGAACCGGGTTTAATCGATCGGTGACTAGGGCCATCGATCGTGACTTCGACTTTCGAGACAATGTCAATCTCGTGAGTCTTGAGACGCAGTACTGCCGCATCAAGAGTCAAGGTCGAGAGGTCCGTGGTGTCCTTGATGGTAGTCACTTTCATTTCCCAAACACGAAGATCAAGTGCCGTGAGCATCTGACGAGCGTTGTCCGAGTCGGGGTATGTGAGACCGACCGCTCGGAGGTTGCTCAAGATTTTGTGAAATCGCGAAAAGCACTCGTCCAGGGACTCACCAGCAAGCATCTCAAATTTGTTGTATTCGCGCTTGAACTGATCCTGTCGAACCGTCTTGATCTGGGTGGTGCCCTCATGGTATGCATCGAGGGTCACCCAGATGTCGTAGGCGGACGACAGGTGAGATATGCGGTCAAACTCGCTACGACTCAAACCCTGGATGATGATGTTCCTTGCCTTTGCATTCGCCTCAACATCAGCCATGTTCCCGGCATTGATGTTCTCATCGGCAGAACAAATAATCGCATTTTGACCTTCCGCCAGATGGCATACCCCGGCTGGATGTATGTCTCCATTCGCTCTTCCGAAGGGTAATCGATGCCATCGAAAACGGGCGGCTTGGTCGAGTACTTGTCCATCGCCATGGCTCTTGAGACCGGTTAAGATCTATTGAAAAGAGCTAACCGGCTCTGATACCAATTGTAGGACCGGAAAGGCGACTAGAGGGGGGGTGAATAGACGCTTTCACAATTTTTCACCTCGATCGAACTCAACACTACTTTCACTCCAATAGCTATAAAAGCTATGAAGATCTGTATACAGGCACAGCGGATGACCTGTGTTGAATCCGATCAAACCCCTAAGTAAAAGACCAAAAACATCTCATAGTACGTGCTAGCACAACAACAAAGATGATTGTATATGAGTGTATGTAAACTGAAACTCAATAAGATGCAAGTGTGTGCAGCAGTACTTGATGGATCACAAGCACTAATCCCTACAAGCAGCCAAGAAGAAAAACGCTGCACTAATCCTTGGTCTCATACACAGTACGAGTCTTGTTACAGCATAAGCCACTGCATCATCAATACTCCAGATTAATAAAAGAAGGAGGCTGCAAACCGGCGATTACTACTGGAGATCAACTAGACCCGACAGAACAAGCCGCTGGAACTCAATGCAACAGAACATGGCCATCAAGACAATGCCGCACAGGGCTTCCGATTTTAGCAGGCGCCTACAGGGACTCGCACACACACTCGATGCAAATTAAGCAGCTGCCGAGCAAGGCTCCGTGTCTCTCGGCAATTAAAAACAGGACTGTAAGCCGCCGTCCAAGGCTCAAAACAGCAATCAAAGAAAAAAAAAACAAGAAGCTAAGCACACGCGCAGGAAATCAATCAGAGTAAAAAATTCTAAACAGTAAACACAAACAAGGAAACGGCCACGGCTCCAGGCTGCTGATTTTGCGGGTGAACAGGATTAAGCCAACAAGCAATAAACTAAACCAAAAACTGAATTGCAGGTTCTTGATTCACTTGCCTACACACCAGACTACACGATGCTGTGTCAACAAGCAAGTATATGGGGACTGCAGTCTAAGCACTAACCAAATCTTTGAACAGCAACAAAGATTTAGTCACACATTGGATAGCAGCCAAAGCCAGCCGACAGCAAGCATTGCTGGGCAATTCAACACACGCACAGGTCGGCTGCAACATCAAACAGCAAGGTGCCGAGCGGACAAGATCTGCAGCAAGACCAACAAAAGGACTGCAATCAATTAAACACAGAGAAGCAGTCGCAACAAGCAGAAACTGCAGCAGCAATCAACTAACTAAAACATCAAGACACACAGTGCCGAGCAGCAAACCAGGCTGTAAAAATCTGAAAACGTACAGGACTTCCACCAAAAATCAAATTACTCCTCCGTCGTTGATCCTTTGGTCATGAAATTTTGAGGGTATGTTAGCAATAGCCATGGGATAATCCAGATCAAATTTCATGCCATTTCTCCAAGGGAATCAAGTTTTCACTCAAAATCCTAGAAACTGAAATCATGAACGGAGGAAGGCCAAAACTGAAATCTGAGATTTAAACCAAGAGAGATTTCATTCCAACAAAAGAGGATTGCAGAGGAATGATTACAAGATTGAGTTTCTACCACATTCCATACAAACTCCACACACTCAAGAGAGGAAGCAAGAACTCACGCACTAGCTGCTCACCACTAGCTCATGCCCTCACTCAATACACATACAGGAGCTCATGCTCAGCTAGAACACCAGTAGGAGCACTACTCTACACCCGTGGAACTCACTGCCTTTTTCAATACACACAGGGGAGCTCCTCATCTCAATACAGCACACTCAGTTTTTCAGCTCACACACACACTCCACACAAGAGCACACGCACTGAGCCTTACCCCTTCTCAATGCACAGCTCCACACCCACGGGAGCTGCACTCTGGGAACACTCGCAGGAGCTGCCCACTGCTAGCTCAGCTGCTTCTTGCACACAAGCTCAGCTCATATCCTCAAACAGCAAATCAAGAATTGCAGTCCAAGCCTCACATGTTTGCTCCACACCCAAATGAGGCAAAGGTCATGGTCAACATGACCAGGATTTGGAGGGAAAAACCAGCCCCTCCTCTCATTGCTTGAGTCAAAACTCCAATTTGCCCTCAAGCACCTTCCCGGAAGTTTCCTGTCGACACACGACCGCACCCGGCATCCTGACCGTCTGGACCTCGACACCTCCTGTGTCTAGTCCCGGTCCGCTGGTCATCGCCCGTCGTATCCGTCACGGACAGTTCCGGTCGCTCGTCTCCCGGCTCGCAACCACCTCAGCAGACTCGATCATCTTCGGCATCTTTGACCGTCTGGACCTCGACACCTCCTGTGCCTAGTCCCGGTCCTCCTCGCCTCACCATGACCTAGCTCCGAAGTCCTGCAGTCACACAGACAAGCAAACCATCACATAGCACCGCACGAAACAATGTAATCCATATTAGCACAAATAAAGGTACTCAACCCTCGAATACCCGAAACAAACTCAAACTCACTAAACCGACCGTCAATTACTCATCACAAACATGGGGACACCTCCACATGGTCTCTCAGCTTGCTAGCGACATTTAACACAAAGTAGCATGCATACATAGAAGTAAAACAAAGTATTAAGCTTTAAAGTAATGGGACAATGATGGAAATGGTCAAACTGCTTGCCTTGTTGCTGGTGGCCAAATTGTGGCAGAGGGTCGCTCTCGGGATCACCACAAATGTCGAACCCTAACGAAAGAGCGAAAAAGAACCGATAAGAACAAAGAATTCAAAAGGACTCAACAGCAAACCTTCTCCAAAAGACTTGAAATTTTTACAGCAGCAAGATAAAGATTTATCATGAATTTAGCAACAAGAATCAATCGATTTGGATTCTTGATGCAAAAGATATGATCAAAATAATTCAATTCGGCCAGAAAAATCCAAATTAAATTAAAAAGGGCTACTGTTCATAAATTATTTTCTAGGGGTCTTCTGGACATGAAATTTTTATGGTAGATAGGTAATGACATTCTAAGACTAATGGAAGTGGTTTCAACTCTTTTGGAGTTACATTGCAACTTCTACAATTTTTAAAGACAAGAACTTGAACAAAATTATAATGCATAATTATTCTTTCTGAAAACAGTAACATGCTCAGAACTAATTCTCACAGTGAGTTCATTATTAGAGGAAGCTAACAAAATTGGGTTTACTCACAAATAACCTACAGAGCATTAGTTATGGGTTTTACAAGTTAAACATAAATTTTGAGTGTATATTCAAAGGAGTTTTAAAACCTAGTGGCTAACTGTGCTCTGGAGCTGAACTCAACTTACAATCATTTTTGGATTAAAGTTAAGTTCAAGACAGAGCTAACACAATTTGAATGACCTCAAAAGGATTTAAAACGAAGAAGATATGAAATTCTAAAGTCTATACCTTATTTCAGTCTATAACTAAGACTTCACCGAATTTCTAAAACTCACAAGGGTATGGGAGGGCGTGAGCCACAGATCTCAGATCCAACGGCTCAAGACCTCCCAGAGAACATCACACACGCCAAGACGTGAAGTCCAGAGGTCCCGGACCTCTTAGCAACTCACATGCGCGAGGTGAGGAGAGGTCGTGGCCGTAGATGGGAGATCCAACGGACCACAACACGAAAAGGAGGTCCGAACGGACCAGATCTAAAGGGAGGTCCTCAACGGTGAGATGACCTCGAGGAGGTCCTAAGCGATAGATCTAACATCACTGCACCTCCGTGGAGGTCTGGGCGGCTCGATTGCGCAAAGGAGGTCTTGGACGCTCAGATTTCCTTGGAGGAGGTCCGACGTCCCAGAGCTCACAACCACGTGCTTGCGCACGCACGCGCTTGGACAAGAGGTTAATGCGCGGACACAAGGAGGTCCGTCTTGAGGTCTTAATCACAAGACAATAAATGGTGGATTTAAGAACATCAAGACCCAACCAATGATTGCAAGATTGAGCAATTGATGACCGCATTAAACACGGCAAATCTCGCCCTAAAAGCGACAACGGTGCCGCCGTGTCCGACAAAGACCCGAGCTCAAAGATTTGGTCATCGCCGACGATGTAGACCTCGCCGGCGAGAACCAAGGATATCCCGTGTGCGCAATAGTGTTGCGCACACCATGGACTCATTCTCGACGGCGACGACGTTTTAATCGCCGGCGAGCCGAGAGGACAAACACAACCCGCACGGCCAAAATACGAAAATGCAAAATGGAGCTCCGCGCGACAATCAAGCGTGTGCCAAAACTTAAGCTCCGCAACATGCATTCAGCGGTGCCAAAGATCTAAAGGACTAACAGGAGGTGTACCGGAGGTCCTAAGGTCTTTGGGAGGTCGTGGAGGTGATGACCGGAGTTGGGGAAGGCGGTGAAGCTTCACGCCCAAGGCACCACTCTCAAGCTCGACTTTGTCCACCTCAAAAATGCCCAAACAATTCAAGTTAGGGCTTGGTCCCAGAGGGAAGGCACAAATGGAAACAAGGAGAAAGGTGGAAACCCAGTGACCCTTGTCCACCAAGGAACTTCAAGTCCAACAATGGCGGCCAAGGAGCTCTGCGGCTTAGAGTTCACAAGCACGTATGAGTGAGCAAGGAACAAAGGCTTGCAAAGGAAGATAAAGGCACAAATGGGGTGTTCTTATACTTAGGGCAAAGAGGTTTTAGGCCACCGCTAAGCTCATGGTGAGCTTGGCCCATGGCATGGTCGAGCAGTTGGACGTAACGTAAAGTTGACATGGTGGCGAGTTTGAGCCGACCAGAGGCGGAAGGTCGACTGCATTAAATGCGGTCAAGAAAGAGTCATGAAGTGTACCCCAAGGTCGACACGCATTAATTGCGCCGCCGAGTTTGCCCGCGCCAGAGGAAGGAGAAGAACAGGAGGTCTTAGTGATCGTTGGATAAGACCCGGGAGGTCCTAACCATCGGATCCAATTTTGAACCGTTATGTTTTAAGTGGCCGGAGGAGGTCCCACCACACGATCAAGGATGGGGAGGTCGTGGCCCTCCGATTTCAATCGCGAAAATGCACGTGAGGAAAAGGGACAGAGGTCCAAAGCGTTGATCTCCATCCAACGCAGTCGCGGACCTCCAAAGTGAGGACTTAACTCGCACGCGATCAAAAAGACATGAGGGGAGGTCATGGCCTTTGGATTTAAATCAAGGGCACACAATGACCGGGAGGTCTCGATATGATGCGCAACAGTAAGGGAGGTCAGACCGCTAGATTTAGATCTAAGGGTTCCGATCAAAGGAGGTGGAGGTCCCGAGCTTGCAACGCACAAGGGAGGTCATGGCCTTTAGATTTAGATCTAAGGGCTACGATCTCACGTCTTGTTGGGAGGTCTCAGTGCGCATGAGACAAAGGAGGTCGTGACCGTAGATTTTAAATCTAACGGTGCACAACAAAAGATGGGGGAGGTTGCAGTGCTTGATATCGCAGGAGGTCGTGAGTCGTTGGATTTGATCCAATGGCTACGACCTAGGTTAGGTGGAAGGTTTGTTTAGTTTAACAAGGAGGGAGGAGGTCGGGGCCATGGATCTTGGATCCAAGGGCTATGACCTCACGAGGTGGGATGACCCGACCGAGTATGTTGAGGAGGAGGTCGTGGGCATTGGATTTGATCCAACCGCCACGACCTCAACAAGGTGGGATGACCTGCGCGATGGTTTACACTCGAGGAGGTCTTTGAGGTTTAACACACGTGGGAGGTCATGACCATGGATCACCGATCCAACGGCAATGACCTCATGAGGTGGGGAGGTCCTCGCGGTGTTGATCATGAGGAGGTCGTGGCTGTTGGATGTAAATCCAACTACCGCGACCGATCAAGTGGAGATGAGGTCTGTTGAGGTGCAGACATGGTTGGGCTGGACCAACTTTGAATATGGCTAGCCCAAGGAACAGTGTAGGCTTTTAAATTTAGTTTTAACAAATGAAACTTAGCAGGATTATTTGAGATAGCAAATGAACTCCAAATTTGATGAAATTTTAACTGGAGCTTGTTGACACGAGAGACCAACCTTGCATAAAATTTCCAGAGGTTATTATGCAATGCATTTTTCTCAGGAAATTCATGAAGGTTGTTTAAAGGATTGTTTTGCCTCCAAAATTATCAACAAGTGTTATAACTCATGATATGTTTTAGGGGTCCCATATCAGTTTTTGGGACCAAGGAAAATATATTCCAATTGTTTGGCACAAGATTTAAGATAATTGGAGAATGAGTTTGATTTTTGGTCAACAAGAGCTTTGTGTTTTTGAATTACACAACTCTTGGACAAGAGTTACACAAGATTTTAGGGTTTTTCAAGATGTGAGAAAAAGTTTTAATTTCTACACATATAATTATACTTGATTAACCCTAATTATACATTGGGATGTTACACTATTATTTATTGCGATGATACTATACATTTGTGTTTGCAATTGCATGGTCAGTACATCTAGAGCGTAGTTGGATTATGTGTTTTTGAAAGATTGGTTTATCTGTTTAACCCATATACTAGATGGTGTGACGACCCACCCCGTGATGTACCGCAAGAGGTCCGGGAGGACCATTTTTTTTTGCGCTGCGAAGTCACCACGGAAGGATGTGGTAGCACCGCATGAAGCTTTACCGAGGAGGTCTACCAGGACCTCCCAGGAGGTCTTAGTCATGCCATCGACCTCCCAGAGGTCTTGAGGACCTCCCGAGGTCGTGGCCGCCACCGCTTCAGAGCACCTCCAGCACATCACCAAGAGAGGTCCGGCAGACCTCCCAAGCTAAGTCCCATAGGACCTCCTGGTGGTCTCCGCCTCAGCATCCGAGCTAGTCCCGGGACAATCGAGCTAGCTCAAGACAAGAACACAAGACCACAACCACGAGGTCAAACAAAGATGAAGCGCATAAATAGAACTTATATAATAGGACCTTATGGTCAAGCTTGTTAACAAGAGGTCTTGCCATCGAGGGCTTACAAAACCAACGAGGACTTACAATCATGGCGACAAGGAGCTCTAGGGCTCAAACACCAAAACACGCAGAAGCCATCCAACAAGCACCACAGTCAGTCGGGTGGAGGACGACCTAGGTATCTTAGTCGTCGAAGAACTCCTCCTCGAAGAGGTCTGCCCGCCTCGCACTTGGTCATCCTCATAATCTGCTTTGACATGGGGCTTAAGCCATGAGTACTTGGAATGTACTCAAGAAGTCACAGGAGCAAAGATGCAATAATATTCATGCAAGGACTTACCAATGGAGAGTCAGTATGGTTAGTTTGCAAAGCCAAGTTTGACAATAATAGCAATAATAGATTGAAAGGCAAAGAAGGTAAAACCATAATACATAATACTTTTGATGTTTTAATAAAAGGTGGAGTGAGCACCAACTCACGGCCACAACCAAAAATTGGGGAGGTCTGATCACACCAAAGGCCGTGTCCTCACCCAAAACCCACTCTGAACACCCATTCCAGAGGTCCAAACCAACCTGGACCACTACCCGAGCCAACCTTGACCCCTCTAGAGCCGCCAAGGTCTCTTCGAGGCAAAGCCAAAGCATCTCGCTGAAGTGTCCAAAGGCACAAGCTTTTGAAACATCTACCCCTTGCACCATTTCATGAGCATGTCCATGACCAAGGACGTGGCTATTCAATAGATCTTTTACTCGCAGAGATGTACAACTTTACCCACAATCCATGATCTCTAGCGGATGGGTTCCGGTCACCCTTGCTCACTTCCTAAGGTGAGCAGCCTAGAGAGCGCAAGGCCTTTACAAAGCTTTGAACCGACTAGGGCTGCCCGCTAAGGTTTCGAATCCCTCCAAAGGGTCTAGAAATCCACAGGTTATGGGTGCCCTCTTGCGCCAACTAATCACACGCCAACCAAAACAGCCCCAAGCCATCTCATTGCTAATTATTCAGCCTGACCATTCCCATAAAATGATCTTGTGGTTGCACTAATTGGCCCAGCTCAACAGACACAAAGTGAAGTCCTTAATTGTGCTAAGGCAAGACTTCCACAATCCAAAGGTGCACAAGACCCACTACTCACTCCTGCCTTCTTGCCTTAGCAAAACAATTTGTATTAGCCCATGCCAAAAGACCACCCACCTGGCACACAAATTTTAACCAAGTGGTCTCACACCACGTCGACACAACTTTTAGGCATCCCGCCATAGCTGCTCAACAATGGCACCAACCACACATTTCATAACTTATTAGTCAAGATTATTAGAGATGAAGCATGATACGCTCAAACCACGCTTTCTAAGCGAGGCTATATAAGACCTCGGCCCCCATGTTGGCAAATAACAGAGAACACCAACTAAATTATCCACCCTAAGGCTCACAAGGTGAACATGACAACATGATGTAGACAAGGTATAAAGGAGGCATAACAGCAAGTAGGCAAGTAACTACAGCCCAAACTATTTTCTTATAAACATAGCCATGCATGATAAAGTAAAACCAAATACATTTGCAAAACTTGGTTCAAGATGATCAAAAGGAGGTCTGTGGCTTGCCTTGGTCAAGCAAAGGAGAGCCTTCTCGCAAAGAAGAGCCGGGTCCAAGATTTCCTCGAACTCGTGATCTACACGTTAGCAAGAGAACCAAATAAGCAAAACCACACTAAGCCGAGAGAACAACAAAAGAACCAAAAGGAACTCAAACCAACTCAGCCAAAAGGAAACCAAGAGGCCTAACACCGCCTCAAAGAGCTCCCCGGGAGGATCTTGCAAGGAAGAAGAACCGAAGCGAGGAGGCAGGAATGAAGAAATGAGTAAAAGATGACAAAGGCTCGCCTCCCGGGCTATATATAGCCGGAGTTGGTGGAGTGCACCAAGAAAAAGGTTCAATGACGTGTAGGCAATCGGGACAACTAGGGCAAGGCTTGCCCTAAAAGAATTGAATAAAGTACTCGGATGTGATCGCATTTAATGTGACCCGACACCTATTAAATGCGCACAGAGTTCTCGAGGCAAGAGCAATAATTACAAGGTGAAGAGGGGGCAAGTGGGGCCAGTCCAAAAGGGTGCACCACTGGTCAAAGAGGTGGCCCCACCGCAAAAGGGTCATTCTCGCCAAAGACCACTTCGAGGTCCTGGGCAAGAGGTCCAAGACACTCAAAGGGGGAGGTCCTGGACAGGAGGTCCAAGGACCAAAAGGGAGGTCTAGACCGCAAAGGTCTAAACACAAAAGGGGAGGTCTAAACCTAAAGGAGGTCCAAACACAACAAGGAGGTCTGAACCTAAGGAGGTCCAAACACAACAGGGAGGTCTAGACCGCAAAGGAGGTTTAAATCACGAGAGAACCAGACCTCAAAAGAGGTCCCAAGCGCAAGGGGGTAAGGCGCTCGAGGAGGCCCTGAGAGCAGGGAGGTCCTGACGGTCAAAATCTCCCAAAAGGGAAAATCCGACGGCCAAGATATCAAAAGGAGAGGACCTGAACGGTCCAGATCAAAGGGCGCAGGGAGGTCCTGACGAGTAGATCTCCAAAAGGGAGATCTAACGGTCAAGATCTCAAAGGGGAGGACCTCAACGGTCCAGATCAAAGGGCGCAGGAGGTCCCGACCAACAGAATATTCAAGGTTAGGAGGGTGGTCTTTACAAAAGACCAAAGAAGGGCCGAGGAGGAGGTCTTGGACCTAAGGAGGTCTGGAACCTTTGGATCCCACTAAAGGAGAACACGGATGGCTAAGATCTCCAGAGAGGAGGTCCTAAAGGCCGATCCTAACAAGGGAGGTCTGAGCGGCTAGATCTCAACAAGGGAGGTCTGAGCGGCTAGATCTCAACAGGGGAGGTCTGAGCGGCTAGATCTCAACAGGGGAGGTCTCGAGCGGCTAGATCTCAACAGGGGAGGTCTGAGCGGCTAGATCTCAACAGGGGAGGTCTGAGCGGCTAGATCTCAACAGGGGAGGTCTCGAGCGGCTAGATCTCAACAGGGGAGGTCTGAGCGGCTAGATCTCAACAGGGGAGGTCTGAGCGGCTAGATCTCAACAGGGGAGGTCTGAACGGCTAGATCTCAACAAGGGAGGTCTGAGCGGCTAGATCTCAACAAGGGAGGTCTGAACGGCTAGATCTCAACAAGGGTAGGTCTGAGCGGCTAGATCTCAAGCAAGGGAGGTCTGAGCGGCTAGATCTCAAAGAAGGGAGGTCTGAGCTAGATCTCAAGCAAGGGAGGTCTGAGCGGCTAGATCTCAACAAGGGGAGGTCTGAAGGAAGTAAAACCAAGCGTGGCTTGGGGGGGCCAAAGAGGTTTTTGAAACACAAACCCGAGCTGGGTCCTTGACAGGAAAACCCCAAGCAAGGGAGAGGTTTCGAACAGAGGGGAGATGTGAGAGAGGTCTGGATCTCAAAGAGATTCAAACCAACAAGGGAAGTTAAGAGAGAGAGAAGAGGCGAACTAGGGGCACACAGAAAGGCTTCGGAGAACCACAACCCGAGGGCGGCAAAGACACCACAGAGAGCCACAACCAGCAAGGAACACCAACAATGACTTAGTTAAGGTTTGATTAATTCCAATTGAACTCTCCAGATTCAAAAATCTCAGGTTAAGCTTTGGATTCTCAATAAAGCCAAATGGTTACTTTTATTTTGAAAACTTGGCAAGGACTTAAAAGAAAACGGGACGTTACAAACCTTCACCCCTTAAGGGAATCTCAACCCCGAGATTCAGGCTGAGCAAGAGAATAGGTGGGGGAACTCCTTCCTGAGGTCCTCTTCTCGTTCCCATGTCGCCTCGGCCGAGTGGTTGTTCCATTGCACCTTGCACAACTTGATGGTCTTGCTCTGGTAACTCTCTCGGACACGCCCGTAATCTTGATGGGGTGCTCTCTGTAAGTGAGGTCTTCTTGGAGGTCCACACTTCTAAAGGCATTTGGTCCTCGGCATTCGCAAGCATTTCTTCAATCTGTGACACATGGAACACATTGTGAACTCCAAAGAAGTCGAGGAGGGAGGTCCAAGCGGTAGGCTACTTCACCCCTTCTGCAAGGACTAGAAAGGGTCCAATAAATCTTGGAGCAAGCTTCCCACTAACTCTGAACCGCCATACCTTTGAGAGGTGAAACTTTGAGGTAGACACTGGTCTCTGGGACAAAAGCTAGGTCTCGACGCCTAACATCTGCGTAGCTCTTTTGCCTAGTTTGGGCCGTCTTTAACTTCTCCTAATTGATCTCACTTGATCCTCGGCTTCTTTTAGCGTGTCCTGCCAAGAACTTGGCCTTCACCCGATCTCATCGAGACAAGGAGTCCTACACTTTCTCCCATAAATAGCTTCAAAAGGACATTTGGAGACTCGCTTGGTAGTCAAGTTATTATAGGAAAATTCATATGGTAACATCTTGTCCCAACTAGATTGTCTTTCTAGAGCGCAAGCTCTCAAAGATGTCCTCAAGGACTTGGTTAACTCTCTCGGTTGGGCCATCTGCTTGAGGGTGGTATGTCAGACTAAAGTTGAGGCTCGGTGCCCAAGGCATCATGTAGCTTTTGCCAAAATTTGGAGTTGAACTGAGATCCTCTATCCCAAACTATTTTCTTTGGAACACCATGAAGGCACACCACTTTTGCCATGTAGATTTCTGCTAGCTTGTCTCCGTATCAAGTAGTCTTCACAGAATAAAGTGAGCCATTTTTGTTAATCTATCCACTATGACCCAAATAGAATCAAAACCAGCTTGGGTACGAGGTAAACCAAGAATAAAATCCATGCCGACCTCTTCCCACTTCCACTCGGGTATGGGTAAGGGCACTAAAAGTCCTCCGTGTCTTTGGTGCATTTGCTTAACCTTTTGGCAAGTGTCACATTCGCCACAAAATCTGCTATTTCCTTCTTCATTTTCGCCACCAAGACAATTCCTTGACATCTTGGTACATTTTGTAACTCTTGGATGTATAGAATACAAAGCTTCATGGGCTTTTTAAGTATTATACCCCGAGCTCCGTGTTATTGGGCACACAGAGCCTCTTATCAAACCGCACCACACCTAGGTCATCTATGGAAAACCTTGCACCTTTCCCTTCTCTTATGTTGGTCTTGATCTCTTGGATGCCAAGATCTCCATCTTGGGTTTGCCTTGATCTGCTTTTTGCAAGGTAGGTTGCACTTCTAGAGCTGCCAAAAACCCTTCTTCCACTAACTCAAGTCTAAGCTTCAAGAATTCCTCATACAAAGCAAAGTTGGCTCTCCTTAACCATCAAAGTATTGACATAAACTTTTCGCTCAAAGCATCTCGCCACCACATTGGCCTTGCTCGGTGGTAGTGAATTCCACATTGTAGTCCTTAATAAGCTCAAGCCACCTTCTCGCCTCAAATTCAAGTCTGCTTGTGTAAAGATGTACTTTAGGCTTTTGTGGTCAAGTAAATTTCACACCTATTACCAATGAGGTAATGGCGCCAAATTTTAAGGCATGAACCACAAGCAGACCAACTCTAGGTCATGAGTAGGGTAGTTTGCTTCATGAGGTCAGAATCGCCTTGAAGCGTAAGCTACCACCTTCGTCTCTGCATTAGAACACAGCCAAGTCCTTGCTTTGATGCATCACAATAAACTTCAAATCTTTCCCGACATCCGAAGAACCAAAAGCTGGCAGAGGTCAACTTTCTCTTGAGCTCTTGGAAGCTCTGTCACAACTGAGGTCCAAAGGAACTTCTTTTCTTTCTTTAACAGCTGAGTGAGAGGTTTTGCAATCCGGGAGAAGCCTTCAATAAACCTTCTGTAATAACCGGCCATGCCAAGAAAACTTCGAACTTGAGGCACGGTCCTAGGGGGTTCCCAATTGAGCACATCTTGAACCTTACTAGGGTTGACAGACACTCCTTCTTTAGACAAAACATGCCCCAAAAAGACCACTTCTTTTAGCCAAAACTCACACTTACTAAATTTGGCAAAGAGCTGATGAGCTCTCAGCTTTTCCAAAACCGAAAAGAGATGGCTTGTATGCTCCTCTTCACTCTTGGAGTACACTAGAATGTCGTCAATAAAGACAATGACAAACTTGTCTAGGTACTCCATGAACACTCGGTTCATCAAATTCATGAAATAGGCAGGGGCATTGGTCAGCCCAAAAGACATGACAGTTGAATTGAAATAACCCATACCTAGTTGAAAAAAGCTGTCTTAGGATGTCTTCCTTTCGAATTTTGAGTTGGTGATATCCTTCTCAAATCTATCTTGGAAAACACAAACACCCCTTCAATTGATCAAATAAATCATCAATTCTTGGCAAAGGATACTTGTTCTTGATGGTGACATCATTGAGAGCTCAGAGTCCACACACATCCTTTGAGTGCCATCCTTTTTAGGCACAAAATCACTGGGCTCCCCAAGGTGAGGAGCTAGGTCTAATAAAACCTTTGCTCGCAAGTCTTCCAACCGCTTCTTCAACTCCACATGATCATCAACATGCAATCAGAGGGCCTTTTGGAGATGGGGAGGTCCCTCGGACAAGGTTTATGACAAACTCAAGGTCTCTGTCTGGGGCATTCCCGGAGCTCATCAGTGAACACATCCACAAATTCTTTAACAACAGGACATCCTCCAAAACTTGAACTTGAGCACTACAAGATAGGGCTCCTTGGAGTTTCTCCGAGGTGGCCGAAAACTTCACAAAGGCACCACTAGGGCTGGTCAAAGAGATACTTTTACCACTACAATCCAATATGGCATGGTGGTTAGCTAGCCACTCCATGCCCAAGATCACATCTAGGGACCCGTGTCCAAAAGGATAAGGTTGGCTAGAAATTCTACTCCTTCTATGACCATTTTCACTTGTGGACAACCCCGTTCGTGCTTAGTTCTCGAGCCGGGATTGAACCAACAAGGTAGACTTAAGAGCAACAACTCGAACCGGTACTTTGCAAAGAAAACTCCGAGAAATAAACGAATGGGAAGCTCCAGAGTCAAACAAAACTGCAGCTGGCACTGAATTTACTAGGAACATACCTAGTACCACGTCTGAGGAGGTCTGCGCTTCTTCCACTGCCACATGGTTCACACGGCCCCTTCCAAACGTTTGGGAGGTTTTGGCTTGAGGAGGTCCTGCGGCCTGAGAGGTCTTGGTCGAGGGAGGTCCTGAAGTAGAGGTCTTGGTGGTTGGCTCTGTCTTTAGTGGGCATTGATTAGCAAAATGCCCCACTTGGTGACACTTGAAGCAGGTGATCCCAGCTGCTGTGGAGGTCGTTGGGGTTGACTTGGTGTTTGCCAAGGATGCGGCGAGGAAAGGTGGGCAACAAGGAGGTCTTGGCAGAGGTCCTGGGAGGTCCAGGAGGTCCTTGGCGCTTGGGTTGGTACCGCACAAAAGCTTTGTGGCGCTGGGGAGGTCTTTGCTGAGCACCGGAGGGTGGTACCTTTCTCTTGTAAGACTCAGAGAGTTCTCTTCGGGATTCCTCAATGAGCATTGCCTTGTTCACCATATGCTGAAAATCAGGATAATCGTTGCCCACAACTTGAACTTTTAAACTGGGATGGAGGCCTCGCTTAAAGTGCTTCTGCCGTGCATCATCCGTAGCCACATCTTCGCGAGCATAACGCGACAATTGAGTGAACTTAGTGAGATACTCACTTACTGACATGCTGCCTTGCTTGAGCTCTCTAAACTCTTCCTTTTTCATTTCTACCTTCCCATCGGGGACATGCGAATGACGAAAAGCAGCTGTGAATTCTGCCCAAGTGATCGTCTGGGGGTCAAGATGTGAGGCACAAAATGTGTCCCACCACTCACCGCAGTCCTTCCAGCTTGATGTGAGGCAAACAAAACCTTCTCCTGTCTTCACACAATGAGCAATATCCACTTCTTCTCTGTTGATCTCAGCCAATCATCTGCATCTAAAGGCTCGGGAGAGCTCGAATGTAGTCATGGTGTCTTCATGAACTCGACACTTTGATTGATGGTGAGCCGGGGTGGAGGTGGTGGCGGCTACCTGCACTGACTATTTCGACTCATCATGGCAAGTAAAGTATTGGTGGTCCGGCTTTGTTGAGCCATAATCTGTTCATATTCTCGCATCATAGAGCTCATCATCCGAGCTTGTCCGCCATAAACCGCCTAAAACCCGGTCTTCTGTCGCCACCGGAGGAGGTGGGGGTGGAGGCAACTGTTCTGGGGGCTCACCCTGACTTGTGGACTGCCGAGTCTGCACCATCTGGACAAAACTCTAAAGGTTTAATAGGTAAGAAGGAAAGCATAAAGGGTAAGAGGATACAGAGAAATAAAGATAAGGCATCTATTAGGGGTGACTTGGTTAACCCAAGAGAGAACCAAAAAGGCCAGGAGGCCAAAAGAGGCAACAGAAGCTTCAAAACAGAGGTCTTCAAGACCCAAGCTAAGCGAGACTCAGAATAGGACCACCAATCCTAACCTTTCTACAATGGCCCTATTGAAGTTATAAAGGCAAGGAAGTCAAGTTAGATTCAAAATCAAGGTTCCAAAGAGAGATAAGATAAGGAACTAAGGAGGAGTTAAGATGAGAGTAGAACAGACAAGAAAAGATTTTAAGCAAGATAAGGGCAAGATAGAACCAAAGACAAGGAAAGAACTACTAAACAAATTTTAAGTTGACTTGCTTTAGAAAATAACTTTTGGATAAAAACTAAATCGACCTTTACGCTTATGGCCACGCCCTGACCGACCTAGGCTCGATACCAACCGTGACGACCCACCCCGTGATGTACCGCAAGAGGTCCGGAGGACTATTTTTTTTTTTGCGCCAAGTCACCACGGAAGGATGTGGTAGCACCGCATGAAGCTTTACCGAGGAGGTTCGCCAGACCTCCCAGAGGTCTTATGGACCTCCCGGAGGTCTTGGTCCGCCATCGACCTCCCAGAGGTCTTGAGGACCTCCCGAGGTCGTGGCCGCCACCGCCGCAGAGCACCTCCAGCACATCACCAAGAGAGGTCCGCAGACCTCCCAAGCTAAGTCCTGGGACCTCCCGGTGGTCCCGCCTGCATCCGAGCTAGTACCAGACAATCGAGCTAGCTCGCACAAGAACACAAGCCAATACCACAACCACGAGGTCAAACAAAGATGAAGCGCATAAATAGAACTTATATGATAGGACCTTATGGTCAAGCTTGTTAACAAGAGGTCTCGCCATCGAGGGCTTACAAAACCAACGAGGACTTACAATGGCGACAAGGAGCTCTAGGGCTCAAACACCAAAACACGCAGGCCATCCAACAAGCACCACAGTGTGTCGGGTGGAGGACGGCCTAGGCATCTTAGTCGTCGAAGAACTCCTCCTCAAGAGGTCTGCAGACCGCCTCGCACTTGGTCATCCTCATAATCTGCTTTGACACAGGGCTTAAGCCATGAGTACTTGGAATGTACTCAAGAAGTCACAGGAGCAAAGATGCAATAATATTCATGCAAGGACTTACCAATGGAGAGTCAGTATGGTTAGTTTATAAAGCCAAGTTTGACAATAATAGCAATAATAGATTGAAAGGCAAGAAGGTAAAACCATAATACATAATACTTTTGATGTTTTAATAAAAGGTGGAGTGAGCACCAACTCACGGCCACAACCAAAAATTGGGGAGGTCTGATCACACCAAAGGCTGTGTCCTCACCCAAAACCCACCTGAACACCCATTCCAGAGGTCCAAACCAACCTCGACCACTACCCGAGCCAACCTTGACCCCTCCGAGCCGGCCAAGGTCTCTTCGAGGCAAAGCCAAAGCATCTCGCTAAGTGTCCAGTGGCACAAGCTTTTGAAACATCTACCCCTTGCACCATTTCACCGAGCATGTCCATGACCAAGGACGTGGCTATTCAATAGATCTTTTACTCGCAGAGATGTACAACTTACCCACAATCCACGATCTCTAGCGGATGGGTTCCGTCACCCTTGCTCACTTCCTAAGGTGAGCAGCCTAGAGAGCGCAAGGCCTTTACAAAGCTTTGAACTCGACTAGGGCTGCCCGCTAAGGTTTCGCAATCCTCTAGTGGTCTAGAAATCCACAGGGTTATGGGTGCCCCTCTTGCCAACGAATCACACGCCAACCAAAACAGCCCCAAGCCATCTCATTGCTAATTATTCAGCCTGCACTATTCCCATAAAATGATCTTGTGGTTGCACTAATTGGCCCAGCCAATGCAGACACAAAGTGAAGTCCTTAATTGTGCTAAGGCAAGACTTCCACAATCCAAAGGTGCACAAACACCACTACTCACTCCCGCCTTCTTGCCTTAGCAAAACAATTTGTATTAGCCCATGCCAAAAGACCACCCAGTCTGGCACACAAATTTTAACCAAGTGGTCTCACACCACAATCGACCTGACTTAGGCATCCTACCATAGCTGCTCAACAATGGCACCAACCACACATTTCATAACTTATTAGTCAAGATTATTAGAGATGAAGCATGATACGCTCAAACCACGCTTTCTAAGCGAGGCTATATAAGACCCACGGCCCCATGTTGGCAAATAACAGAGAACACCAACTAAATTATCCACCCTAAGGCTCACAAGGTGAACATGACAACATGATGGAGACAAGGTATAAAGGAGGCATAACGACAAGTAGGCAAGTAACTACAGCCCAAACCATTTTCTTATAAACATAGCCATGCATGATAAAGTAAAACCGAAATACATTTGCAAAACTTGGTTCAAGATGATCAAAAGGAGGTCTGTGGCTTGCCTTGGTCAAGCAAAGGAGAGCCTTCGCAAAGAAGAGCCGGGTCCAAGATTTCCTCGAACTCGTGATCTACACGTTCGCAAGAGAACCAAATAAGCAAAACCACACTAAGCCAGAGAACAACAAAAGAACCAAAAAGGAACTCAAACCAACTCAGCCAGAAGGAAACCAAGAGGCTTAACACCGCCTCAAAGAGCTCCCCGGGAGGGTCTTAGCAAGGAAGAACCGAGCAGAGGAGGCAGGAATGAAGAAATGAGTAAAGATTACAAAGGCCTCGCCTCCCAAAGCTATATGTGAGCACCGGATTTATTAAGCTCATAATACTTAGTCATCCAATTGACCCTAGTATTATCAACCAAATAAACCAGTCTCGAGAGATGTATACTCCCGAATGCGAGATACATACCTCACAACAAAAGAATGTATCAATTCCATACAACACATAGTACATAAGCAACAAACCAGAAGTTAATATTAATAAGGAATAGGTTATTACAAAACAGGGGCCTTCTGGCCAAATAACAACAAGTACTAGTAAGATAACGGCGAAAGCAAAAGTGCCATAAAGATGGCTATAACACAAAGCCAATCGGTGTGCCTTAACCCCTAGGCATCGACTGCACCGCCAAGCTAGTCGTCAAGAAGTCGCAACACGTAGCACAAAAGAGAGGCTCTTGGAGCTCACCCTCTTCCTCTGCAACAAAAGCCACAAAATGCCACAACCACGGCGGATGAGTACATAAAGTACTCCATAAGACTTACGTGTGAGATAACAGAACTATAAATAGCTACATGCAAGCTTTATTTAAGTGGATGAGGCTTTGGACTCATTTTAGCATAAAGCAAGTTTCATTTGCAATAACATAATAGATTGAAGGCAATTTGGCAAAGCATTTTAATTGTTGAAATAACAACGAGATAATAACATAGTAACAACAATGAAACAACACGGAAGTGACTAACCCAAGTCACCACAACAATAGCATGAACATCCATTCATACCAACCCATCAAGTTTTAATTAAATGGTTGAGACTAGTTCTTGAACGACCTTACCAAGCATGTCCATAACCTAGGACAAGGCTATTGAATAGTTTTAACCTGCGGGGTGTACCAATGTACCCACACGCCGGATCGCCTTTCCTTTAAGCACACTACCTTAGGTATGCCGCACGGCTAAGTCCTACGAGACATTTCCAATGGACGATGCTAATTCGACCAAGACAACCCACGGGATAAGGACCCAATGGACAGCCTAACCGGTTCGCCAACGCTCCATTCCCACACCACACACACACACACATTTTATCTTAAAAACACACCAACCGAGCGACTCCAATTAGCACCGCCCAAAGTACTTAGTCAAGAGAGGTCCCATATCCCCCTCGTGTGGTTAGCACGCAAAAGCGCTTGGCTTAGTGACCCAAGTAACTCGGTCCTTAGGGACCTGGCATACCACCACATTCCAAAAACCGCACCATCCATCCAATATGCCCAAGTCTAAATCAATCTTTTATTTTCAGTTTTGATTTTACAATTAATCAAAGCACAAGTGCTGGACATATAGGAGTAATAATCAGTTTTGAGTGATCAAGACCATCGACTAAGTCGATGATCGCCCATTACTACCGCACTAAGCATGTCTAAGCAAGAGAAAACGCAACTACTAAGTGATAAGAGCTCATCCAACGAGCTCAAACCACAGCAAATAACCTAGGCTCATTGGTAGTAGAGGATAAACAACTCCTATAGATTATGCAACTATAGGATTACTAGCGACATTTAACACAAAGTAGCATGCATACATAGAAGTAAAACAATATATTAACCTTTAAAGTAATGGGACGTTAGATGGGATATGATCAAACTGCTTGCCTTGTGACTGTTGCTCAAGTTGTGGCAGAGGGTCACTCTCGGGATTACCACAAATGTCGAAACCTAACGGAAAAGCGATAAAGAACCGATAAGAACGACGAAAGTAATCAAGGAAAGCACAGCAAACGAACTCCAAACACTCTGAATTTTCTACAGGAGCAAGGGGGTGATTTTTAGGGAATTTAGCAACAAGAACCAATGGATTTGGATTCTCAATGCAAAAGATATGAGCAAAACAATTCTGCTCAGCCCTAAAAATACCAAACTGCACTATTCACTAATTTAATTATGAGGCAACACTTTCTAAAATGGTGGTGATACTGAGATTTTTACTGTAAAACCAGCACCTCATGAGATGAATAACACAATTGAGTTCACCTCACTGGGAGCTATATTGCACTTGCTACCATTTTTCAAAAACAAGAACTTGAACCAAATTATAATGCACAAGTCCTCATTTTTATAACAGCAACATGCTCAAAACTAATTTTCACAGTGAGTTCACTAATAGAGGAAACCAACAAAGTTGGTCTCACTCAAAAATAATCTACAGAGCATTAGTTATGTATTTTACAAGTTAAGCATTAATTTGAGTGTATATTTAAAGTTAGTTTTAAAATCCAAAATGCGAAATAAAGCTCCGCAACATCCAATCAAGCGTGTGCCCAAATAAAAGCTCCGCAACCTCATACATGCGGGTGCCCAGCGCTAAAGGACTATCAGGAAGTACCTGGAGGTCCTGAAGGTGCCAGGGAGGTCGAGGATGGTGATGGCCTGAGTTGGAGAAGATGGGAAGCTCCGCTGCTCAAGACCAAGCTCCAACTCCAAGCTTCAAGCTCCACTAGCCCACTCCTGAAAATGTCACCTCACAAAGAGTTAGGTTCACTTCAGGAGATTTTGGGGGAGCTTAAAATGAGCTAGAGGTCGAGAGGGAGCCACTGGAGCAAGCCTTCACCACCGAGGGCTTCAAGCTTCTCAGCAATGGCGGCCAAGAGTGGAGACCAGAGGAGAGAAAAGCTCAAATGACACGGTGCAAGCTAAAGCTTAGAAGTGTGCCAAAGAAGCCAAGGGAGGAACCCAAGGGGGGGTTTTATACTTGGGAGAAGCAGGCACACGAGCTGGGGTTAAGCTCAGGGTGAGCTTAGCCCATGGCTCAGTCCATGGGGTTGGACAAGACACGAGGTTGACATGGTGGCAGTGCGTGTGGGACAGGGGGGCGGAAGGTCGACTGCAGATTAAATGCGGTCGCAAGAGCTGCTTGTAAGGTACACAAGGGATGACCGCATTAACTCACTTGCTCAGGGCCACGCATGCGTGACCAAGGAAGGAGAAGAACAGGGGAGGTCATTTTGACCGCTGGATAAGCCTTTGGGGAGGTCCTGGCCCTCGGATGCGATTTTTGAACCGTTACGCTTAAATGACTGGGAGGAGGTCCCAGCCACGCGATCAAGGATGGGGAGGTCATGGCCTCACGATTTCCTCAATGTGTATCTTGCAGCGGAAAATGGGATTAGGAGGTCCAAGGCGTTGGATCTCAATCAGCAGTCTTGGACCTCTGTGAGGTCTTAACCGCATACCTAACTTAAGAACATGAGGGGAGGTCATGGCCTTTGGATTTAAATCTAAGGGCACACAACCAAAAAGGACGGTCTGAGGCTTTGCGTGAAGCGCGAGGGAGGTCAAGACCTTTGGATTTTGATCCAACGGTGGTGATCAAGACAGGGGAGGTCCTGAGCCTCGCTGGCGCGCGCAAAGGAGGTCTTGAGCTTGCGCAACACACAAGGGAGGTCATGGCCATTAGATTTAGATCTAAGGGCAACGACCTCACATGCGCGAGGAGGTCTGATGCGCATAAGACAAGGAGGAGGTCGTGACCGTGGATTTTTAATCCAACGGTGCACAACACGAGATAGGGGAGGTCTTTGCGGTGTTGACCGCGGAGGAGGTCGTGGCGGTTGGATGTTAATCCAACGGCTGCGACCTGACCAAGGTGGAGAAGGAGGTCTGCTCAGGTGCAGACATGGTTGGGCTGGACCAGCTTTGCACAGCGGCTAGCCCAAGGAACAGTGTAGGCTTTTAAATTTAGTTTTTAACAGCTGAAACTTAGCAGAATTATTTGAGATAGCAAATGAACTCCAAATTTCATGAAATTTTAACAGGAGCTTGCTGACAACGAGATTAACCTTGCATAAAATTTCCAGAGGTTATTATGCAATGCATTTTTCTCAAGAAATTCATGAAGGTTGTTCAAGGATTTGGTTTACCTCCAAAATTTATCAAACAAGTTTTACAACTTGTGATATTTTTCAGAGGGGTCCCACCTCAGTTTTAGGACCAAGGAAAACATTTTCCAAATGTTTGGCACAAGATTTAAGATAATTGGAAAAGGAGTTTGACTTTTGGTCAACAAGAGCTTGTGTTTTTGGATTACACAACTCTTGGACAAGAATCACAGGAGAGATTAGGGGTTTTCAAGATGTGAGAAAAAGTTTTAATTTCTACACATATAATTATACTTGAACAACCCTGTTTATACAGTTGGGATGTTACAAAATCTCCCCCCCTTACAAAAATCTCGTCCCGAGATTTGGCTCACTCGGTAAAGAAAGATGGATAGTCCGCACGCAGACGATCTTCTCTTTCCCAAGTAGCCTCATCCTCAGAATGGTTCGACCACTGAACTTTAAGGAACTTGATGGTCTTATTCCTTGTCCTTCGTTCAGACTCATCGAGTACGCGAACAGGGTGCTCGCGATAGGTCAAATCTTCCTGGACATCGAGAGTTTCCAACGGAGCTTCCTCAGTTGGAACACGGAGGCACTTCTTAAGCTGGGACACATGGAAAACATCATGTACCCCCTCAAGTGCAGCTGGCAATTCCAACTTATAGGCAATAGCTCCCTTCTTCTCGATAACGCGGTAGGGACCGACATATCGAGGAGCCAACTTGCCCTTGACGCCGAAACGTTGATGGCCCTTCAAAGGAGAGACTTTGAGATAAACAAAGTCATTAGGCTCAAAACGCAACTCACGTCGACGGCGATCCGCATAGCTCTTTTGCCTGGATTGAGCTGCGCAAACAGCTCCTTAATAAAATTTGGACTTGGCGCTCGGCCTCATTGATTGAGTCCGGACCAAAGAGAGGTCTCTCACCGGTCTCGACCAGTTCAACGGGTTCTACACTTTCTCCGTACAAGGCCTCAAATGGTGCCATGCCGAGACCGGCCTTTGAAAGTCGTTGTTATAAGAAAATCTTCGGCGAATGGCAAGCATTTCTCCCAATGCTTCCCATATGAAAGGACACAAGCACGAAGCATGTCTTCCAAAACTTGGTTGACCTCTCGGTCGACCATCGGTTTGGGGATGATATCTTGAAAAAAGCAAGACGAGTGCCCATAGCCTCTTGCAAGCTATGCCAAAATGAGGCGTGAAAAGGATCCACGATCCGACACAATCGTCTTGACGCACACCGTGCAAACTCACGATCTTGAGGCGACGTAGAGTTCCGCCAAAAGACCTACCAAGGTCGGTCTTGACAGAAGGAAATGTGCCACCTTAGTCAATCGATCGATGATGACCCAAATGGCATCATTCTTCTTGAGGGACGTGGGTAGACCGGTGATGAAATCCATTCGATCGAATCCCACTTCCACTCGAGAACCGCAAAGGTCAAGCGATCTGCGGACGCCGATGCTCGGCCTTGACACGACGACACACGTCGCTCAAAGAACGAACTTTGCAATCTCCTCTTCATTCGGGTCCACCAAAATCTCTGGCGGAGATCTTGATACATCTTTGTGGCCCCGGGATGAATGGATAAAGGCGAATCATGGGCTTCGCAGAGGATCAAATTCCGTAATTCCATGTCCTTTGGAACCACAAGGCGTTGTCCGAACCTCACAACACCATGCTCATCCTCAGAAAAGCACTTGGCTGTTCCGGCCTTGACATTTTCCTTGATGTGGCTCACCCCAACATCCGACTGCTGAGCGGACTTGATCCGATCCACCAAGGTTGGTTGCACAACCAAGGCAGTGAGGGAACCATGCTCAACCAAACTGAGGTTGAGACGCTGGAATTCCTCCTGAAGAGTGGGCTGACGCCCTTTGAGCAGCAAGGCATTACAATGCGCTTTGCGACTAAAGCGCGCGCGAGAACGACATTAGCCTTGCCCGGATGGTAGTGAATACCCATATCATAATCCTTGATCAACTCCAACCATCTCCTTTGCCTGAGGTTCAGGTCAGGCTGTGTGAACAAGTACTTTAAGCTTTTGTGATCCGAATACACTTCACAACGATTACCGATTAGGTAATGTCGCCAGATCTTAAGTGCATGAATCACAGCAGCTAACTCCAAGTCATGAGTAGGGTAGTTGAATTCATGAGGTCTCAATTGCCTTGATGCATAGGCCACTACCTTGCCTTCTTGCATAAGGACACAACCGAGGCCTCGACGAGAAGCATCGCAAAAGATATCGAAGCTTCGATGGATATCGGGAAGAACAAGAACGGGAGCGGTGGTCAAACGCTTCTTGAGAATTTGGAAGCTTTGCATGCAAGCATCAGACCACAAGAACTTCTTGTCCTTCTTGAGCAACTCCGTCATCGGCTTCGTGATCTTGGAGAAGTTCTCGATAAAGCGACGATAATATCCCGCTAAACCGAGAAAACTCCGTACATCGGTGACCGAAGCAGGCTGACTCCATGAAAGAACATCGCTGACCTTGCTAGGGTCAACGGCTATGCCTCCTGCTGAAAGAACGTGGCCTAAGAACGACACTTCCTTCAACCAGAATGCACACTTGCTGAACTTCGCGTACAGCTGGTGCTCACGCAGCTTGCTCAACACAAGCTTCAGATGCTCGGCGTGTTCCTCATCGGTCTTGGAATAGATCAGGATATCATCGATGAAGACCACGACAAACTTATCCAAATACTCCATGAATACCGAATTCATGAGGTTCATGAACAAGGCAGGAGCATTGGTTAAGCCGAATGATATGACGGTGTACTCGTACAAGCCGTAGCGAGTAGAGAACGCTGTCTTTGGAATATCCTCAGGTCGAATCCGAACCTGATGATACCCCACTCTCAAATCAATCTTGGAGAAAACTCGAGCTCCAGTTAATTGATCGAAGAGATCGTCGATGCGGGGCAATGGATACTTGTTCTTTACCATCACTTCATTAAGTGGGCGGTAATCAACGCACATGCGTAAAGTTCCGTCCTTCTTCTTTACGAAGATTACTGGACAACCCCAAGGAGATGAGCTAGGGCAGATGAAACCCTTCTCCTACAGCTCACTTAACTGCTTCTTCAACTCCACCAACTCGTTCGGTGGCATCCGATAAGGCCTCTTTGAGATAGGGGCGGTACCGGGAGCCAACTCAATGTAACAGCCTCAGCCCTAATAAACAGTAATAAGGTGCTGTTCACAGCATCACTGTTCATTTTGGCAAATTAGGCAACAGGTTACAATTCATCTCCCTCAAATTTCTAAATTCCAAACTCCAACTGATCAAAATTTCAAAAGGAAATACCATCCACTGGTTGGTATTATGACTGGGAATTATTTTATTTCAAAACTAGATGAAGTATTATGCCCAAAAATAATTTTGTTGAATTTACAGAAGTTAAATTGGATTTCAGAAAAATAATTGTCTTTAAATAAACCCTAGTTGATTTAAATGAATTATTTATGTAATTATAAAGAAGAAACAGTGATTTTAAAATTTATTTGGGGAATATATCTTCCCAGCAGTGATTCTGCAAAATTTCAAGATTTTACAAATTTAATTGCTATTTTAAAACTCCCAGACAAAGTTTGGAAGTTTTGAATTCAATCTGGTCAAACCTCCCGGCCTAACCCCTTGTCTAATCTTTATGTGACGGACCAGGGGTTCAAACCTTGTGACTTGGCTCACCAGTCGCCAGTTCCGGTCTTGGCTCGGCCACCTTCCCTTCCCAGCGTCCAGCTCCAAATTTCATCTCGGCCATCCTTCTCGCAGACGGGCGGATGAAGTGTCGAACCCGGCGAAGGATCCCGAATTCTCTGTGTTCATACATTAGTCGGGATAGCTAATGTACAGTCAAACAAAAGTGATAATCAAAACATATCACGCATTTTATTAATATTTATTCAGAGTTTATTACAAAGGGCACGAGGCCAAATAAAGTAAAACACAATGAGCGAAATAATAGTAGTAGACCCAACGATTACGCCACAGCAATCGTGCTGAAGCGAACCTAGGCGTCAAGATCCTCACCGTCTTGGTAGATATCTTCTCTGAATAAAGTTTATTCAAGAAGAGTGAGCACTACTACCGTGCTGCAAGTTACACCAATATGGAATTGATATGCATGCATAAGGTAGACAAAGGATCTTGGCAAGGTTATTTTATGTAAAGCGGCGGTTTTAATTTAAATAATCATATTAGATTACAAAGCCATTTTATACAATAATCTAAATCACCATTTTAAATAACAATAGTTTATTGTGGATAACCTCCATAAAAGATGATGGATATCCTCCAATCACAAAGGCTACCCGCCTAATTTTCCCACGGACTATCCATCCCGAAATTATCTGTTGAAATCATTTTAAAACCAAAAACAAAACTAACTCGAGTGGCTTTGCTAGCATGTCCATGACCGTGGGCGCGCTATTCAATAGTTTCTACTCTGCGAGTTTGTACAACTTTACCCACACGAGATATTATACTCTTTGTGTCGGCCAATCCACGCTTCCTAAGGCGTGTGTGAAGCAAACATCACAAGGCCGTTACAATGTTCTACCTCAAAGTACTTGTGCCCGCTAAGGTTTAAGCTTCCATTGGTGGAGTCCTCTAAAAACCCCTCTTGCGCCAGATGGGAAAACTGTCTGCAGACACCCATACATACAACATAGCACAAATAACTAAGAGGTATTACAAATTATTTAGCGAGTCCTGCCCATACAGACATGTGGTTGTCTGATAAGGCATAACAAAATGCGCTCAAAGACCGGTCCTCAATTGACTTGGGCGTCATTCAATTTAAACCACAGGTCTTAATCTTAACTGACTAAGCAGTGCATAAACTGCACCCACCATTCATCCTTTTAGCCCAAATCCAAACCCTTTTGATTTTATTTCTATAAAACCATCTTTACAAATTCTCTATGGTAAAACAATACCATAGTTTTAATTTTCAGCAAATTTTATTGAGTTGGCTAAAATTCTCCCAAAAAGATAAATCATGGTCTAAGTATTTGCGAAGCATTTGATTATCAAACATAATAATTTATCTAAGGTGACAAAGGAATGTCAAGGCAACATCAAAATTTGGCATACAAGGATAATAGGAATAACTAATTATTTAAGCAGAATTTGAAATACTTGAATAAAATTATGCATGCATTTAATAATTTAAAAACTGAATTTAATTAACTTTAAAATAATAGGGCAAAATGGTCAAAGTATAACTTGCCTTCGTTGCGATCTGGAAAATCTAAGTCTTGAGAAGTATCTAATTCCCTAATCGTCAAAGTCTAAACGTGAAAATAAGGCAAATCAAATAAAATTCAAATAAAATTCAGAAATACAAAATAAACCAAGTCTAAATATAATAATTTTATTTTATTGAACTAGATAATCAAATTATAAAATTTTAGAAATTTGTTTCACTAAATTTGGAGTTAGGATTCAATTATTATGAATTTTATAAGTTTTAACCTAAATTTGATATTTAAAAGAATTCTAAATTCTAAAACAGAACTAAAATGAACTCTAAATTGAATTATTATATTTTATTTAATTAGACAATAATTTTCTAAAATTTTAGCAACTTGAATCATCTAATTTGGAGTTATAATGCAAAAGTTATGAATTTTACAAATTTTAACTCTAAATCTGTTATTTAAATCAATTTCCCGAATTATTCTCCTAAAGGAAATTCTAAATATTGCGCATGATGACGTCAGCGATGATTTTTCGGGATTTAAATGAATTAGAATAATTTCCTGACAAGTGGGGCCCAGGTGTCATAGGCTCGGTCCATGGTAGACCAATTCTACCCAACCAATGGATCGGGAAATTGGTGAACCGTGCCACGCACGCGCTGACTAAGCGGCCACGTGGGCACATGTGGTGACGTGGCGGTTGCGTGGAGATGAGGTGGCGCCACGGTGGTGACCGGACGGGGGCGGCGCACTGGGCCCTAGGCTCGCCGTGAACGCGGTGAATTGATCTCCCATGAGAGCACGAGGAAAAAGAGGGGAATGTGACGAGCACGGTGCTCACCGTGGTAGTGCAAGGGGACGACGGAATGATCGGCGGCGAGTAAAAATGCGGCGGCGGTGAGCTTGCGGCGACGAGGATGCTCCCGAGGGTCTCGGCAAAAACGGATGCACGCGAGTGTCGCGGCTGTGATGTCGTCGAGCGTACTCAACGAGGCGGGCGTCATCGGCGGCCGGAATTGAAGAAAAACCAATTCTTCCGCCGTGAAGAACTCTAAAATTGGGGCTTCACAGAGGAGGAAGGAGATGTGAGTGGTGGTGTCGACCGGCGTGAGAAGGGCTTCCCGATGCTCCCTTATATAAGGGTCGGGGTGGAGGAGAGGAGGATCGGGCACAAGGTGGCGGGGCGTTTTAAGGTAGTCTTGACATTCTGGCGAGATCGTGTCGAGGGAGGTGAAGAGTGGGCGAACGGGTGCGGAGTTAAATAAATTAAATGCGCACTTGCGCGAGTAAAGAGAGGAGGAATCGTGGAGAAGGTGAAGTTCGAGCAGGCGGCTATGGCGGCATCGAGGCGCCCACGCGAGTAGAAGAGAGCGAGGAGGAAGAAAAGGTGTGGGCGCTAGATCTTGATCGAATGGCACGAAATGACGGGTGGCGTGTGCGTGTGTGGACCGTTGGATTGAAATCCAACGGTGCGTGAAGAGGAAAGCGCGTGGAGAGCGGGCCGACTTGGGCTGCAAGACGCTGCGTGTGAGTAAATGGGCGAGCCAAGTTTGACCCAATTGCTGTTTTCCGATTTTCTTTTCATTTTCTATTTTAAATATTCAGTTTAATTCATTTCACTTTAGAATATAGCAAAATAATTCCAAAAATTCTAGAAAAATTCTCATAAATTATTAGAGACATTTTATACTTAATAAAATTATTCCCAACTTAAACTTGATAATAGATTTTGTAGTTAAATTTATTTTAGCCTTAACTAATTAAGAAAAAGTTTTAAAAATTTCAGAATTTCCACAAAAATAAATAGTTTTAAATTTTCTCTGAAATTGAAATTTTGGGATGTTACAAACCTTCCCCTTAAAGGAATCTCGACCCGAGATTGATTCGCCAACAAGAAGATGGGGATACTCGCCTTAAGATCTTCCTCTCGCTCCCGGTGGCTTCACTTTACGGGTGGTGGCTCCATTGAACTTTATATGATCGGATGATCTTGCTCTCGTAATACGCTCTCTGCGGCGTCTAAAATCTTGATTGGTTGTTCTACATAAGTGAGGTCTTCTTGTAGATCGATACTCTCTAAAAGAGTCGATCCTCCGCACTCGAATGCACTTCTTTAGTTGTGACACATGAAAGGCGTTGTGTCTTGCAGACAAGGAGGTTGGCGGTTCAAGCGATAAGCGACTTCACCTCTCTTTGCCAAAATTTTGTAAGGACCCACAAATCAGGTGCGAGTTTTCCTTTAGTTGAAACCTTCTTACTCCCTAAGTGGAGTAACTCGAGATAAACAAAATCTCCTATTTCAAATGTCAATTCTCTTCTTGATTGTCGGCATAACTTTTACATCGAGTTTGAGCTACTTTCAGACGTTCTCTTATTGCTTTAACCTTGCTTTCAGCGTCTTTGATCAATTCTCGTCCAAGAATTGGTGCTCTCCTACTTCATCCTAAAGGAGCGGAGTTCGCATTTTACGCCATATAAAGCTTCAAATGGAGACATCGTAAGCTAGCTTGATAGCTATTGTTGTACAAGAATTACGCAAAGGCGATTCTTGTCCCAACTTTTTCCATAATCTAAGGCACGAGCTCAAGCATGTCCTCAAGAACTTGGTTGACGCGTTCTGTCTGACCATCCGTCTGAGGGTGATAAGCTGTACTGAAATTGAGCCTGGTTCCTAAAGCTTCATGGAGACTCTTCCAAAATCGGGAAGTGAACTGAGAACCTCTATCGGAGACAATCTTCTTAGGTACACCATGTAAACAAACAATCTTGGCCACATATAATTCGGCTAGTTTGCTACTCTGATAAGTGGTCTTGACTGGAATGAAATGGGCCACTTTGGTCAATCGGTCAATTATCACCCAAATGGAATCACATCCTGTTTGGGTCCTAGGAAGTCCGGTAATGAAATCCATACCAATTTCTTCCCACTTCCATTCAGGAATTGGTAATGGTTGTAACAAACCAGCGGGTCTTTGATGTTCTGCCTTAACTCGTTGACATACATCACAACGGGCAACAAATTCAGCGATTTCTCGCTTCATGCTGACCCACCAATACTTCTCCTTCAGATCTTGGTACATTTTGGTACTTCCGGGATGAATGGAGTAGGGTGATTCATGTGCTTCTTTCGAATTGATCGTTTTAATTCCTGCGATTAGGCACACAGATGCGATTTCCAAACCACACTGTTCCTTGCTCATCTTGAGAGAATCACGGGGCTTTGCCTCTTCTCATATTCTTTTGATTTCTTTGATGTCTTCGTCTTCTAACCTGTTTTTCTCTAATCGACTCAAAGAGTGGGTTGAACTTCCAAAGCATTGATACATCCTTGTTTAACAATCTCCAGATTTAGATGCTTGATTCTTCAGATAATTAAGCCGATTCTTCCAACCAGGATGGTATTGCAATCGCCTTTCTACTCGGGGCATCTGCAACTACATTTGCTTTACCCGATGATAATGAATTCCAAGGTCGTAATCTTTTATCGGCTCTAGCCATCTTCGTTGTCCGAGGTTGAGTTCGATGAGTAAAATGTATTTGAGACTCTTATGATCCGTGAAAATCTCACAAATGTTACCAATGAGATAATGCCGCCAAATTTTGAGCATGCACAATTGTCGCTAACTCGAGATCATGAGTCGGATAATTTCCTTCGTGTGGTCTTAATCGGCGAGATGCATAAGCCACTACTTTACCTTCTTGCATAAGTACACATCCAAGTCCTTGACGGGATGCATCACAGAAGATTTCAAAGTCCTTATGAATATCAGGCGATAACAACTGTGGTGCAGACACTAATCTCTTTTTCAGTTCTTGGAAACTCTTTTCACGAGCCTCTGTCCATTCAAACTTTTCTCCTTTTTCAGAAGTTGAGTCATGGGTCTTGCTATCTTGGAGAACCCTTCAATAAATCTGCGGTAATACCCCGCTAATCCAAGGAAACTTCTCACCTCTGAGACAGACTTGGGTTGTTTCCAATCCATTACGGCTTCAACTTTGACTGGATCTACTGCAACTCCTCCTGCTGACACAATATGTCCAAGGAATGCCACTTGACTTAGCCAAAATTCGCACTTGCTAAATTTGGCATAAAGCTGATTCTCTCTGAGTTTTCCCAAAATTATTCTGAGATGATCCTCGTGTTCTTCTTCATTCTTTGAATAAATGAGAATGTCATCGATGAACACAACCACAAACTTATCCAGGAATTCCATGAACACTTTGTTCATCATATTCATGAAATAAGCAGGGGCGTTTGTCAAACCGAACGACATCACCGTGAATTCATCTGATCCATATCTGGTTGTGAATGCGGTCTTGGGATATCTTACAGTGCGATCTTGATTGGTGATAGCGGATCTCAAGTCAATCTTGAAAATACACTTGCTCCCTTTAATTGATCAAACGGATCATCGATCCTAGGTAGCGGTACTTATTCTTGATTGTCACTTCATTAAGTGATCGTAATCCACACACATTCTCATACTATTGTCTTTTTCTTGACAAATAATACCGTGCTCCCCAAGGTGATGAGCTTGGCGTATATAACCTTTCTGCTTTTAGTTCCATTATCTGCTTTCTTCATCTCGCCAACTCATTGGCCAAGATTCAGAGGGTCGCTTTGAGATTGGGGCGGTCCACGGACTAAGTCAATTATAAATACTACGTCCTGTCGGGTGGCATCTTTGGGTAGTTCATCGGGAAAAACATCCGAAATTCTTGTACCATCGGTATATCTTCAAGCTTTAACTCTTTCAAGCTGGTTAGAACCGATCTTCCTCGGATACTAGTCTTGGGCTTGAATTCCACCGAGATTCCTTGCTTATTGGTAAGAGCAATAGACCTATTGGCACAATTTATTTGTCCTTGATTCTTGGCTAGCCAATCCATTCCAAGAATCACATCAAACCTTGAGAATGCAAAACTATCAAATCTGCTAGGAAGGTTACTCAGGATATTTCAAGGGTAAGGTTTGGGCAAAGATAACTAGTTCTCATTTACGAGCCCGGGAGTGAATTATCATAGGATTATCTAAAGGAGAGATAGGTAACCCATGTTTTCCCACAAATTTATTGGAAACAAAAGAGTGCGATGCTCGGAATCAAATAGAACTAATCTTTGGTCTTGAATTGATTGGAAACGTACCAAGGGCGACATCCGGTCTTTGCTTGAGCTTCCTCTGCGATAACGTGGTTCACACGCCCTTCAGATATCTTGGATCGCGGCTTTTGATTGCCACCGGTGGTCGGAACTCTGGTCTTGGCCTAGCGGTGGTACACCTTGCGACTTCTTAGGGCATCTGTTAGCATAATGCCCGTCTCGTTCTGAAGGGAAACAAGTCACTCCGATTCTTGATGAAATCGGATTCTTCTGCGAGACCGACCTCCGCTTGAGTTACTACTGAGCTTTGAAGTATTGGGGCGCTGCGTTGGTATTGGAGCTCGAGTGTGGAAGATCAAATCCTCCACGCCGTGGTGGTGGAGGTCAGGTAACGCGAGGCTTGGGTTGTCCTCGACATTGTACTTCGAGCGCCATCCTCCGCTTGCATGTTCTCCATCTGCAAATGTTTGGCCTCTGGCGGCTTTATTCACTAACTTCTTTGGAAGTCGGTGTAGTCATTGGAGACCACCGGGTGAGATCTCATCGTTTAAACCATCCATGAACCTTTCCTGCCTTTCTTCATCACTAGCCACATCTGCTGGGGCATAGCGAGCAAGCTGGTTGAATTTGTGCAGTATTCCCCACCGTCGGTTGCCTTGTTTGAGTCGTGGAACTCTTTCTTCTTTAGGGTCATTATCCTCATGGAATATGTGCATGGCGGAAAGCCCGCACAAACTCCTCCCAAGAGATAGTCTGCGCATCAGCATGGGAGATGTTATAGTTATCCCACCATTTTGATGCGGGACCGGTGAGCTGATGAGAGGCAAACAAGACTCTCTCACGATCGATACATCGAGTGATATCCAATTTCTTCCGATAGCACGGATCCACCATCGGCATCCATTGGCTCTGTCTTTGCTTTGGAGAAGGTCGGTGGGCGATACGCATAAATTCTGCCATGGTCAATCTTTGTGCAGGTGGAGGTGGTGGTGGTGCTTGAGCTGGTGCTGCTTGGTTGATGTTAATGGATGAGCTAACGTGTCTATCGATGTGTCGATTGGCCATCATCTGGCGCCAATCGAGCCCTTCTGCCGTGGAGGAGGTGGTTCTTTGGACGGGGTTTTCTGGTGTCTGCGTTTGGATTTCCTTGGCCTTGAGCGCTACCACTTCTTGGCGTGTGGTAACCATCTGTGGAATCTTCTAAAGACTCGAGAATAGAGTATAGAAATAAAGTTCTAAGGGAATAATATTTTTAACAGCCCAAGAACTAACAAGCACAAGACAAAAGAACCAAATTTTGCCAAAAATAGTCCTTTTATTATTTTATTTTATTGTTTGATTATGGCTATCACAAGAGACATTGATAGCTCATAATTCGCATCTAACGATCATATGAGATCTGACTAAGGTGTAAGAGGGTATAATCTGCTGCAAGTACTACCCTCTCCCGCCTTGTATATAGACTCTTCTTCCTCCGCTTTGACCTTTCTTCGTGCATCTAGCGTGCTATTACGAGTATTACGCAGTTCATCGAGTGTTCCGTAGGCATAATCCATTGCCTTAGACAGTCCACTTGGTGAGTAAGCTCAGAGAGTCCTCATACTCAGCAGACGAAAGGTGCTATCCAAATTTAGCCGGAATGTGCATGGGGTGGTAGTGAAACTTCGAGTCTTCAAAATAATTGTTGTAAATGTGGCGTGGCGACGTGTTGCCTCTCTGGCTGCATCCTCAAGTCCATCAACAAATTATCCCGTCTCACCGGGCGTCGAAGATGTGGTGGTTTGTGTTTGGTTGAAGGTTGGCGTGAGGATTACTTCAAGTCTCCAACGCTCTTGGTTCCCCACTTTATACATGTACCCTTGATAAGTTGGTCTCTGGTTGTAACCTAAGTGTTGCATCATCTTCCATAGAAGTGCACCCGATGTCCGTGAAAATTCCATGGGAAATCCGGGTTGGTTGTTCACCATCTACAATTTAGAGAATAAGATAAGTTGATAACCATTTTAAAAAGAAGTGTTGAGAAGACTCTTGAATAGACTCAAAATATGTTTAGTTTTTGAAAAATAAATCCTTAAGAAAATTCTAAAGCCACGACCTACGATCGATATGGCTCGATACCACTTTTGTCGAACCCGAAGGCGAAGGATCCCGAATTCTTCGTGTTCATACATTAGTCCAGATAGCTAATGTACAGTCAAACAAAAGTGATAATCAAAACATATCACGCATTTTATTAATATTTATTCAGAGTTTATTACAAAGGGCCCGAGGCCAAATAAAGTAAAACACAATGAGCGAAATAATAGTAGTAGACCCAACGATTAGCCACGAGTAATCGCTGCGGGGCGCAACCTAAGCGTCAAGATCCTCACCGTCTTGGTAGATATCTTCTCTGAATAAAGTTTATTCAGAAGAGTGAGCACTACTACCGTGCTGCAAGTTACACCAATATGGAATTGATATGCATGCATAAGGTAGACAAAGGATCTTGGCAAGGTTATTTTATGTAAAGCGGCGCTTTTAATTTAAATAATCATATTAGATTACAAAGCCATTTTATACAATAATCTAAATCACCATTTTAAATAACAATAGTTTATTGTGGATAACCTCCATAAAAGATGATGGATATCCTCCAATCACAAAGGCTACCCGCCTAATTTTCCCACAGACTATCCATCCCGAAATTATCTGTTGAAATCATTTTAAAACCAAAAACAAAACTAACTCTGAGTGGCTTTGCTAGCATGTCCATGACCGTGGGCGCGCTATTGAATAGTTTCTACTCTGCGAGTTTGTACAACTTTACCCACACGAGATATTATACTCTTTGTGTCGGCCAATCCACGCTTCCTAAGGCGTGTGACAGAACAAACATCACAAGGTCGTTACAATGTTCTACCTCAAAGTACTTGTGCCCGCTAAGGTTTAAGCTTCCATTGACCGACCGTCCTCAAAACCCCTCTTGCGCCAGATGGGAAAACTGTCTGCCGACACCCATACATACAACATAGCACAAATAACTAAGAGGTATTACAAATTATTTAGCTGTGTCCTGCCCATACAGACATGTGGTTGTACGATAAGGCATAACAAAATGCGCCAAAGACCGGTCCTCAATTGACTTGGGCGTCATTCAATTTAAACCACAGGTCTTAATCTTAACCAAACTAAGCCCGTGCATAAACCTGCACCCACCATTCATCCTTTTCGCCCAAATCCAAACCCTTTTGATTTTATTTCTATAAAACCATCTTTACAAATTCTCTATGGTAAAACAATACCATAGTTTTAATTTTCAGCAAATTTTATTGAGTTGGCTAAAATTCTCCCAAAAAGATAAATCATGGTCTAAGTATTTGCGAAGCATTTGATTATCAAACATAATAATTTATCTAAGGTGACAAAGGAATGTCAAGGCAACATCCAAAATTTGGCATACAAGGATAATAGGAATAACTAATTATTTAAACAGAATTTGAAATACTTGAATAAAATTATGCATGCATTTAATAATTTAAAAACTGAATTTAATTAACTTTAAAATAATAGGGCAAAATGGTCAAAGTATAACTTGCCTTCGTTGCAGTCTGGAAAATCTAAGTCTTGAGAAGTATCTAATTCCCCGGAATCGTCAAAGTCTAAACGTGAAAATAAGGCAAATCAAATAAAATTCAAATAAAATTCAGAAATACAAAATAAACCAAGTCTAAATATAATAATTTTATTTTATTGAACTAGATAATCAAATTATAAAATTTTAGAAATTTGTTTCACTAAATTTGGAGTTAGGATTCAATTATTATGAATTTTATAAGTTTTAACCTAAATTTGATATTTAAAAGAATTCTAAATTCTAAAACAGAACTAAAATGAACTCTAAATTGAATTATTATATTTTATTTAATTAGACAATAATTTTCTAAAATTTTAGCAACTTGAATCATCTAATTTGGAGTTATAATGCAAAAGTTATGAATTTTACAAATTTTAACTCTAAATCATTATTTAGATCAATTTCCCGAATTATTCTCCTAAAGGAAATTCTAAATATTGCGCATGATGACGTCAGCGATGATTTTTCGATTTAAATGAATTAGAATAATTTCCTCGACAAGTGGGGCCCAGTGTCATAGGCTCGGTCCATGGTAGACCAATTCTACCCAACCAATGGATCGGGAAATTGGTGAACCGTGCCACGCGCTGCTGCCGACTAAGCGACCACGTGGGCACATGTGGTGGCGTGGCGGTTGCGTGGAGATGAGGTGGCGCCACGGTGGTGGCCGGACGAAGCAAGATCGGGCCCTAGGCTCGCGCGCGAACGACGGTGAATTGATCTCCCATGAGAGCACGAGGAAAAGAGGAATGTGACGAGCACGGTGCTCACCGTGGTAGTGCAAGGACGACGGAATGATCGTGGCGAGTAAAAATGCGGCGGCGGCGGTGAGCTTGCGACGAGGATGCTCGAGGGTCTCCTAAGAAAACGGATGCACGCACGAGTGTCGCGGTCGGCGATGTCGTGACGTACTCAACGAGGTCGAGCGCCATCGGCGAGGCCGAATTGAAGAAGAAACCAATTCTTCCCGCCGGCGAAGAACTCTAAAATTGGGGCTTCACAGAGGAGGAAGGGAGATGTGAGTGGTGGTGTCAGCTTCGGCGTGAGAAGGGCTTCCCGATGCTCCCTTATATAAGGGTCGGGTGGAGGAGAGGAGGATCGGGCACAATGGCGGCGGCGGCGTTTAAGGTAGTCTTGGCATTACGGCGAGATCGTAAAGCGAGGAGGTGAAGAGTGGGCGTAACGGGCGCGGCGGAGTTAAATAAATTAAATGCGCACAAACGCGAGTAAAGAGAGGGAGGGAATCGTGGAGAAGGTGAAGTTCGAACGGGCGGCTATGGCGGCATCGGGCGCGTCCACGCGAGGTAGAAGAGAGCGAGGAGGAAGAAAAGGTGTGGGCAGCTAGATCTTGATCGAACGGCACGAAATGACGGGTGACGTGTGCGTGTGTGGACCGTTGGATTGAAATCCAACGGTGCCGTGAAGAGGAAAGCGCGCGTGGAGAGCGGGCCGACTTGGGCTGCGCACGCGTGTGAGTAAATGGGCCGAGCCAAGTTTCGGCCCAATTGCTGTTTTCCGATTTTCTTTTCATTTTCTATTTTAAATATTCAGTTTAATTCATTTCAAATTTTAGAATATAGCAAAATAATTCCAAAAATTCTAGAAAAATTCTCATAAATTATTAGAGACATTTTATACTTAATAAAATTATTCCCAACTTAAACTTGATAATAGATTTTGTAGTTAAATTTATTTTAGCCTTAACTAATTAAGAAAAAGTTTTAAAAATTTCAGAATTTCCACAAAAATAAATAGTTTTAAATTTTCTCTAAAATTGAAATTTTGGGCTGTTACATGAAGTGGGCCGTTCGGACTGGCCGTACCTCGCCTCGATCTGGGCCGTTGATTCGCGCTTTAACGGCGATGGAATCCTTGGGCCGAAGAGCTCCCGCGAGCGCCTCATCTTGGGTCGTTGGTTCGCGATCGCCGGCGGCTCTCGCAGATTAATGACCGACCGGACGCGACAGCCTCGTGGAATCGCGACCATTAAACCTAAATCCGACGGCTCGCGTGAATTGTAACTTCGGACCACTTGCCGCCGCGATCCGCCGCTCGTTGAAGATCGTGTGCCCACGCTCACCCATACCGTTCAACGTGTTTTAACACCGAATCACGGCCGCAAGTGTGGGATCGAACGGTGGTCAGGCGATGGAAATCCCTGCGTGCGTTGCATGCGCGTGCATGGCGCTTTGCCACAGGGCCGTGCATGTCATTGTCGATTTTTACGCCATTGTGTGTGATGCGTTCTTTGGTTATGACCGGGACCCACACAGCAGTGACTCAAATTTTGATTTTTCTCTGGTTTTCCACCATAAGCACTGTTGAGACCGAAATGGTGGTGATGAACAGTAATTTTGAGGATATTTATCCCTTAATATCTATCCTTTAGTGCCACCTCTTGGATTCTAGACAATTCTCGGTTGATCTACACCTTTTGTACACTATATAAACTTTAGTCTTGGGACTTCTGACATTGTTGACCACTGAGGAGCATCATCTTTATCTTCCTTCATAGTGAAGCTCCTTGTTCTTCTTCCTTTGGTTCAACTTCAAGAAGGCCTAACTCTCATGTTAATATGATATGGTCATTTCTTGTAGGTTGAACTTGTGTTTCTTCTTTCTATCACCTTGAACCAGTGAAGCTTCATCTTGAGAAACCTCACTTGGGTGAGTTAGGTTCCATCTTTTTCCTTAGCAAAGATATATCTAATAATCTTTAGAGATAAATCCATCATCTTCTTTTGGTCAGCACAAGGAAAAAGGCTACTGGATCTTTTCTTGTTTGACCAAGAGCTTGGCTCTATCTTTTCCCAAACCCTAGCTGGTGAGTTAGTCTTGTCTTCTGGTTAGCTTAAATTCTTTTAGGACATCCTCACTCACTAGGATCACTCATCTGTTCATGTGATGATCCCTGTTCCTTGCAACTGAAAAAGTTATTTTTATAACTTTTCGGTCTTTCATATCATTTTCAAGAAATAGAGTTTCTCTTGTTAGGATACTCCTCTAGTTAAGGCTAAGTGAACTCTAGTATCATTTTAGACCCCTTTTTGACTTATATGATCACTGGAACATCATTTAGTGTAAACCTTTTTCTTTCTGCTGGTTTGTCGGTTCAACCGACAAAAAGTCCATTTTGCCTTACCTTCTATAGTTGACTGTGTTAGATCAGCATGAGTGTGTTATGGTAATTATTACTTCCCTGTTAGCTTTAACCTTTAATTAAGTCCTTCGGGTTGTGTAGTTCCTAAGTCAACCAGAAAGGAGTAAAAGACTTTTACTGTTTCATGTTATTGGTCAAACCGACAACATCAACAAATTGAGTCCAGTATCTTACATTGCTAATGATAGATAATCAATGAGTTGTATGGTTTCTACACTAACCATAATAGTAAAGATTCCTTATTATTTATTGATGTCTAAACCGACAGCAACCACTTTGCTTTTTCATTCCATGAACCAAACATACATAATTGGTATTAATGGGTGTTAGTGTTATCTACTTCCCAGATAACTACAACGTCACTTAAAACTTTTATGTTAAGTGGGTTCTCAAGCCTACCCAAAATGGTAAAAGAGCTCCTTGCAGACTTCTGTGATTGGTCCAACCGACCACACAGACAACAAAGTCTTAAATCTCAAATTAACATTAATAAGTAGTAAATGACTAGTTAGCTCACAACACTAATTTAATACACTTAGCTATCCTCAGCATTTTATTTATATAGAGTTAAGCTAAGTAACTAATTAATTGTTGTCATCTGTTCTAGTATATAAAACCTGATACTGTAGCTATATTTCTAAATCTAAAAATCTGGGTAACAACTGTCAGTAGAGGATATATATGGGTTATTAACTTAATAAGTTAGATATAGCTTAAGCATACTATTACTCCTGCATTCAGACTTTGACCATACATTCTTTTATGCATCCTATTCTCTGTTTTTCCTGTGTTCATTGAAATTCTTTTATCTTCTTTTAGATTCTGGTTCTTCTGAGTTTGTTGAATCTTTTGTTGAACCTCAAGAACTCGAGCAAGAGGTTATATACTACTATCAAGGCAAGCTTCCTCTCTCGCACCATGTTGAACCTAATCTTTTGAACTCAGAGAATTCTAAAATACAAAGGACACTGCATATGCAAATTTCTAAAAATCTATTTATGCCTGTTTCTAGTTAGTTATATCCTGAACTTGTGGCTTATCTTGAATTTAATCATACACTTAACCTAAGGTAGTTTGTGATGTTATTATATTTAATTTTTACTTTTGCTTAGCCATGCAGTCCATAGAACGGTAGTGTTTGACAAGATTATCTTGTCAAACACAGGAACAACAAATACTTTGTTTTATCTTTAATCCTTGTTCAGTTTATTTGATTTGGAAATGCTTCTAAATTCTGTTATCAATCAATTCAAATCTGGACAAGTGGATGCTAGTGATGGTGCCTTTGTGCACGAGAATTGGGAAATGTGGATGTCTTGTCCGGTTGATTAAGGACTGAACTCGACGGCCCAATTCAAGCCCCAACGCATTTCCACATGCGAAGGTATGGGCGCTGTTTGGTTAAGTAAAGGGTTAATGCTATTGAGTTGGATACAGAGAGTAAGGACATGTGTATTGATTTCATATGGCATAGATGCTTAAGTCTTCGGCCGTGTCGTATGCCATGTGGAGCTTATATTGATATCGATGTTCTTAGAAGGGTAAGGCGTAGATGTGTTACATCGCATGTACGCTCCTTCAGGCCCCGATCATGTGTAAAATGTGTGGCTAACACGAGTTTGCATTTAATTGACTGGTCGGCATTCCTGCATACAACATGTGAGCCCTGCTGAATGTATGCTATCATCGGTTTAAGCGGATTAATCTCACATGGGTCATCCAACTCAATAGTGTCAACTTGTTGAAAATACCAAATCTTAGTTTACGGCGGCATACCAAAGGAAGTGTGCTATCATTACGAGGCTTACTGCTAACTAAGTCATGTGGGTAAAGATGTACACCCTCGCAGGTTAAAACTATTCAATAGCCGTGTCCCCTGCTTTCGACAACGCTTGGATTGATGTCACCAGATAGAAGTTATTCTAATTTTGGGTTTTGGGAATTGGTTCGCATGATGATTGTTCTGCACAATTGATTGTGAGATGTTATTTATTCTTGTTAATGCTTATGTTTACAATTACACTTATTCACTGTTTTAGTCCAAATCAATTTATTAAAACCGCTTTATCAAAATATAGCAATTGTAGGTTAAGATGTATCGCTTATGCAAACTGAACCATTTAAACCTTCATTGTCAACCTTATGCATATATACTTTCTATTCCATTGTATAGGTTCTAACAACCACTTTCTTTTATTAGTTTGTGTAAGACTTGCCGAGTACCTTTCGTACTCGGGGTTTTATGACCTCTTGTTGCGGTGAGGATGGATATCTCAGAGAGATGCCCGTTAAGCGCCGATGTGGGTGACGCTAACGAGTAGTGCTAGTTTTATTCTCCACGCAATAGCTCATGGGATGATGGGGCCATTGGTGGTTTTGTTTTTATTCTTTTGCTTCCGCTGTTGTTCTTTTTGTTAATGACCCAAGGTCATCTGTTCATATTTCGGTTACTGTAGCAACCTGGTACTGTAGCAACCGAAATTGAGATGTAATATGATGTATAATTATGTGAATATATGACTTGTATGTGATTGATGCAATGTTGATTAAGGATATATGCTAATAGTCACTAATCACAGGAACTATTGCATGGCATATATCCGGAACCTAAATGTTGGATTGTTACTTATTATGATTATGCTTCTAGTATGATTTTTATTAAGGACATTACACTGTTCCTTAATTAAGAATTATGCTACCAGTGTAATTTATAATTCGGCACATTCCAATATTTGAGGGTCTCACAGCATTGGTATCAGAGCATACGGTTGCCTGTAGAATAGAATTAGCATGGTTGTTGCCTTTAGTGGGTCTCTGTGACATTATTTTAACTTAAAGTAATTTCTAAAGATCTAAGTGTGCTATCTTTTATTCCTTATCTTCTTTTAGTATCAATTCTTATCTACCTTTCTATTGATTTTTCAAGATCAGTCTCTTACCTACCTTGTCTTTTCTCTATAGATGAGTGGCCGACTTGTGTATTTGGACTTAATGTGTTAATAAAATAATGCTGCCCTTTTGCTGTACTCGGCCTGGTGTTATTTTGGTATTAGTTGGCTGTTAAATAAAGGTCAACTTTTGGTGTGTTATTGTTTTTGGTGTTAATTGGTTGCACATCATGACATGCTGCATGCTTAGGTTTAATTAATTTCTATCTCCTAATCTTGTATGTGTTAGCACGAGTGTATCCTTGTTATGTTGTTAACCATTATATGGCAACAGGATGACAGGACCAACCACTCGATCGCGAACACAACAAAAGGAGAGGTTCTCTACCCCTGTTCTACAAACTCAGGGAGAGCAGACTGACCCTTTCGGATCTCATGGTCCACAAGGTGGTCGTCAGGAAGAGGAACTTCCTCCACCACCCACCATGGCGGACGTGCTCATGCAAATTGAGCGCAACCGCATGGACCAGACGCGCATATTGGAGCAGATTGCGCGCCACACTTCTTCTATTCCTACACCAGCTGGTAGAGCAGGAGTTCAACATGGTCAGGGTAGTCTCGCTGATTTTCAGCGAACTAGCCCTCCAGTGTTTTCCAGCTCCCAGGATCCATTGGAGGCAGAGGACTGGCTTCGGGAAATTGAAAAGAAGCTGACCATTGCCCAATGTTCTAAAAGGGAGAAGGTCTTATATGCTAGCTACCAGTTGACTGGACCAGCTAGTAATTGGTGGGATAATTACCTGGCCATCCAACCCACCGGACATACTCCCACTTGGCTTGAGTTCATGGAGACTTTTCAAAGCCCATATTCCGGAGGGAGTGATGATGCTCAAGCAAACAGAATTCTCGCTCTCAAACAAGGGCGAAAGTCACGACCGAGTATCTTCATGAATTTAATTTTCTTGCTCGGTATGCCCTTGACGATGTTTCGACTGACACTCGTCGTCGAAACCGTTTTATGAATGGGCTATCTGAAGAATTGCAGTTGGCTTTGGCAATACAAGACTTCAGAAATTTCCAACACCTGGTGGACAAAGCCATAATTGCTGAAACAAAGAGTAAAGCCTTGGAAGATTCACGGAAGCGGCAGAAGGCCATTCAGTTCACATATAGTGGTCGTTCAGTTAGACCGCGACTGTGGCAACCTCAATCTTTCCGAGCACCAGTTCTAGCCCCACCCAGAGCACCGGTATTTGCTTTTCGTCCATCACCACCCGCTGGACAGTCCCGACCTAGTGGACATAGGCCACCGACTGCTGTCAATGTCAGGCCGGGGGTGATATGTTATCATTGTGGTCGTCCGGGACATTTCGCTAATCAGTGTTTTGCTAAGGCAAAAGGGTTACCACTGCTCACCATCTCGGCTTGGTAAGCGTCTGCACCTTCCCCAAAGGCGCTTGTCAAGCTCGACCTGTTCTCGTCTGTGGCCGTGTGAATCGCTTGATCGCTTGAAGAAGCGGCGAGGCACTGAGGTTATCCTTGGTATGCTCCTAGTTAATTTCGGTTCACTCTCGTTTTATTTGACTCGAGCATCCCATTCTTTATTAGTAGGCGCTTGCTACTCAACATCAATTAAACATGCATCCGCTTCAACCACCTCATATTATTCACTCACCAGGTCAAGATTTATGACCGATCAAATCGCCTTTAATGTCAATATTAATATTGAAGGGGTAGATTTTTGGGCCAACCTCGACAGATAGACTTTAAAGGATAGATGTCATTTTGGGTATGAACTGCTATCCTGCATTTCGGCCAAATCAATTGTGCCCAGAGAACTATATCCCTTACTAATAAAAATGGCCTTTCACTCATTTTTCACTCTAGAGCAGTTCATTCTCATCTTGGTGTATTGAAAGCTGATACCACCCCTACTTTGGAGTTAGTACCGGTAGTATGTGATTATCCGGATGTCTTTCTGAAGATCTTCCCAGATGCCACCCGATCGGAAGTGGAGTTCGAATTGAACTAGTTCCTGGTACTGCTCCCATTTCGAGAAGACCTTATCGCATGCCTTCCAATGAGCTGTTTGAATTGAAGAAACAGCTTGGAGAATTGCTTGACAAAGGTTTCATTCGACCGAAGTTCCTCACCACAGGGATGCCCGCCATCTTTGTCAAAAAGAAAGACCAGACTTTACGGATGTGTGTAGATTACCGTCCATTAAATGAGGTTACTATCAAGAATAAGTATCCTCTCGCCTGAATTGATGATCTATTTGACCGCTTGATCGGAGCCCGTGTCTTTTCTAAGATTGATTTACGATCGGGCTATCATCAGATCAAAGTTAGAACTGAGGATATTCCTAAAACAGCATTTTCTACTCGTTATGGATTATACGAGTATACTGTTATGTCCTTTGGTCTAACAAATGCTCCTGGCTTATTTCATGAATCTAATGAATTCAGATTCATGGATTTCTTGGATAAGTTTGTTGTTGTGTTTATTGACGACATTCTTATCTACTCCAAGTCTGATAAAGAGCACGAGCATCATTTGAGACTTGTGCTGGATACACTTCGCAAGCATCAGCTGTATTACAAATTTAGCAAGTGTGCTTTCTGGCTCAAGCAAGTGGCATTTCTGGGACATGTATTATCCGAAGGAGGTATTACTGTTGATCCCAAAGCAAAGTACAGGATGTACTAGATTGGAAGCAGCCCAAGAATGTTCCGAGATTCAAGTTTCCTTGGACTTATGGGATATTACCGTAGGTTCATTGAAAACTTTTCCAAGATTTCCAGACCACTAACTCAGCTCTTGAAGAAGGAGAACAAATTCTTTTGGTCAGTGGAATGTGAAAACAGTTTTCAGCTCTTGAGAAAGCTCCTGACTGAAGCTCCTGTTCTCACTCTTCCAGATATCCATAAGAATTTTGATATCTATTGTGATGCATCTCGCCATGGACTTGGTTGTGTGCTTATGCAAGAGGGCCGAGTTGTGGCATATGCATCCAGGCAATTGCGACCTCATGAGGTGAATTATCCTACCCATGATTTGGAATTGGCGTCAGAGTCCATGCATTAAAGATTTGGCGACATTACCTTCTTGGCAATCGCTATGAAATCTATACCGATCATAAGAGCTCAAATACATATTCACTCAAGTTGATCTCAATATGAGACAAAGAAGATGGCTTGAATTGATCAAAGACTACGATATGGGTATTCATTACCATCCCGCAAAGCTAATGTTGTGGTGATGCTCGAAAGCAGAAGTCACAAAGGCAATTGCTTATCAACACTTCCTTTGACTAAGAGCTTATGTGCTGACCTTCAGCGCTTAAGTCTCGAAATGGTCGAAGATGGATTTCTTGCTGCCTTAGAAGTTAAGTCCACTCTCGAAGATCAGATTCTGGAGGCCCAGAAAACTGATGCGGAGGTAGCAGAGATCAAAGAAAACATGAAGGCAGGTAAAGCCAATGAGTTTTCTAAAGATGCTCGTGGTACCATTCGATATCGCAATCGTCTGGTTGTACCCTCAGATCCACAGTTGAGAGAGCTAATTCTTAAAGAGGCTCATAATTCCAAGTTTTCTATACATCCTGGAAGTACTAAGATGTACCAGGACTTAAAGAAAACATTTTGGTGGAGCAAGATGAAAAGGCAAATTGCTCAGTATGTTGCTGAATGTGATATTTGCCAAAGGGTTAAAGCCGAGCACTTGAAACCTCGCCGGTACCCTTCAACCTTTACCTATTCCACCATGGAAATGGGAAGAAGTCAGTATGGATTTTGTTACCGACTTCCCAAGTCCCGTAATGGATTTGATGCCATATGGGTGATAATTGATCGTCTGACTTAAAGTGGCTCATTTCATCCCCGTCGTAACCACTTTCAATGGCAAGCAATTGGCGTAACTCTATATTGCTAGAATTGTTTGTCTCCACGGTGTTCCTAAAGTTATTGTTTCGCATCAGGATCTCAATTCACTTCCCATTTTTGGAATTGTCTTCATCAAGCAATGGGAACTGAATTATCCTTCAGCACTGCTTATCATCCTCAGACCAGTGGTCAAACTGAAAGGGTGAATCAAATAATGGAAGATCTTCTGAGAGCCTGTGTTTTAGCATATGGCAAGAATTGGGAGAAATCTTTGCCGTATGTGGAGTTTTCCTACAACAATAGCTACCAAGCAAGTATTCAAATGTCACCTTTTGAAGCCTTGTATGGAAGAGCTTGTAGGACTCCATTGAATTGGTCAATCGGTGAAAGACCATTCTTGGCCCAGAACTTGGTTTTAGAAGCCGAAGAACAAGTTCGTCTGATTCGAGACCGTTTAAAAACTGCCCAGTCTCGTCAGAAGAGCTATGCCGATCATCGACGTCGTGAACTAAGCTTTGAAATAGATGATTACGTTTATCTTAAGGTGTCGCCGATGAAAGGTACTCATCGCTTTCAAGTGAAAGGAAAGCTAGCACCTCGTTACATCGGACCCTTCCGAATCATTGCAAAACGAGGAGCCGTGGCATATCAATTAGAACTTCCCGACACGTTGTCGGCAGTTCATGATACCTTTCATGTTTCTCAATTAAAGAAGTGCCTTCGTGTTCCTACCGAGGCCACTACTTATGAGAGTCTTAATCGCAACTGCATCTTTCATATCAAGAACAACCAAGGCGATCCTCGATTTAAAGGAACGAGGGACAAGAAATCGACTGTCAAGTTCTTAAAAGTTCAGTGGGCTAATCACTCAGAAGATGAAGCCACATGGGAGCGCGAAGATCTGATGAAGATCGAGCATCCCCATCTTTTTGCTGTTCAATACTTGCCCTTGAATTAAGAAAGGCAAGGTTAAACAAAGCAATGTAAAAAGAAAATGTAATGACAACACTATGTGTCATGTGAAATCTTGTTCTTGTCTTTGAAGGAAATAAAGACAACCGATGTTTTATTTCTTAAAGCATCATTTCAATTCTATCTTTGTCCAACTTCAATCACTAAATCTCGGGACGAGATTTTCTTAAGGGGTAGGTTTGTAATGCCTCACTTCTAATAAACAAGTAATAAGGTGTCTGTTCACAAGATCACTGCTCATTTTGGCAAATTAGGCAACAAAGTTACAATTCATCTCCTCAAATTTCTAAATTCCAAACTCCAATCGATCAAAATTTCAAAAGGAAATACCATCCACTGGTTGGTATTATGACTGGGAATTATTTTATTTCAAAACTAGATGAAGTATTATGCCCAAAAATAATTTTGTTGAATTTACGTGGTTAAATTGATTTTGAGAAAATAATTGTCTTTAAATAAACCCTAGTTGATTTAAATGAATTATTTATGTAATTATAAAGAAGAAACAGTGATTTTAAAATTTATTTGGGGAATATATCTTCCCAGAAGGATTCTGCAAAATTTCAAGATTTTACAAATTTAATTGCTATTTTAAAACTCCCACCAAAGTTTGGAAGTTTTGAATTAATCTGGTCAAACCTCCGGCCTAACCCCTGTCTAGCATCAGAGCGACCGGACCAGGTTCAAACCTTGTGACTTGGCTCAGCCAGTCGCCAGTCTCGCAAGGCTCGCCACCTTCCCTTCCCAGCGTCCAAAGCTCCAAATTTCATCTCACCATCCTTCTCGCGGACGGGCGGATGAAGTGGGCGTTCGACCGCCGCACCTCGCCTCGATCCGGGCCGTTGATTCGCGCTTAACGGCGATGGAATCCTTGGGTCAAGAGCTCCTGGCGCGCCATCTTGGGCCGTTGGTTTGCGATCGCCGGCTCGCGCGATTGGGCGATCGACGCGACAGCTCCGTGGAATCGCGACCGTTAAACCTAAATCCGACGGCTCGCGTGAATTGTAACTTCGACCACTTCGGCTGCTCGCGATCCGGCCGCTCGCTGAAGATCGTGTGGCCCACGTTCACCCATACCGGTTCAACGTGTTTTAACACCCCGAATCACAGCCGCAAGTGTGGGATCGAACGGTGGCTGTGCGATGGAAATCCCTGCGTGCGCTGCGTGCGCGTGCATGGCGCGTTTGCCCTGGGGCCCGCATGTCAGCGTCGATTTTTGGCGCTGCTGCGTGCGATGCGTTGCTGGTTATGACCGGGACCCACACAGCAGTGACTCAAATTTTGATTTTTCTCTGGTTTTCCACCATAAGCACTGTTGAGACCGAAATGGTGGTGATGAACAGTAATTTTGAGGATATTTATCCCTTAATATCTATCCTTTAGTGCCACCTCTTGGATTCTAGACAATTCTCGGTTGATCTACACCTTTTGTACACTATATAAACTTTAGTCTTGGGACTTCTGACATTGTTGACCACTGAGGAGCATCATCTTTATCTTCCTTCATAGTGAAGCTCCTTGTTCTTCTTCCTTTGGTTCAACTTCAAGAAGGCCTAACTCTCATGTTAATATGATATGGTCATTTCTTGTAGGTTGAACTTGTGTTTCTTCTTTCTATCACCTTGAACCAGTGAAGCTTCATCTTGAGAAACCTCACTTGGGTGAGTTAGGTTCCATCTTTTTCCTTAGCAAAGATATATCTAATAATCTTTAGAGATAAATCCATCATCTTCTTTTGGTCAGCACAAGGAAAAAGGCTACTGGATCTTTTCTTGTTTGACCAAGAGCTTGGCTCTATCTTTTCCCAAACCCTAGCTGGTGAGTTAGTCTTGTCTTCTGTTAGCTTAAATTCTTTTAGGACATCCCTCACTCACTAGGATCACTCATCTGTTCATGTGATGATCCCTGTTCCTTGCAACTGAAAAAGTTATTTTTATAACTTTTCGGTCTTTCATATCATTTTCAAGAAATAGAGTTTCTCTTGTTAGGATACTCCTCTAGTTAAGGCTAAGTGAACTCTAGTATCATTTTAGACCCCTTTTTGACTTATATGATCACTGGAACATCATTTAGTGTAAACCTTTTTCTTTCTCGCCGGTTTGTTTGCTCAACCGACAAAAAGTCCATTTTGCCTTACCTTCTATAGTTGACTGTGTTAGATCAAAGATGAGTGTGTTATGGTAATTATTACTTCCTGTTAGCTTTAACCTTTAATTAAGTCCTTCGGTTGTGTAGTTCCTAAGTCAACCGTAAAGGAGTAAAAGACTTTTATCGTTTTCAAAGTTATTGGTCAAACCGACAACATCAACAAATTGAGTCCAAAGATCTTACATTGCTAATGATAGATAATCAATGAGTTGTATGGTTTCTACACTAACCATAATAGTAAAGATTCCTTATTATTTATTGATGTCTAAACCGACAAAGAACCACTTTGCTTTTTCGTTCCATGAACCAAACATACATAATTGGTATTAATGGGTGTTAGTGTTATCTACTTCCCAGATAACTACAACGTCACTTAAAACTTTTATGTTAAGTGGGTTCTCAAGCCTACCCAAAATGGTAAAAGAGCTCCTTGCAGACTTCTGTGATTGGTCCAACCGACCACACAGACAACAAAGTCTTAAATCTCAAATTAACATTAATAAGTAGTAAATGACTAGTTAGCTCACAACACTAATTTAATACACTTAGCTATCCTGTAGCATTTTATTTATATAGAGTTAAGCTAAGTAACTAATTAATTGTTGCTGTCCTGTTCTAGTATATAAAACCTGATACTGTAGCTATATTTCTAAATCTAAAAATCTGGGTAACAACTGTCAGTAGAGGATATATATGGGTTATTAACTTAATAAGTTAGATATAGCTTAAGCATACTATTACTCCTGCATTCAGACTTTGACCATACATTCTTTTATGCATCCTGTTCTCTGTTTTTCCTGTGTTCATTGAAATTCTTTTATCTTCTTTTAGATTCTGGTTCTTCTGAGTTTGTTGAATCTTTTGTTGAACCTCAAGAACCTGAGCAAGAGGTTATATACTACTATCAAGGCAAGCTTCCTCTCTGCACCATGTTGAACCTAATCTTTTGAACTGTAGAATTCTAAAATACAGTGACACTGTACATGCAAAATTCTAAAAATCTATTTATGCCCTGTTTCTAGTTAGTTATATCCTGAACTTGTGGCTTATCTTGAATTTAATCATACACTTAACCTAAGGTAGTTTGTGATGTTATTATATTTAATTTTTACTTTTGCTTAGCCATGCAGTCCATAGAACGGTAGTGTTTGACAAGATTATCTTGTCAATCCTGGGAACAACAAATACTTTGTTTTATCTTTAATCCTTGTTCAGTTTATTTGATTTGGAAATGCTTCTAAATTCTGTTATCAATCAATTCAAATCTGGACAAGTGGATGCTAGTGATGGTGCCTTTGTGCACGAGAATTGGGAAATGTGGATGCCTTCAAGCCCCAACGTACTTCCACATGCAGTGTATGGGCGCTGTTTGGTTAAGTAAAGGGTTAATGCTATTGAGTTGGATACGGAGAGTAAGGACATGTGTATTGATTTCATATGGCATAGATGCTTAAGTCTTCGGCCGTGTCGTATGCCATGTGGAGCTTATATTGATATCGATGTTCTTAGAAGGGTAAGGGCGAGATGTGTTACATCGCATGTACGCTCCTTCAGGCCCCGATCATGTGTAAAATGTGTGGCTAACATGAGTTTGCATTTAATTGACTGGTCGGCATTCCTGTACAACATGTGAGCCCCTGCTGAATGTATGCTATCACCTGTTTAAGCGGATTAATCTCACATGGGTCATCCAACTCAATAGTGTCAACTTGTTGAAAAATACCAAATCTTAGTTTACCCTACCAAGATACCAAAGGAAGTGTGCTATCATTCCGAGGCTTACTGGCTAACTAAGTCATGTGGGTAAAGATGTACACCTCGCAGGTTAAAACTATTCAATAGCCGTGTCCCCTGCTACGACAACGCTTGGATTGATGTCACCAGATAGAAGTTATTCTAATTTTGGGTTTTGGGAATTGGTTCGGCATGATGATTGTTCTGTACAATTGATTGTGAGATGTTATTTATTCTTGTTATCGCTTATGTTTACAATTACACTTATTCACTGCTTTTAGTCCAAATCAATTTATTAAAACCGCTTTATCAAATTATAGCAATTGTAGGTTAAGATGTATCGCTTATGCAAACTGAACCATTTAAACCTTCGTTGTCAACCTTACGCATATATACTTTCTATTCCATTGTATAGGTTCTAACAACCACTTTCTTTTATTAGTTTGTGTAAGACTTGCCGAGTACCTTTCGTACTCGTGGTTTTATGACCTCTTGTTGCGGTGAGGATGGATATCTCAGATGAGATGCCCGTTAGCGCCGATGTGGGTGACGCTAACGAGTAGTGCTAGTTTTATTCTCCACGCAATAGCTCGGGATGATGGGGCCATTGGTGGTTTTGTTTTTATTCTTTTGCTTCATTGTTGTTCTTTTGTTAATGACCCAAGGTCATCTGTTCATATTTCGGTTACTGTAGCAACCTGGTACTGTAGCAACCGAAATTGGAGATGTAATATGATGTATAATTATGTGAATATATGACTTGTATGTGATTGATGCAATGTTGATTAAGGATATATGCTAATAGTCACTAATCACGGGAACTATTGCATGGCATATATCCGGAACCTAAATGTTGGATTGTTACTTATTATGATTATGCTTCTAGTATGATTTTTATTATGACATTACACTGTTCCTTAATTAAGAATTATGCTACCAGTGTAATTTATAATTCGGCACATTCCAATATTTGAGGGTCTCACACTCAATGACAAACTCGAGGTCTCGAACGGGTGGCATCCCTGGAAGATCTGCGGGAAAGACATCAACGAAGTCACAAACTGTTGGGACTTCGCTAATATCTAGAGCGGGCTTCGCTTCAAGCGCGAAGAGATGAGGGCCTAGCAGCTTCGGCGAAAAGCGAACCTGCTCGCCGGAGGGACTAGATAGAGAGATGAGCTTCCTGGCGCAATCGATTTGCCCCATGTGCTGGGACAACCAATCCATGCCAAGAATCACATCAAGACTCGCTGAATGGAGAAGGATAAGGTTTGCTAAGAACCCTACCCCTTCGATCTCGATAGGGACATCCCTACACTCAGATTCAGCTCTCAACTCCGAACCAGGAGAGCGAATGAGTAGCGGGACCGACAATGGAGAGAAAAGAAGCTCTCCAACAGCAGCAAAAGACTCAGAAACAAAGGAATGAGATGCTCCTGAATCAAACAAGACAGTAGCAGGGTGAGAGTTAACAGAAAGTGTACCTAGCACGACGTCGGGTGCCTCCTGAGCCTCCTCTGCGGTGATGGCGTTGACGCGACCACTACCCACGCCTTGGGTAGCCGGGACGATCTTCTGGTCCTGAGATGCACCACCTCCTGGCCCGCGTCCTCCATTAGGACGAGGGGCTGCTCCTGTCTTCTTAGGGCATTGGTTCGCATAATGCCCCTTCTGGTTGCAAGAGAAGCATGTGACCCCGGCAGCTGGGTTGCGGGGGCCGCTCTCACGACTCGCAGTGCACGGATCGAGACACGGCTCGCGATGAACGAGGAACAGGGGGTAACCTCGGGGTGCCAAGATCGACCGTACCTTCGAGACCGCCTGGTGGGGGCGGAGGAATCGCCCTAGATGACTTATGGGCCTCCCACTTGCGCTTGCGGAGTCCATAAGCTCGAGCCGCATGCTCGCCGACGATGGCCTTGTCGACCAAGGTCCGGAAATCAGAAAGTCGACAATGGATAGCTTGTCCTTCACTCCTCGCACAAGCCACGCTCAACTTGGCCTCGCTTAGCCATATCAAGGCCACATCCTCGGGAGCATAACGAGCTAGATGGTTAAACTCAGAGACATACTCCATGACCGAAGCTCGCCCTTGCTTGAGTGCAAGAAACTCCCCGCTTCTTGATCTCCATCAAGCCGGCAGGATGTGAGCCCGACGGAAGGCAAGACGAAACTCCTCCCAAGAAACGGTGTGGTTCAAGGGCTGCATGGCGAGAAAATTCTCCCACCATGACAAAGCTGCACCTCCACCGGTGCGATGCGAATAGCGCCCTCTCGTGCTCGGCATCATGCGCGATGCGAGCTTCGCTCCACCAGACGGCCAATCGTCTGCGATCCAACGGGTCCTCGACCGAAAAGGTAGGGGCTGAGTACGAAGAAACTCCGCGAGTCCTCCACGCTGCCGATGGGCGCTCCTTGCCCAGATCCTCAAGCTCCGGTAAGGGCAAGGGTGTTGCGCGCGATGACGCCCAAGAGAACTCTCCTATCATCCGCCAGTTGCGCCGATCCAAGAAGAACTCTCGCCATGGTCGGAGGAGGAGGAAGCCTTGTCCGGACTAGTGGATCGCCTTGGCCGCTACGAAAAGGCCCACCATCCTGTTACAAGAAATTTTGGTTAGAAACTAGACTCGAAAAACAAAGCCTTTAAAAGAAGCAAAGGCGATCGACTAGGGGAATGGAATATCACCCTAAACGAAAGCCAAAACAGCGAGTAAATCAACTTTAGAAGCTTCTAAAAGACTCTAAAAACAGCCAAGAAACACCAAAAACAAGGCTCGACTTCTCAACTCAACTAACCCGTATTGAATGAACGAGTAATTGATCGAGAAGATTAAAAATCAGATTGTAAGATGAGATCTAAAACTATTAGAGAGCAAGGTTAATGCAGCGAAATAAGTGTTAGATACTTAGCTAACTAGTATCACATCTTACCCTTTTATTCCCACAAATTTTAGTTGATTTAACCTCTCATTTTCTACCCTAATTCCTGACTTGTGCTTGCTGCCCTGAAATACTTGTTGGCTGTCCAAAAATTCCAGATTTGTATTTCGGCTCCAACACTTCTATTCTTCACCAAAAGGCAGCCAAGATTTCAAATTTAGGACTCTCATAAGTTATCCAAAACCCAATTAATCGATAACAACTATTTTGTAGAAGGGAAGAGAGGAAAACAACTTTTAAAACTTAAATTAGAGTGAGATGAGGAGAGAAAGCTAAGGTAGATGAGGAATAAAATCTGAGAATTTTCTTAAGCTTTCAAAACTCATTTGACACTTGGAAATTAGGTTTTCAAAATATCCTAAAGACGACCAAGCTTGCGTTACTACGGTCAGAACGGCTCTAATACCAACTTTTAGAGCACCGGATTTATTAAGCTCATAATACTTAGTCATCCAATTGACCCTAGTATTATCAACCAAATAAACCTCAGTCTCGAGAGATGTATACTCCCCAGAATGCAGTATACATACCTCACAACAAAAGAATGTATCAATTCCATACAACACATAGTACATAAGCAACAAACCAGAAGTTAATATTAATAAGGAATAGGTTATTACAAAACAGGGGCCTTCTGGCCAAATAACAACAAGTACTAGTAAGATAACGGCGGAAGCAAAAGTGCCATAAAGATGGCTATAACACAAAGCCAATCAGTGTGCCTTAACCCCTAGGCATCTGACCGGACCGCCAAGCTAGTCGTCGAAGAAGCTGCAACACGTAGCACAAAAGAGAGGCTCTTGGAGCTCACCTCTTCCTCTGCAACAAAAGCCACAAAATGCCACAACCACGCGGCGATGAGTACATAAAGTACTCCATAAGACTTACGTGTGTGATAACAGAACTATAAATAGCTACATGCAAGCTTTATTTAAGTGGATGAGGCTTTGGACTCATTTTAGCATAAAGCAAGTTTCATTTGCAATAACATAATAGATTGAAGGCAATTTGGCAAAGCATTTTAATTGTTGAAATAACAACGAGATAATAACATAGTAACAACAACAGAAACAACCTGGAAGTGACTAACCCAAGTCACCACAACAATAGCATGAACATCCATTCATACCAACCTATCAAGTTTTAATTAAATGGTTGAGACTAGTTCTTGAACGACCTTACCAAGCATGTCCATAACCTAGGACGAGGCTATTCAATAGTTTTAACCTCATAGGGTGTACCAATGTACCCACATGTCGATCGCCTTTCCTTTAAGCACACTACCTTAGGTATGCTTGCAAGACGCTAAGTCCTACGAGACATTTCCAATGGACAATGCTAATTCGACCAAGACAACCCACGGGATAAGGACCCAATGGACAGCCTAACCGGCTCGCCAACGCTTCATTCCCACACCACACACACACACATTTTATCTTAAAACACACCAACCGAGCGACTCCAATTAGCACCGCCCAAAGTACTTAGTCAAGAGAGGTCCCATATCCCCTCGTGTGGTTAGCACGCAAAAAGCGCTTGGCTTAGTGACCCAAGTAACTCGGTCCTTAGGGACCCGTGCATACCACCACATTCCAAAACCGCACCATCCATCCAATATGCCCAAGTCTAAATCAATCTTTTATTTTCAGTTTTTGATTTTACAATTAATCAAAGCACAAGTGCTGGACATATAGGAGTAATAATCAGTTTTGAGTGATCAAGACCATCGACTAAGTCGATGATCGCCCATTACTACCGTTACTAAGCATGTCTAAGCAGTAGAAAACGCAACTACTAAGTGATAAGAGCTCATCCAACGAGCTCAAACCACAGCAAATAACCTAGGCTCATTGGTAGTAGAGGATAAACAACTCCTACAGATTATGCAACTATAGGATTACTAGCGACATTTAACACAAAGTAGCATGCATACATAGAAGTAAAACAATATATTAACCTTTAAAGTAATGGGACGTTAGATGGGATATGATCAAACTGCTTGCCTTGTGACTGTTGCTCAAGTTGTGGCAGAGGGTCACTCTCGGGATTACCACAAATGTCGAAACCTAACGGAAAAGCGATAAAGAACCGATAAGAACGATTTAAAGTAATCAAGGACAGCACAGCAAACGAACTCCAAACACTCTGAATTTTCTACAGCAGCAAGGGGTGATTTTAGGAATTTAGCAACAAGAACCAATGGATTTGGATTCTCAATGCAAAAGATATGAGCAAAACAATTCTGCTCAGCCCTAAAAATACCAAACTGCACTATTCACTAATTTAATTATGAGGCAACATTTTCTAAAATGGTGGTGATACTGAGATTTTTACTGTAAAACCAGCACCTCATGAGATGAATAACACAATTGAGTTCACCTCATTGGGAGCTATATTGCACTTGCTACCATTTTTCAAAAACAAGAACTTGAACCAAATTATAATGCACAAGTCCTCATTTTTATAACAGCAACATGCTCAAAACTAATTTTCACAGTGAGTTCACTAATAGAGGAAACCAACAAAGTTGGTCTCACTCAAAAATAATCTACAGAGCATTAGTTATGTATTTTACAAGTTAAGCATTAATTTGAGTGTATATTTAAAGTGAGTTTTAAAATCTAATGGCAAAACTGTGCTCTGGAGCTGAACTCAACTTACAATCATTTTTGGATTAAAGTCAAGTTCAAGACAGAGCTAACACAATTTGAATGACCTCATTTGGATTTAAAATGAAAAAGATATGAAATTCTAAAGTTATACCTTATTTCAGTTCTAAAAAAACATAAAGACATGGGAGGTCATAAGCGGCTCAGATCACGTGGGGGAGGTCCTCAACGGTTGAGATCTTCCAAAGGAAGATCTAAACTATCAAGATTTCCCCGAGGAAGATCTACATCGTCAGGACCTCACAGGGGAGGTCCTGGACGGTCCAGATGTTCCAAGGGAGGTCCTTGATGGTTCAGATCGTCTGAGGGAGGACCTTGACGGTCGAGATCTACCCCGGGAGGTCATGAGCGGCTGAGATGGCCTCGGGGAGGTCCTAACGTCGCAGACCTCCAAGGAGGTCTGAACGGCCACGATCGCAAGGGGAGGTCTTGGACGCTCCAGATCTCCTCAGATGAGGTCATGGACGTCCCAGAGCTCGCGACCACGTGCTTGCGCGCACGCACGTGCTTGGACATGAGATAAATGCGCGCGGGACAACAAGGAGGTCCGCGCGCGGGAGGTCTTAAATGCGCGCAAGGGGAGGATTAAATGCAGTTAAGACACGCCAATGATTTCAATGATTTGAGCACTTGATTAGTGCATTTAACGCGACAAACCTTTGTCCTAAAAATAACAATGGCGCCACTGCCTTGTCCGACAAAGACCCGGGTTTGAAGAGATGGTCCTCGCATGCGATGTAGGCCTCGCCGGCGACATCCAATGGTACCACTGAGTGCACAATAACTTTGCGCACCCAGTGGACCTCCTCTCAATGGCGGCGGCGGTCTTAAACGCCGGCGAGCCGGAGAGGAACGCGAAGGAGATCACACGGCAAAATCCAAAATGCGAAATAAAGCTCCGCAACATCCAATCAAGCGTGTGCCCAAATAAAAGCTCCGCAACCTCATACATGCGGGTGCCCAGCGCTAAAGGACTATCAGGAAGTACCTGGAGGTCCTGAAGGTGCCGGGGAGGTCGAGGATGGTGATGGCCTGAGTTGGAGAAGATGGGAAGCTCCGCTGCTCAAGACCAAGCTCCAACTCCAAGCTTCAAGCTCCACTAGCCCACTCCTGAAAATGTCACCTCACAAAGAGTTAGGTTCACTTCAGGAGATTTTGGGGGAGCTTAAAATGAGCTAGAGGTCGAGAGGGAGCCACTGGAGCAAGCCTTCACCACCGAGGGCTTCAAGCTTCTCAGCAATGGCGGCCAAGAGTGGAGACCAGAGGAGAGAAAAGCTCAAATGACACAAAGGCAAGCTAAAGCTTAGAAGTGTGCCAAAGAAGCCAAGGAGGAACCCAAGGGGGTTTTATACTTGGGAGAAGCAGGCACACGAGCTGGGGTTAAGCTCAGGGTGAGCTTAGCCCATGGCTCGGTCCATGGGGTTGGACAAGACACGAGGTTGACATGGTGATGTGTCCGTGTGGGACAGGGAGGCTAAGGTCGACTGCATTAAATGCGGTCGCAAGAGCTGCTATAAGGTACACAAGGATGCAATCCGCATTAACTCATTTGCTCGTGGCCACGCATGCGTGACCAAGGAAGGAGAAGAACAGGAGGTCATTTTGACCGCCGGATAAGCCTTCGGGAGGTCCCGCCCTCGGATGCGATTTTTGAACCGTTACGCTTAAATGACTGGGAGGAGGTCCCAGCCACACGATCAAGGATGGGGAGGTCATGGCCTCACGATTTCCTCAATGTGTATAAGACGCGGGAAAATGGGATTAGGAGGTCCAAGGCGTTGGATCTCAATCCAACGGTGCGGACCTCCTGTGAGGTCTTAACCGCACACGAACTTAAGAACATGAGGGGGAGGTCATGGCCTTTGGATTTAAATCTAAGGGCACACAACCAAAAAGGACGGTCTGAGGCTTTGCGTGAAGCGCGAGGGAGGTCAAGACCTTTGGATTTTGATCCAACGGTGGTGATCAAGACAGGGGAGGTCCTGAGCCTCGCGCGTGGCGCAAAGGAGGTCTTGAGCTTGCGCAACACACAAGGGAGGTCATGGCCATTAGATTTAGATCTAAGGGCAACGACCTCACATGCGCGAGGAGGTCTGATGCGCATAAGACAAGGAGGAGGTCGTGACCGTGGATTTTTAATCCAACGGTGCACAACACGAGATAGGGGAGGTCTTTGCGGTGTTGACCGCGGAGGAGGTCGTGGCGGTTGGATGTTAATCCAACGGCTGTGACCTGACCAAGGTGGAGAAGGAGGTCTCACGAGGTGCGAGACATGGTTGGGCTGGACCAGCTTTTGCACAAATGGCTAGCCCAAGGAACAAGTAGGCTTTTAAATTTAGTTTTTAACAGCTGAAACTTAGCAGAATTATTTGAGATAGCAAATGAACTCCAAATTTCATGAAATTTTAACAGGAGCTTGCTGACAACGAGATTAACCTTGCATAAAATTTCCAGAGGTTATTATGCAATGCATTTTTCTCAGGAAATTCATGAAGGTTGTTCAAGGATTTGGTTTACCTCCAAAATTTATCAAACAAGTTTTACAACTTGTGATATTTTTCAGAGGGGTCCCACCTCAGTTTTAGGACCAAGGAAAACATTTTCCAAATGTTTGGCACAAGATTTAAGATAATTGGAAAAGGAGTTTGACTTTTGGTCAACAAGAGCTTGTGTTTTTGGATTACACAACTCTTGACAAGAATCACAGGAGAGATTAGGGGTTTTCAAGATGTGAGAAAAAGTTTTAATTTCTACACATATAATTATACTTGAACAACCCTGTTTATACAGTTGGGATGTTACACTATATATAGCCGGAGTTGGTGGAGTGCACCAAGAAAAAGTTTCAATGACGTGTAGGCAATCGGGACAACTAGGGCAAGGCTTGCCCTAAAAGAATTGAAATAAAGTACCTCAGATGTGACTGCATTTAATGTGACCCGACACCTATTAAATGCGCACAAAGTTCTGAGGCAAGAGCAATAATTACAAGGTGAAGAGGGGCTGGCAAGTGGGGCCAGTCAAAAAGGGTGCACCACTGGTCAAAGAGGTGGCCCCACCGCAAAAGGGTCATTCCCGCCAAAGACCACTGCGAGGTCCTAGGCAAGAGGTCCAAGACACTCAAAGGGGGAGGTCCTGGACAGGAGGTCCAAGGACTCAAGAAGAGGTCCTGGACAAGAGGTCCTCAAAGCTCACAACGAGGAGGCCCTGACACTCGGACCTGCAAAGGGAGGTCCTGACGAGTAGATCTCCAAAAGGGAGATCTAACGGTCAAGATCTCAAAGGGGAGGACCTCAACGGTCCAGATCAAAGGGCGTAGGGAGGTCCTGACGAGTAGATCTCCAAAAGGGAGATCTAACGGTCAAGATCTCAAAGGGGAGGACCTCAACGGTCCAGATCAAAGGGCGCAGGGAGGTCCTGACGAGTAGATCTCCAAAAGGGAGATCTAACGGTCAAGATCTCAAAGGGGAGGACCTCAACGGTCCAGATCAAACAGCCTTGAGGAGGTCCCGACCAACAGGAATATTCAGGGTAGGAGGGTGGTCTTTACAAAAGACCAGCAAGGGCCGAGGAGGAGGTCTTGGACCTAAGGAGGTCGGAACCTTTGGATCCCACTAAAGGAGAACCTGGACGGCTAAGATCTCCAGAGAGGAGGTCCTAAAGGCCAGATCCTAACAAGGGGAGGTCTGAGCGGCTAGATCTCAACAAGGGGAGGTCTGAGCGGCTAGATCTCAACAAGGGGAGGTCTGAGCGGCTAGATCTCAACAAGGGGAGGTCTGAGAGAAGCAAAACCAAGCGTGGCTTGGGGGGGGCCAAAGAGGTTTTTGAAACACAAACCCGAGCTGGGTCCTTGACAGGAAAACCCCAAGCAAGGGAGAGGTTTCGAACAGAGGGGAGATGTGAGAGAGGTCTGGATCTCAAAGAGATTCAAACCAACAAGGGAAGTTAAGAGAGAGAGAAGAGGCGAACCAGGGGCACACAGAAGGCTTCGGAGAACCACAACCCGAGGGCGGCAAAGACACCACAGAGAGCCACAACCAAAGAAGGAACACCAACAACGACTTAGTTAAGGTTTGATTAATTCCAATTGAACTCTCCAGATTCAAAAACCTCAGGTTAAGCTTTGGATTCTCAATAAAGCCAAATGGTTACTTTTATTTTGAAAACTTGGCAAGGACTTAAAAGAAAACAGGACGTTACAAACCTTCACCCCTTAAGGGAATCTTGACTCCGAGATTCAGGCTGAGCTAGGGAATAGGTGGGGGAACTCCTTCCTGAGGTCCTCTTCTCGTTCCCATGTTGCCTCGGCTTCGGAGTGGTTGCTCCATTGTACCTTGCACAGCTTGGTGGTCTTGCTCCTGGTAACTCTCTCTGACACGTCCAAAATCTTGATGGGGTGCTCTCTGTAAGTGAGGTCTTCTTGGAGGTCCGCAGCTTCTAAAGGCATTTGGTCCTCTGGCATTCGCAAGCATTTGTTCAACTGTGACACATGGAACACATTGTGAACTCCACAGAAGCCGAGGAGGGAGGTCCAACCGGTAGGTTACTTCACCCTTCTGCAAGGACCGAAAGGGTCCAATAAATCTTGGAGCAAGCTTCCCACTAACTCGAACCGCCAGATACCTTTGAGACGTGAAACTTTGAGGTAGACCTGGTGATGAACCCTAAGGTTCTATTTGTTGGCCCGATCTTTCGATGAGAACGATAAGTTCGGTAGGCGTCGCTCAACCCTGACGATCTTGGCTACGAACACGCAAGGCTCGAAACCACGCAATCGCTGAACTGATTGACTAGTCGTTATCAACCGTGCACGAATACCCGCTGACTCGACCACGAAGGTCGATTCCTCGCATACACCAAGAAGCACGCAAGAACAAGGTAAAGCAATCTGAAATTGCGAATAAAGATTGAAATATTGAATTTGGGATTTTGATAGCGGTATTCAGGGTTGGTCTAGCCGACACAAGCCAATACACGAAGTTGCATTGTAGCTAACTTTTGACTCAACAAAATCCCAGGAAAAACTAAAGGGGTGCGGCCTCCTTAAATAGGGAACGAGGAGCCACAAAACTAACAAACTAGCGAGGCGGTACTAACGGTCGCGGCTTACTGTTCACGTGAACAGTACCACGCCCCTGGGTGGGCCACCGGCAGATGGGCCAAGTTCAGTATGATTACAAAGCCCAGTTTGGCCCAAACAAGTGATATGACGCCTTCTTTTGATGATTGCGATCAGTCCAGAAGGAGTTTGGAGGTGAGGCTGGATCCGTTGGAAAGAGGACGAAATCATCTTTCCATCAAGTACTCGTGGACCTCCAACGGACGTCGTATGTGAAAGTTATGGGCGTTTGAAGTCAGTGCTGTCAGGCTGATTCCGGAGGCCGAACTAGATTCCAAAACGGGTCCCGCACGAACTGCCTGCTTGTCTTGGACCAAAAGTGACATGGTGCTGCACATATATATATTTCATCATTAGGTAGCATCATATAGTTCATATAATATAAAGACACTCCTAAAAACAAGCTCACCTGATAATTTAAGTGAAGCGTACGAGCTCTTGTACTTGGAACAGTAAATATAGCAAATATGGTTGTATCTATAGGGGTCATGTCCTCATCATCCTTCCTTTCTTGAAAACAAAGCCGTCCTCGGCTTTTGATAAGCTGAAAATAGGGTAACAAAGAAGCCAAAGTGTATGCATGGTATATGTATATATCATCTGTCTTAACGGTTCTTCGTTGTTGCACAATTAATTTTAGAAGACAGCAGCGATCATAAAAGATCATTGTGTTAGTAATCCAAGAGTAATCATATATGTGAATGATCAAAACAAAATTTCTCACACAACAATTATTGCAACTAGTTTTGCAAATGTAAGTGAAGCGTTTATGCAATTCAAATCTCTGAAATTGTAAACTTGCAGTGGTAGCACATATGGTCAAACATACAACTTTTGGAATCAAACAACATTCATCCATATAATCAGATTTCAATCGAGCAATAGCAAACTCGTCTAGCAATGGTGAAAAGAAATGTAAGCTCTTCCATAATTCGACATTTTTATTTAGACTGTCCATACTAGATGGTGCAATATAAGATGAACACATAGGCATTGGATAAACACTAAATTTTATTTTCCTCTCAGATTGAACAAGGTTTAGCACACAAGAATTGTTATCCAAAACAACAAGTTTCAATTCATCCATGTGAGCACAAGTTATGCATATTCGATAAACCAGAAATTGGTTGTCTATACCATAATCTCCAATTAATTTAAAATAGTAGGTGGAGGTGCTAGAAAAGAATTTAGAGATGAAAGTTCAAAAACTTTCTCCTAGCACATTCCAAACTAATGGGCTCATTAAGCATGATATAGCACAAAGTATCGCTAGGGATATTCTATCAAGTACTTCCTTATGTGTAATTAATTCGACATGTGCACAATTATGAGATTTAAGAGCAGACATGGTTTGTTCAAGTCAACATAAGAAAAATCACAAGATTGCACTACAAGAGGTATATACTCACAATGTGGCTCTATGTCTTCTCAGTAGCACCAAATCAATATCTTTGTCATTGTCGTCCTTATCGAATCATGAGGTACCTCAAACTTCTCTTCTAATGACTTAGGATGCACCAAATCATCGCTCACCTCTTCAAGCCGTCTCGGCGATCTGGAGATGGAGTAGGAGCTAAAACAATGTCAAGATTTTTAGTTACCTTAGGTTGCACTTCACTTGTGACTGTGGGTGTTGGAGGTACAAAACGACGTTGCAATTTCTTCTTCATCTGCTCCCATGTGTACATGAAGTGGTACTCCAGATTCGACCACCAATGTTGAACATCACCGATCAGTGCCGTCCTTGCCATGCTCATCTTCTCATAAGGATCAAGGTCCTGTCTTTCAAAGTAGATATCTAACATATTAACCCATATAAAGTAGTCCAACGACGTACTCTCAGCGGTGAGTGGTAACATGTATGCAGGTAGTTGTTTCACTTTGAGTTCAAATCTGCCCGCGATGACATCGTAATCTACCAACTTCAAACAATCTGTCATTATTAGTAGAAAACAAGGAAACAAATCACAAGTATATGTTCCTATCAACTACTAGGATCTGGAGGCTCAAGTCACACACGCTCAAGCTCTTACCAAGCTCTTGCAAGTTCTTACCAATGCAAAGAAGGAAGTGGTACAACCGGTGGTCGGTTCGTGATAATCTCACTTATGATCACCCAACGATTATGCGGAACGGCACCCGCCGAGTTAGTAGGAAGTGGAGCTCGGAAGGCTAGTATGTAGCAAAGGAATAGCAATTATTCAATTTAGTATGCAAAATTGAAAAGCAGTTCAAAGTACTAGTCATAGTGCTGGTCCTAGTCTAAACCAAGCCTAGCTAGAACAACTCGCACGAACGACTAGTAGTAATCACGGAAAGCCAAACTGAACAATCAGGCAGCTCTATTATTATTTTTTTGCTCCTTCTTTTTCTTTCTCTGTCTCTTTCTTCTTCTTTTTTTTTCTTCGAAAATCTTAGAACCCAAAAGAGGCCTTTTTTTTCTTCCTTTTTTTTTAATTTCTCTCTCTCTATTTTGTTTTAAAACATTAGATGCTCCTGGAAACCCATCACGTATGAAGCTCCTGATGCTAGTGGACCCCACTTGTTCCTTATTTTACTTGTTTGCTGTCCTTTCCTTCCTCACGAAGCTACTTGAAGCCTTTTCTTTTATTCCTCACAGAAGCTGTTGGAACTTCGTCTTCTTCAAACCGACAGCACAATACTCAAATCCTCACAGCGCTCTGGCAGCGATGGCGCCTGGTCGGAACGGCTCGGCGCAGCGGCAAGGCATAGCGGCAATACGGCGGCCGAGGCGCTGGCGGCGGCTTCAGAATGGCGCCGCGCCGGCGGCGTAGAGGCGCGGGCGTGGCGTGTTGAGGCGGCGGAGCGGCAATTGTCGGCCGAAGGGCGCGGCAGGCAGCGCGGCTGGGGCCAGCGCGGCGCTTTGAGGCGGCGGCGGCTGCCGACCGAAGCGCGCGGCGTTTCGGCTTCTGATGGCGGCGTCCGTTCGGCGGAACGACGGCGGCGGCTCGCTGCGCCCGGCAGCAGCGAACTTCGAGCGGCACCGCTCGGGCGGTGGAATCGCGATCTTCGGGCGGGTCGGTTGCGGCCCGCTTAAGCGAAACGGCGGCGGCGACGGACCGATCTGTTGTATTCTTGTATCTGATGGTTTGGTTTGCTGCGTTGGATGTTGATGTGCTTGTCTCTGCCTCAAACCCTTTGTGGCCTGACGTGGTAGCCTTGATGAATGAACCACTTGACGTTTGCGGCAGGGAGGGAGAACAGGCCCTGCAAGAGCGCACACGCTGTCTCCTGCTTTCACTGTAGCTGCGCGATGGATGCAGCCGAAACGAATCTGCTATTTTTTTTTACGAAGAACAGACCTAGACGAATTGCAGGTATCCTAAACTAGACCAATCTAGACAGAAAACCAGCACACGACTCGACGATGCAACGACAATTCAATAAAGCAAAACTAAAAAGAATAAATTGCAAAGGCACAAATTGGCTTGGACGATGAACTAAATCTAATTTTTGATTTTTGGTTATATGGACTGTAGGAAAAACAAAATTCTCACCGATGAACTGTAGCTCTGATACCACCTGATGAACCCTAAGGTTCTATTTGTTGGCCCGATCTTTCGATGAGAACGATAAGTTCGGTAGGCGTCGCTCAACCCTGACGATCCTGGCTACGAACACGCAAGGCTCGAAACCACGCAATCGCTGAACTGATTGACTAGTCGTTATCAACCGTGCACGAATACCCGGTTGACCTGACCACGAAGGTCGATTCCTGCATACACCGAAGAAGCACGCAAGAACAAGGTAAAGCAATCTGAAATTGCGAATAAAGATTGAAATATTGAATTTGGGATTTTGATAGCGGTATTCAGGGTTGGTCTAGCCGACACAAGCCAATACACGAAGTTGCGTTGTAGCTAACTTTTGACTCAACAAAATCCCAGGAAAAACTAAAGGGGTGCGGCCTCCTTAAATAGGGAACGAGGAGCCACAAAACTAACGAACTAGCGAGGCGGTACTAACGGTCGCGGCTTACTGTTCACGTGAACAGTACCACGCCCCTGGGTGGGCCACCGGCAGATGGGCCAAGTTCAGTATGATTACAAAGCCCAGTTTGGCCCAAACAAGTGATATGACGCCTTCTTTTGATGATTGCGATCAGTCCAGAAAGAGGTTGGAGGTGAGGCTGGATCCGTTGGAAAGAGGACGAAATCATCTTTCCATCAAGTACTCGTGGACCTCCAACGGACGTCGTATGTGAAAGTTATGGGCGTTTGAAGTCAGTGCTGTCGCTGATTCGGAGGCCGAACTAGATTCCAAAACGGGTCCCGCATTTAACTGCCTGCTTGTCTTGGACCAAAAGTGACATGGTGCTGCACATATATATATTTCATCATTAGGTAGCATCATATAGTTCATATAATATAAAGACACTCCTAAAAACAAGCTCACCTGATAATTTAAGTGAAGCGTACGAGCTCTTGTACTTGGAACAGTAAATATAGCAAATATGGTTGTATCTATAGGGGTCATGTCCTCATCACCTGGTCTCCTGGAACAAAAGCTAGGTCTCGACGCCTAACATCTGCGTAGCTCTTTTGCTTAGTTTGGGCCGTCTTTAACTTCTCCCTAATTGATCTCACTTGATCCTCGGCTTCTTTCAGCAGGTCCGGGCCAAGAACTTGGCCTTCACCCGATTCTGTCCCAAGACAAGGAGTCCTACACTTTCTCCCATAAATAGCTTCAAAAGGACATTTGGAGACTCGCTTGGTAGCTGTTATTATAGGAAAATTCAAGATATGGTAACATCTTGTCCCAACTAGATTGTCTTTCTAGAGCGCAAGCTCTCAAAGATGTCCTCAAGGACTTGGTTGACTCTCTCGGTTGGCCATCTGCTTGAGGGTGGTATGTCAGACTAAAGTTGAGGCTCGGTGCCCAAGGCATCATGTAGCTTTTGCCAAAACTTGGAGGTGAATTGAGATCCTCTGTCGAGACTATCTTCTTTGGAACACTATGAAGGCACACCACTTTTGCCATGTAGATTTCGCTAGCTTGTCTCCGTATAAGTAGTCTTCACAGAATAAAGTGAGCCATTTTGTTAATCTATCCACTATGACCCAAATAGAATCAAAACCAGCTTGGGTACGAGGTAAACCAGTAGTAAAATCCATGGCGATCTCTTCCCACTTCCACTCGGGTATGGGTAAGGGCGCTAAAAGTCCTCCAGGTCTTTGGTGCACTGCTTTAACCTTTTGGCAAGTGTCACATTTGGCTACAAAATCTGCTATTTCCTTCTTCATTTTCGGCCACCAGTACAATTCCTTGACATCTTGGTACATTTTTGTAACTCCTGGATGTATAGAATACAAAGCTTCATGGGCTTCTTTAAGTATTATACCCTTGAGCTCCGTGTTATTGGGCACACAGAGCCTCTTATCAAACCAGACCGCACCTAGGTCATCTATAGAAAACCTTGCAGCCTTCCCTTCTCTTATGTTGGTCTTGATCTCTTGGATGCTAGCATCTCCATCTTGGGCTGCCTTGATCTGTTTTTGCAAGGTAGGTTGCACTTCTAGAGCTGCCAAAAACCCTTCTTCCACTAACTCAAGTCTAAGCTTCAAGAATTCCTCATACAAAGTAGATTGGCTCTCCTTGATCATCAAGGTATTGACATAAACTTTTCTGCTCAAAGCATCTGCCACCACATTGGCCTTGCCTGGGTGGTAGTGAATTCCCACATTGTAGTCCTTAATAAGCTCAAGCCACCTTCTCTGCCTCAAATTCAAGTCTGCTTGTGTAAAGATGTACTTTAGGCTTTTGTGGTCAGTGTAAATTTCACACCTATTACCAATGAGGTAATGGCGCCAAATTTTTAAGGCATGAACCACAGCAGCCAACTCTAGGTCATGAGTAGGGTAGTTTGCTTCATGAGGCTTCAACTGTCTTGAAGCGTAAGCTACCACTTTTCTGTCCTGCATTAGAACACAGCCAAGTCCTTGCTTTGATGCATCACAAAAAACTTCGAAATCTTTCCTGACATCTGGAAGAACCAAAACTGGGGCAGAGGTCAACTTTCTCTTGAGCTCTTGGAAGCTCTGTTCACAATCTGAGGTCCAAAGGAACTTCTTTTCTTTCTTTAACAGCTGAGTGAGAGGTTTTGCAATCCGGGAGAAGCCTTCAATAAACCTTCAGAATAACCGCCATGCCAAGAAAACTTCAACTTGAGGCACGGTCCTAGGGGTTCCCAATTGAGCACATCTTGAACCTTACTAGGGTTGACAGACACTCCTTCTTTTGACAAAACATGCCCCAAAAAGACCACTTCTTTTAGCCAAAACTCACACTTACTAAATTTGGCAAAGAGCTGATGAGCTCTCAGCTTTTCCAAAACCGAAAAGAGATGGCTTGTATGCTCCTCTTCACTCTTGGAGTACACTAGAATGTCGCCAATAAAGACAATGACAAACTTGTCTAGGTACTCCATGAACACTCGGTTCATCAAATTCATGAAATAGGCAGGGCATTGGTCAGCCCAAAAGACATGACAAAGAATTCAAATAACCCATACCTAGTTGGAAAAGCTGTCTTAGGGATGTCTTCCTTGCGAATCTTAAGTTGGTGATATCCTGTTCTCAAATCTATCTTGGAAAACACAAGACCCCCTTCAATTGATCAAATAAATCATCAATTCTTGGCAAAGGATACTTGTTCTTGATGGTGACATCATTGAGAGCTCAGAGTCCACACACATCCTTTGAGTGCCATCCTTTTTAGGCACAAAATCACCGGGCTCCCCAAGGTGAGGAGCTAGGTCTAATAAAACCCTTGCTCGCAAGTCTTCCAACTGCTTTTCAACTCCACATGATCATCAACATGCAATCAGAGGGCCTTTTGGAGATGGGGAGGTCCACAGGACAAGGTTTATGACAAACTCAAGGTCTCTGTCTGGGGGCATTCCTGGGAGCTCATTAGGGAACACATCCACAAATTCTTTAACAACAGGGACTTCCTCCAAAACTTGAACTTGAGCACTACAAGATAGGGCTCCTTGGAGTTTCTCTGAGGTGGCCAAAACTTCACAAAGGCACCACTAGGGCTGGTCAAAGAGATACTTTTGCCACTACAATCCAACATGGCATGGTGGTTAGCTAGCCACCCATGCCCAAAATCACATCTAGGGACCTGGTGTCCAAAAGGATAAGGTTGGCTAGAAATTCTACTCCTTCTATGACCATTTTCACTTGTGGACAACCCCGGTTCGTGCTTAGTTCTCGAGCCGGGATTGAACCAACAAGGTAGACTTAAGAGCAACAACTCAAACCGGTGCTTTGCAAAGAAAACTCCGAGAAATAAACGAATGGGAAGCTCCAGAGTCAAATAAAACTGCAGCTGGCACTGAATTTACTAGGAACATACCTAGTACCACGTCTGAGGAGGTCTGTGCTTCTTCCACTGCCACATGGTTCACACGGCCCCTGCCAAAAGTTTGGGAGGTTCTAGCTTGAGGAGGTCCTGCGGCCTGAGGGGTCTTGGCCGAGGGAGGTCTTGAAGTAGAGGTCTTGGTGGTTGGCTCTGTCTTTAGTGGGCATTGATTAGCAAAATACCCCACTTGGTAACACTTGAAGCAGGTGATCCCAGCTGCTGTGGAGGTCGTTGGGGTTGTCTTGGTGCTGCCAGTGATGCGGCGCCGAAAGAGGACAACAAGGAGGTCTTGGCAGAGGTCCTGGAAGGTCCAGGAGGTCCTTGGCGCTTGGGTTGGTACTGCACAAAAGCTTTGTGGCGCTGGGGAGGTCTTTGCTGAGCACCGGAGAGTGGCACCTTTCTCTTGTAGGACTCAGAGAGTTCTCTTCGGGATTCCTCAATGAGCATAGCCTTGTTCACCATATGCCGGAAATCGGATAATCGCTGCCCACAACTTGAACTTTTAAACCGGGATGGAGGCCTCGCTAAAGCGCTTCGCCAAGATCATCCTTAGCCACATCTTCGCGAGCATAACGCGACAATTGAGTGAACTTAGTGAGATACTCACTTCTCGACATGCTTTGCCTTGCTTGAGCTCTCTAAACTCTTCCTTTTTCATCTCTACCTTCCCATCGGGACATGGGAGTGGCGAAAAGTCTGCAGAGAACTCTACCCAAGTGATCCTCTGGGGTCAAGATGTGAGGCACAAAATGTGTCCCACCACTCACCGCAGTCCTTCCAGCTTGATGCGAGGCAAACAAAACCTTCTCCTGTCTTCACAATGAGCAATATCCAAATTCTTCTCTGTTGATCTCAGCCAATCATCTCAGATCTAAAGGCTCTGGAGAGCTCGAATGTAGTAGGGCGTGTCTTCATGAACTCGATGCCTTTGATTGATGGTGAGCCGGGGTGGAGGTGGTGGCCGCCGCACCGACTATTCTCGACTCATCATGGCAAGTAAAGCATTGGTGGTCCGCTTTGTTGCGCCATAATCTGTTCATATTCTCGCATCATAGAGCTCATCATCCGAGCTTGTCCGCCATAAACCGCCTAAAACCCGGTTCTGTCGCCATCGGAGGAGGTGGGGGTGGAGGCAATCTGCTCGGGGCTCACCCCGACTTGTGGATCGCCGAGTTCTGCACTATCTCGACAAAACTCTAAAGGTTTAATAGGTAAGAAGGAAAGCATAAAGGGTAAGAGGATACAAAGAAATAAAGATAGGGCATCTATTAGGGGTGACTTGGTTAACCCAAGAGAGAACCAAAAAGGCCAGGAGGCCAAAAGAGGCAATAAAAGCTTCAAAACAGAGGTCTTCAAGACCCAAGCTGAGCGAGACTCAGAATAGGACCACTAATCCTAACCTTTCTACAGTCGGCCCTATTGAAGTTATAAAGGCAAGGAAGTCAAATTAGATTCAAAATCAAGGTTCCAGCAGAGATAAGATAAGGGAACTAAGGAGGAGTTAAGATGAGAGTAGAACAGACAAGAAAAGATTTTAAGCAAGATAAGGGCAAGATAGAACCAAAGACAAGGAAAGAACTACTAAACAAATTTTAAGTTGACTTGCTTTAGAAAATAACTTTTGGATAAAAACTAAATCGACCTTTTTCGCCTATGGCCACGCCCCATGTGACCACCTAGGCTCGATACTAACCGTGACGACCCACCCCGTGATGTACCGCAAGAGGTCCGGAGGACCATTTTTTTTTGCCAAGTCACCACGGAAGGATGTGGTAGCACCGCATGAAGCTTTACCGAGGAGGTTCTGCCAGACCTCCCAGAGGTCTTGCGGACCTCCCGAGGTCTTGGTCCGCCATCGACCTCCCAGAGGTCTTGAGGACCTCCCGGAGGTCGTGGCCGCCACCGCCGTAGCACCTCCAGCACATCACCAAGAGAGGTCCGCAGACCTCCCAAAGCTAAAGTCCCAGAGGACCTCCTGGTGGTCCTCCCTGTGCATCCGAGCTAGTCCCAGACAATCGAGCTAGCTCGCACAAGAACACAAGCCAATACCACAACCACGAGGTCAAACAAAGATGAAGGCATAAATAGAACTTATATAATAGGACCTTATGGTCAAGCTTGTTAACAAGAGGTCTGCCATCGAGGGCTTACAAAACCAACGAGGACTTACAATCAAGCGACAAGGAGCTCTAGGGCTCAAACACCAAAACACGCAGAAGCCATCCAACAAGCACCACAGTCGTCGGGTGGAGGACGCCCTAGGCATCTTAGTCGTCAAGAACTCCTCCTCAAGAGGTCTCAGACCGCCTCGCACTTGGTCATCCTCATAATCTGCTTTGACACAGGGCTTAAGCCATGAGTACTTGGAATGTACTCAAGAAGTCACAGGAGCAAAGATGCAATAATATTCATGCAAGGACTTACCAATGGAGAGTTGTATGGTTAGTTTGCGCAAAAGCCAAGTTGGACAATAATAGCAATAATAGATTGAAAGGCAACAAGGTAAAACCATAATACATAATACTTTTGATGTTTTAATAAAAGGTGGAGTGAGCACCAACTCACGGCCACAACAAAAAAATTGGGGAGGTCTGATCACACCAAGGGCTGTGTCCTCACCCAAAACCCACCTGAACACCCATTCCAGAGGTCCGAACCAACCCTGGACCACTACCCGAGCCAACCTTGACCCCTCTGAGCCGCCAAGGTCTCTTCGAGGCAAAGCCAAAGCATCTCACGGAAGTGTCCAAGGGCACAAGCTTTTGAAACATCTATCCCTTGCACCATTTCACCGAGCATGTCCATGACCAAGGACGTGGCTATTCAATAGATCTTTTACTCTGAGAGGTGTACAACTTTACCCACAATCCACGATCTCTAGCGGATGGGTTCCGGTCACCCTTGCTCACTTCCTAAGGTGAGCAGCCTAGAGAGCGCTGCAAGGCCTTTACAAAGCTTTGAACTGACTAGGGCTGCCCGCTAAGGTTTCGAATCCTCCAAAGGGTCTAGAAATCCACAGGTTATGGGGTGCCCTCTCTTGCGCCAACTAATCACACGCCAACCAAAACAGCCCCAAGCCATCTCATTGCTAATTATTCAGCCTGCACCATTCCCATAAAATGATCTTGTGGTTGCACTAATTGGCCCAGTTCAACAGACACAAAGTGAAGTCCTTAATTGTGTTAAGGCAAGACTTCCACAATCCAAAGGTGCACAAAGACCCACTACTCACTCCCTGCCTTCTTGCCTTAGCAAAACAATTGTATTAGCCCATGCCAAAAGACCACCCAGTCCTAGCACACAAATTTTTAACCAAGTGGTCTCACACCACGGTCGACACAGCTTAGGCATCCTGCCATAGCTGCTCAACAATGGCACCAACCACACATTTCATAACTTATTAGTCAAGATTATTAGAGATGAAGCATGATACGCTCAAACCACGCTTTTCTAAGCGAGGCTATATAAGACCTCGGCCCCCATGTTGGCAAATAACAGAGAACACCAACTAAATTATCCACCCTAAGGCTCACAAAGTGAACATGACAACATGATGGAGACAAGGTATAAAGGAGGCATAAAAACAAGTAGGCAAGTAACTACAAATAAAACCATTTTCTTAAAAACATAGCCATGCATGATAAAGTAAAACCAAATACATTTGCAAAACTTGGTTCAAGATGATCAAAAGGAGGTCTGTGGCTTGCCTTGGTCAAGCAAAGGAGAGCCTTCTGCAAAGAAGAGCCGGGTCCAAGATTTCCTCGAACTCGTGATCTACACGTTCGCAAGAGAACCAAATAAGCAAAACCACACTAAGCCGTGAGAACAACAAAAGAACCAAAAGGAACTCAAACCAACTCAGCCAAAAGGAAACCAAGAGGCTTAACACCGCCTCAAGAGCTCTGAGGAGGGTCTTGCGCAAGGAAGAACCGAAAGCAGAGGAGGCAGGAATGAAGAAATGAGTAAAAGATTACAAAGGCTCGCCTCCCAAAGGGCTATATATAGCCGGAGTTGGTGGAGTGCACCAAGAAAAAGGTTCAATGACGTGTAGGCAATCGGGACAACTAGGGCAAGGCTTGCCCTAAAAGAATTGAAATAAAGTACCTCGGATGTGATCATTTAATGTGACCCGACACCTATTAAATGCGATAGAGTTCTCGAGGCAAGAGCAATAATTACAAGGTGAAGAGGGGCCGCAAGTGGGGCACCAAAAAGGGTGCACCATCTTGGTCAAAGAGGTGGCCCCACCGCAAAGGGTCATTCTCGCCAAAGACCACTGCGAGGTCTGGGCAAGAGGTCTAAGACACTCAAAGGGGGAGGTCCTGGACAGGAGGTCCAAGGACTCAAGAAGAGGTCCTGGACAAGAGGTCCTCAAAGCTCCCAACGAGGAGGCCCTGACACTCGGACCTGCACAAGGGAGGTCTAAGGGTCAAGATTTCAAGGGAGGACCTCAACGGTCCGTGATCAAAGGGCGCAGGAGGTCTGACGAGTAGATCTCCAAAAGGGAGATCTAACGGTCAAGATCTCAAAGGGGAGGACCTCAACGGTCCAGATCAAAGGGCGCAGGGAGGTCCTGACGAGTAGATCTCCAAAAGGGAGATCTAACGGTCAAGATCTCAAAGGGGAGGACCTCAACGGTCCAGATCAAAGGGCGCAGGGAGGTCCTGACGAGTAGATCTCCAAAAGGGAGATCTAACGGTCAAGATCTCAAAGGGAAGGACCTCAACGGTCCAGATCAAAGGGCGCAGGGACGTCCTGACCAACAGAATATTCAAGGTTAGGAGGGTGGTCTTTACAAAAGACCAGCAAGGGCCGAGGAGGAGGTCTTGGACCTAAGGAGGTCGGAACCTTTGGATCCCACTAAAGGAGAACCTGGACGGCTAAGATCTCCAGAGAGGAGGTCCTAAAGGCCAGATCCTAACAAGGGGAGGTCTGAGCGGCTAGATCTCAACAAGGGGAGGTCTGAGCGGCTAGATCTCAACAAGGGGAGGTCTGAGCAGCTAGATCTCAACAAGGGGAGGTCTGAGCGGCTAGATCTCAACAAGGGGAGGTCTGAGCGGCTAGATCTCAACAAGGGGAGGTCTGAGCGGCTAGATCTCAACAAGGGGAGGTCTGAGAGAAGCAAAACCAAGCGTGGCTTGGGGGGGGGAAGAGGTTTTTGAAACACAAACCCGAGCTGGGTCCTTGACAGGAAAACCCCAAGCAAGGGAGAGGTTTCGAACAGAGGGGAGATGTGAGAGAGGTCTGGATCTCAAAGAGATTCAAACCAACAAGGGAAGTTAAGAGAGAGAGAAGAGGCGAACCAGGGGCACACAGAAAGGCTTCGGAGAACCACAACCCGAGGGCGGCAAAGACACCACAGAGAGCCACAACCAGCAAGGAACACCAACAACGACTTAGTTAAGGTTTGATTAATTCCAATTGAACTCTCCAGATTCAAAAACCTCAGGTTAAGCTTTGGATTCTCAATAAAGCCAAATGGTTACTTTTATTTTGAAAACTTGGCAAGGACTTAAAAGAAAACGGGACGTTACAGCCTAGGACTACCTTGCTGTGATGTAGAGTACGTTGGATGAGCTCTCATCACTTAGTAGGTCACGTGTTGGTATGCTTAGAAATGCTTAGATTACGGTAGAAATGGGCGGTTGTCGACATTATGTCGATGACTTTGATCACACAAAAATTATTATTCCATTATGTCCATCTTGTGCTTTGTTACTTTGTAATCAACTAAAACAAAAATGAAAATGAAAGCTATTTGGACTTGGGCACAATGGATGATGGTGTGATTGTTGGTTTGTGGAATGGTGCCTAAGTCAACAAGGACCGAACATCTTGTTACACGAACCAAGTATTTTTATGCTAACCACACGAGAGGATATGGGACCTCTCTTGGCCAAGTACTTTGGCGGGTGTTAGCTTCGGTTGCATGGTGGGCTATCACGAGTAGTAGTGGGTTATCCATCGCAAGGAGCACCACCCGAATAAGGGGTGAGCATCTTTGATGACTCAAGATCAATGTATGGGGCGGTTGTATCCCCATATGGGCAACTCGTGGTTGACATTCAATATTGAAAAGGTCTCGTTGGACTTAGTCTGTGCGGCACACCAAAGGAAGTGTACTAATAGCTTGGCTAAAAGGCGATGGGCGTGTGGGTACATTGGTACACCCCCGCAGGTTAAAACTATTCAATAGCCTCGCCCTAGGTTATGGACACGCTTGGGGAAGTCTTTCGAGAGTTAGACTACAACCTTTAATTAAAACTTGACATGGTTGGTATGAATGGGTAATTCATGCTATTGTTGTGGTGGCTATTGGGTTAGTCACTTCCAGGTTGTTGTTGTCATCTACCTATTGTTATTGTTACTGGTCTCGTGGTTCTTGCAAATTAAAAATGAATTGCAAAACTGCTTTGGAATCTATTTAAATATTGCAAATGAAAACTTGCTTTATGCTAAAATACGTCCAAAGCCTCATCCACTTAAATAAAGCTTGCATGTAGTTAAACTATAGTTATGTTATACTACACGTCAGTCTTGCGAGTACATTCTTTGTACTCATTTGCTTTGCTTAATAACTTTGTTGCAGAGGAGGTAGAGCCCAAAGGGCTTTACTTCTGTGAGATGTGCGGCGGTTGGGAATCGAGCTAGGCGACTTGGTTGGTTGCCTTGTGGGCTTAAGGCAAACCTTGTGGCTCTCTTTTGTTTATCGCCATCTTATGGCTTTTGCTTCCGCTGTGTTACTTTTATTAGTTGTATTTGGCCGGTCGGCCCCTTTTGTAATAACTCTATATATTGTATGTCGTTTATTCTAGTCGTGCTTTGGTTCTATGTCTTGAATGGAATTGATGCATGATTTTGTAAAGGGGTGTGTATACTGCATTCTGGGAAGTATACATATCTCGAAGACACGGATTATTATGTTTGTGATGTTAGGGTCAATGGATGACTAAGTATTACAAGTCTAATAAACCGGGGTCCTCACAGGTGCTGACAAGGATGCCACGCGATTGACACCGAGGCACAAGGCTGATGTGGCGGATGATTTGGCGATGAGATGGCTGCCACGGTGGCTGATGATGCAGTGTTGCCGGCGAGGGCTCCTGGACCGGCCGACAACGGCGAGCGGCGGCGCGGCAACGATGGCGAGTGCACGCATTGGGTTGGGGAGGTTATTCCGAACCTGATGACACTTGGTTTGGCTCGATTGGACGACGGTGGTCGTCGGAGTTTGCGACGGAGCGGAGGACGACGGCTGCTATTGTTGGGAACGACCAGTGGAGACGTCCCGGAGCAACAGAAGGGTGCAAGAGGTTGCGGCTGCGACGAGGAAGATGGTGGCGCAACACACGGAGGCGGAGCACCAATGGCGGCGGCGGATTTCGAAGATTGGGGTTGCGGCACAAAAACCCTAAAACTCCAAATCGTGGTGGCTCGAGGGCAAACGGGGTGAAGTGGATGGCGGCTCTGGGTTGGGGCTGCGATTGCGAATCCGCAGGGGGGGGTCCTATTTATAGGGCCAGGGCGTACCGGAATTGGAAATCCCCAAATCGGGATGGATATGGGCTCGCCGGATTCTAGAGATAGGAACGGATTCGAGCTATGGTTCTTATCCCAAAGGATGCGGAGGAGATAGAGTCGAAGTTTGGCAAGATAATCCGCAGGATTTTAGTTAGCGAAACCGATTGTTGGGCGGGGCTTCTAGAAGGCAGCCATGGTGTTTCGGGCAAGCTCACGTGAAGAAGACGAGTCCGCGTTGAGGACGATGCTAGCGTGGCGACGATGGCGACCCCACTTGGCAGCGAGCGAAAAGACGCGGATTGGGCCGCGGCTGAGGGAACGGCTGAACGGGTTGGGCCTTGGTGCACGCGAGGGAAAACGAAAGCGGCTGGCTGGCTCGGTTGCAATTTGGGCCAAGGAAAGAAAAGAAAACGGCTCGGTGTGGGCTTCGGCTGGGTCGCGCGTGAGGCAAAAAGGAAAGGCCGAGCCTTGGCGGACGGAAGAAAAAGAGTTGGCGGGCCGAGCCGAAAGGGAAATTGGATTGGACCGCGCGAAGGAAAGAATGGGCCAAAGGTTGAGGAATAGAATCGGGCCAAAAGGAATTTGAGCCGAAGGACCAAACTGAGATTTTATAATAGTTTTTCTTTTTACAAAATAACAGAAAAGACAAATAGCAAATGGAAAATAGCAAATGTACTCAGAAAAATTCTAGAAAATATATCCAAGCACATGGAACCCAAATAAAATAATTTTGATACTAGTTGATGTTGAGATTATTCATATTAAATTGTTTTTGAACTCTGAAAATTCCAATTAAGCTTTTAACTTTACCAGAAAAATTCAAATGGTTATTTTTCTTTTAAAACTTTAAAACAGACCAAATTTTTGGGATGCTACACGTGGCGAGGAGAGGCGGTAAAGGCATTCAGCCAACATGCAAAAACGTGGAGCGATGGAATTGCAAGCAATAAAGCGTGCGCACGAGTGAACATGGTGTACTAGGAGCTCACCGGGATGACGCGGTGAGGAGGATCTCACCGGAGAAGGGCGGACGGCGAAGAACAGAGGCGGAGGAGGTGGTGCTTCCGTGGAGGGAACGGCCTGACCCAAATGGAAAGAAATGAATGGTCGGAGGAGCTTCAGTGAGTGAAGGAGGTGCTCTAGGCTAAAGTGATCAGAGTATAGCTCACCAGATTGGACGCGGGGAAGAAAAAGGACCTTGTGGCCGGAGCTGAGGAAGAACCCAAAATTCGACGACTCCTATGGAGAATAAACAGAATGAGCTTAGGGGAAAACATGATGGTGACATGGAACATGATCTGACACAGAAAGAGGGAGAGAAACTTCACGGTGGCGGTCGGAACACTGTGGTGGTGCGGCGGCCGAAAATTGAGAGCTTGAGCTCTTGTGCTTGGCTCGGTGGGAGAAGGAAACCAGAGGAGGGGAGTGGCTCAGTGAAGCAAAGGATAGGATGGAGAGGCCATAGGCGACCTTATATAGGTGATGGGAGGCAGAGATGTCACGATGAGGAGCGCTCGGCACTGATGCCCTCGGGAGCGGCAACAGCGAGCTGGTGAGGGAGGTGACGGGAGAATTAATGCCACCCAGGGCATGGGTGAGCAGCGGGAGATGTGCGCGATGCCGAGCAAAACCGAGGGCGGTGGCGTTCAGTTTTGGTGGAGCTGCCACGATGCTCCGGCGTAGCGAGCTGGCACGCGGGCGTCAGCTGCGTGGAGAAGAACCCCTGCCGGTGGAGCAGAGAAGGTAAGGGGCTGGGTTGGGTTGGTTAGTGGGTTGGGCCGAACCACATTACTCGGGTCCGACCGAGTCCAATAGTCGCTAGGTCGTCTGAGAATTGGAAAATAAGCTGAGAGTTCTAGGGATTTTTAGAGGTAGCTGCTTAACTCCAAAATCCCCGAATTTTTTTATTGGAGGTCGTTGACTCTAAGTATAACCTTTTGGAATTTTCCAAAGTTTTTCATGTAAGGAATTTTTCTATAGAAAAGTTCTAAGGTACAGTCTAAGGGTTTTGACCAAGGAACTAACAGGTTTGACTAGCCCTTATAAAATAGCAAATAAAATTTAAAAATTATGAAATTTTTCAGAAAAGTCACTAAGGTGATCCATAAGCTAGGAAAAATAATTTTAGGGTAGGATCACAGGATTTGCTTTAACAATTTTCAAGGATTATGCTTCTAGTCAATTGAAGCATTAGGTTTTTGAAATCAACAAATCCTTTGATAGAATTTCTAGAAAATTCAAATGACAACATGATGCATGAGAAGTTTTAAATTATTCTCATTTTTATACATTTGAAACACAAACCAAGTTTGGGATGCTACAGCATGGTGGGTGAAACTTACCATCAAGGGAGAAAATGAAAATGACAATGCATGGTGGATTAGAGTTTTGGCACAGACGGAGGGTTATCAAGTTGCAGGCGAGCTCGGGTTCTCGTGCGATGACGATACCCAGGTGGAGAAAATTGGTGGGCAAAGCAAGTGAGACCAAGCGACTTTGGTCCTCTCCTGTGGGCGCTCGAGGACGACGGCAGCGGTGGCATGGGCGAGCAGCTCTGGCGCGCTACAAGGCGGAGGCGATGTGCTGCGCGAGGTGGAAGAAGTTGTCTGACGTGCGGGCCCAGCATGTCAGCGAGAGGGGGTGTGGTGCGCTGGTGTGGGCTGAGGCGAGGAGCAGTGGATTTGGGCCAGGCGAATTCGGCCCATTGGCTCGACGAGATTTCAAATCGAGTTTTGAATTTTCAAACTAGCTGAAAGGTTTCTGAGTTTATACACTTAGCAAATGGGCTCCAAAAATTATGAAAATTGTTGTGGGGACTCTTGACACAAAATAGTTTATTGTATAATGTTTCTAGAATTTTTATGTGGTCTGCATTTTTCTCGAAAATTCTTCCAAGCTGCTGTTTGATTGAAATTTTAATATTTGATTTATGCAACCTTCAAAAACATGCTCAAAATATCTTTCCCACATATAAACATGGTAGATTTTATTTCCTCACTTATTTTTAATACACTTAGCCAAAATTGGTATTTTTGGGATGTTACAAATATACCATTTCATTTTCTTCACTGCTACTATGTTGTTGAATGAACCCAGTTGGCACATCCATGTATATATATCCTTCTTTTGCAGCATGCCAATGTATCATGGATGCATGGATATCTTGAATATGTGGAAGCTAGCTAGAGATAAGGATCATATATATGCTTCTCGGCATGGTCTTCTCGCTGCGCCGAAAACTATCTCCCTTAATCTTCAAGCCGCAAAGTAAAGTGTTTCCGTGTACGTTGCAAGTTTGAAAAAGGAAACTTTTTGGTGGGCATATGCAAAACATGGATTCCCTGCTACTAGTTTGTATAATATATTCAATGTTTAGTAACGTTCAAAAATTTATTTCTTCACAGCTACTAATTCTAATTGTAGCAGAAAATTAATGAAGAAAAAAAGATGCATGATTAATTTAGTGCTATACTATTTTGAATTTTTTTATGGTATATATCTTCTTATGAAGAAAGCACATATCTGGTGTGGTATATTTGAGAACGTCACCGTTTGGATTCTCCTAAAAGAGTATCAAATGATAGAACTGTGCAGTGGCTTGTATACTTATTTCTAACTTCTCCCAACTGATATTAGTTGTTAGACCATGTGGCTAGGTCTAGTATATTTTAGTTGATGAATAATTGACAATGTTGGGTACTGATATTATTTGAGGCGTATGGTGTGTGTGGACTAATGACGGTCAAGTTGTGAAGAATTTGTGCCGGTGAAATATGTTGATTTGGTCTTTGCATTTGCAGGGTAACTCGGAGGTGATCGTGGTCTACGGCAGTGACTGGGAGATAACTTGGTGTGAAGTCATGGTCCAGAGGGTCGAGCGGTTAGGGTTGTAAACAATAGATTTCCTCGCGTGAGGAGGTTTTTGCCCCGGCGGCGGCTGCCTGACTGATTTCTCTCTGCGCGGCTGGGTTTTCTGTTCGGGCGAAGGAACAGAGAAACGCTCCTGTGGTTTTGTTGTTCGCTGACAGCCAGAACTCCAGAGAGCAGTGCAGGCGTGCTTTGGTGACCTTGGGCTTTGTGTCATGAGTTTTTCCTTGCTGATTCCTTGATTGATTTTCGGTGTGCAAGGGGCAGTTTGGTGCCAGGGGCTGATAGATGTTGATCACGTTTTGGGGTCTCTATACGTGAGACTTTGGCGTGAGTGCATGTGGCAACTGTACACGATAGAATTACTGGCCAACAAGAGTTGCTAGTATACTGATATTAGTTGAGTTTTTAATTGAAGTTATCTACAATCATTCACTTCCCTCTGATTATCATTAACGATCCTACATTAGTATACTGCTGACGGTGATGACCCTATTGCAAGTGACCATCGCCTTATCGGCTATGACTTTGTCAGCAGTGTTGATGTGGATGATTTATCTGTACAGTCGGGAAATATTCAGACTACACTAGAAACACCGTTTGCTATAAGAGCAAAATACTGAGAGACTACACTAACCGTCGGCCATTCACAAAAAAAACATTTGGCAATAAACCTCTCAAATTATTTGTATTATCATTTTACTGATTAATTGTAAAACATTTATTGTTTAAATCTTTAACACACCGGCTTCTTTCCACCCTCTAATTAGATCGACAATATGGAGATCTCCTCTGCGAATCTCTCCATCACTGGCTTTGGCAAGAACATGGACACCGCAACACAGTCCTCACCGTCATCATCCTTGCACCTCATCTGGTAGCTCACTAGCTTAGAACTGGGGTCTCCAACCATCGGTGGACCACCAGCAACGCGCTCAGCCCACCCAAGGTGAAGCGCATCCCCTCCAATGCGCGTTATGTCAGATACCACATATGTCCAACCCGGCACATATGGTGGCCCCCCGCGAAGTGCGATCAAATCCACCATTGCTTTGGTGAACTCATCTGTCATGTCAAGCTTGGCCTTTCTGACAAGCTCAACTGCGTAGCCAAGCGAGCCGCCGCACAACTCGCTAGCGGCGGCGTCCACAACCAGGTAGACGAATCCATTGCCGTAAAATCCTCGTGGGAGGGGTGGATCGCACTTCCATTTCCCACGAGCATTCATGTTGATCAGCAGCGTTGCTCGCTGGCCAGGGGCATACCCGAGAGCTGCTGTCCGGCATTTCCACATTGCAGCTGTAATGAGCTCAAATGCAGTGCTAGACTTCTGGAGGTGCACTGGCAGATGGCTTTGTAGAGCAGCTAGCTCTCTTCGGCCGAAGAAGAAGTAGTCTCCAACCATGTCGTCCAGCAGCATAGGCTGCGTCATGGCATTGGCATTGGCATTGCCCGTTCCGTTGCCATTAAGAAATGGCAAGTGCGAGACATTGGGTGGGTTACGTGCTGTCAGGAGTTGTCTTTCCCACACGGGCAGAACAGTTGGGTTCTCATCACCACGTGCTATATCAGCTACAGCTTTCAGGAACATCATGACGCCGAAGCCATCGACCATGTTGTGGCACGAATGGACACCGATAACAAATCCGCCACATTTGAGTCTTGTCACCTACACAAAATGATTCCTCATGCAAGTTAATTAATCGATAAGCTCGCAAGTTGCCATAAGAGAAACTGCATGTGTTTACCCAAACACTAGCAGTCTAGCATGGATTTGAGGAGTATCTCTAGTAAGATTTTGATGACAGGTCGAGGACCATCGTTGTCCCGTGATGTGTTGTGCTACAGAATATAGTTAGTGATCACTATATAGAATCTTCACTAACTCTTGTAAAATTACTCCAGGTCTATCTCTAAGATAAGAGGTTATTAATCAACTGACGTATGTAGAAATAGTCAAATAAAACTAAGCCCAAGTAAACTCAGCATTCGACCTGCATGAAGAGCAGTGGTTTGTCAAGGACGACTTTACTGTCACCGAGGTCGCAGACGAACTCCTCGACGCATGGGTACGGCGGCACCAGGGGCTCACCGAGCTCATCCAACCGCACATCGGCATCGGCCTCCACGAACACCACCCCTTCTCCGGTGCACTCAACCACCAGCTTCTCTCCGGGGAGCTCCCGGAGGCGGCCAGCCATCGGGTAGTAGTACACCAGAGCCTTTTCAAGAGCAGCCTTGATGGCCTTAGCTGGGTCCTCTGGCTCACGGCCATCAATGGGGTGGCGGCGGAAGAACTCGACCCCCGTGACGTAGTACCATAGCGCAAGCTGGGTGTCAACATCAGAGAGGGCCTTGTGCTCTCGAGGGGTTGGCAATGCTGGCGCCACTAGCTCGGGATCGCTTCGATTTGCCTTGAAGGTCGCCATGGTTTGTGCTGCAATCAAGGAATGACTTAGCCGGCAGTATATATACACATCCAATTGGAGAAGCAAGAAGAGATCTGAAAGGTCACAACGAGGTAGCCATCCACTTGGTATCTCTCTTGTCCTACTTTTTTTGCGTATACCCAGGACTAAGTATAACCGTCAGAAAGAGATTTAGTAACAGTAGTCTCTGCTACCTAGGTAGCCATCCACTTGGTGTCTCGGATGCATGGATATCTTCAAAAAAAAAAAAAGACTGTTGTAAATATAGTGCTATATATGTGGTACAGGCAAGCATTGAAAGTATTAATTTGCTCCGAATTGTTCCTAGTATCAGTACTTGTGTGGCTGTATAATTGATACACTATATGTAACAACCCAATTTTCTGAAGTTTAGAAATCTTTTTGAGTAGCTTAGCTCTGTAGGAAAAATTCACCAAAAGTTTATTTGAATTAAAATAAAGCTTAAATTGGACTTTCAAAAGAAAAACAATTTAATATGATTAATGTCAACATCAACTATTGTCAAAATTATTTTATTTGGATTCTATGTGTTTGTATATATTTTGTAGATTTTTTTAGAATTTTTTCGAGTTCACTTGCTATTTTCTAATTGCTATTTGTATTTCCTGTAATTTCTAAAAAGAAAAACTAAATTATTCACTCAGCCCAGCCCGTTTTTCAGCCCACTTCTTTTCCCAGCCCAACTCCCGCGCGTGCGCTGCATTCGCTCGCTGATGGGTGGGTCCGCGTCACCTTCGTCCCCCTCTAGCTTTCTTCTCCGCGTGGGGTCACCTTCGTTCGCCATGGCCGAAGCTCAAAGCTTCATACGACAAAATCAAATCTCCAACTAACTTATCCCAAGAAATTGTATCAACTCAATCTCCACCTTCCCCGCACCTGTGTCGGTTAAAATCATATCTCGAATTCCTTTTAATCTCTAGATTTGACCGAGTCCGAAAACAACTCAAATTAGGGCTTCCTTATTTGGACTCAATCTTGCGGTATAAATAGCCCCCTAGGGATCGTCTGGAGCTCCTCATCCCGAATCCCCACTCCATTGCGCCCCAAGAACCCTAGGGCCAGCGCGATTGAGCATTTAGGGTTTTGGAGCCGCAACTCAAATCTCCAAAATCCACAGCCCATGGTCGTGCTCCGTCTCCGTGGACTACATCATCAGCATCCCTGTCGCAAGAGCTACCTCGAGCACCTCTCCGTGACCCTGAAGCGTCGCTGAACCTTGACATCGAGTTTTCTTGTATCTTCGTCATCCACTCCATCGCCAATTCTGGTGATCATGGACCTCCAGAGCCAAAAAGCATACCAATGTGAGTGCAATATCGTTCTCTATCCAATGTGTGCACTGACTGTCGTCGCCGTGCTCTGGTTCGCCGTTGTCGACCACACCCGAAACTTGCCGGAAAGATGGCATCATCAGTGACATGGCCATCCACGTGTTCTGCCATGTCAGCATCCTTGCCTATGCGTCTGCTTATGTGGCATGCTGAGTCAGCGCCTACGTGGCAAGCCAAATCCCAACCTCAGAGCCTGTGAGGACCCCTGGGTTATTTTCGTAAGACCGAGGCCTTCCCGGTATTATAGAAATAACTCTAGGGCTCAAGTAAATGAATTCCATATTAATTCCATCTAAGTGAGAGGTATTACCCGAACTAGAGCTCCGATGATCATGCGTACTACTCCTCAGCAAGCACTACATGATAACCAGTTCTCCAAACGGACCAAGACCACACTAAATGAGTTAATAGGGAATTCATCAACAGTGAGTATGAGACCATGTTGGCTCCCAAGATCAGCGACCAACACGTTCATACTCCCATTCAACGTTGATCACATCCATACAACATTCATACATTGATAATCCAAAAGACATACAACATCATAGTTTAAGTCTACGACTATTACAAGTGGCCGACCGGCCAAATTCAAATGAGAACATTAAGTAGCAGTGGAAGCTATGTAAATAAACCCAAAAATCCAGCATGGTGTGCCCCATAACCCTTAGCAACCGACTGGGAGTTAAATAATAGCACTATTCGTTAGCGTCGCCAAAATCGGCGCTAACGAACTCGTTTGGCGTAGAATCGTCTTCACCTGAATTTGCATCACCTGGGTTAAGTACAAATGTACTCGCACGTCTTACACAAAGGAAAAATTATTTATGCTTAGAGGTTAACCGAGGATGGCAATAGTGGCTTAGTTTTACAGAAAACACAACAAGTCTTATTCCTAGACCATCTAGTTGAAATTGCCAATTTTGCAAACACTTATTTGTGAAAAGAAATATACAAGACATACATAATTATATAGATCAATCAATACTAAAGTTGCTGTCCACTTTGATAAACTAAAATGCGCGCATGAACATCCCTGTGACGACCCCGGGTTATTCCCGTAAGACCGAGGCCTTCCCAGTCTTATGGGAATAACTCTAGGCCTCAAGTAAATAGATTCCAACTTAACTCTATCTAAGTAAGAGACCTTGCCCGAACTAGAGCCCCGACGATCAAGCGTGCTGCTCCTCTGCAAGCACTGCATGATGATCGGTTCTCTAAACAGTCCAAGACTACACTTAGTGAGTTAAAATGGAATTCATTACAGTGAGCATGAGATCATGTTGGCTCCCAACATTAGCAACCAACACGCCCATACTCTCATTCAACGTCATACAACATTCATACATAGATAATCCAAAAGACATACATCGATATAGTTAAGTCTACAACTATTACATAATGGCCGACCGGCCAAATTCAAATGAGACAATAAGTAGCAGCGGAAACAAAGTAATTAAACCAAAAGTCTAGCAAGGTATGCCCATAACCCATCGGCAACCAACTAGGAGTTAAATAATAGCACTACTCGTCAATGTCGCCTAAATCGATACTAACGAGCTCATCGGGCTCGAAGTCTTCTTCACCTGAATCGTTGCAGCCAGATTAAGTACAAAATTGTACTCGCAAGTCTTACACAAAGATAAAATTAGTTATGCATAATGGACATTCAAAGGATAGCATTAGTGGCTTTAGTTTTGCGAAAAACGCAACAATTTTCAACCTACACATACTAGTTTATCAATTGCTATTTTAAAAACAAATTTGAAGTAGAAGTAAATCATGCGATAAAGTAATACATTGATAAACAAATGAATCAAACAAAAACCAAAGTGACGGCCCACTTTGATACATAAATATGCACGAACACCCTTTCCTACCGAATACCAAGTTGTACCCACAAATTTTAATTCCAAGTCTAATAATAGTAACTCCCGAACTCAAGTGATTGTCCATAACCGCAGACATGACTATTCGAATAAATTTATCTCTGTAGAGGTGTACTACTTTACCCACATGACTCGACTAGCCCGTAAGCCTCCGGATGCCCCCGAATAATAACACATTTCCTTAGGTATGTCGGCCGGGGAAATCGAGATTCGGTACTTTTCGGCAAGAAAGTGGTATTGAGCTAGGTCCCCCTTGCGAGATGAACCCCTAACTTAGTACAAATGACTGATAGCACTTGCTAAGCGGGCTCACAAGTTATGTTGGATATACCGATGCAATGTAAATAAAGAAAAATGGTGCTCCTATGCATACTATAGAAAATTACATCGGCTCCTATGAACAAATGATTGAACACAAATGTCCTCACACCACATGGAACCCAACTCAATCAAAATCTTCCCCCTACTTGACCAAGCGGCTCCCAACCCACGTGTGGAAGCACGAGTTTTACTTGAATTAACGATGTTACCAAAGTTTGGTCCTTGTTGGTCTTAACAAGTCAACCACATACCTGATCTCGTGCATGAAGGCACCCTCACTAGCAACCACTTGTCCATACCCCAAAACTTTTTTAAAATAACAAAGTTTAACTCATAAAATAGATACGAAGATCTGGAATAAAAGAAGATAAGCAAGTGTGTGTGTGTGTGTCTCCCATAATTGTCGGGTTATTTCCGACAATCAAGCAAACCCGTACAATAATTTACACAACCTATATTAAGCATGTGGTACTGGAACAATTCAAGATTAACCTCAATGAATAGGATATAACTAACTACGCATCACAAAAATAGTGATATAATAAAAATAGCATGCAAACAATTAACATTGCACTAACTTATAAAAAATGGGGATCAAACATGATGCAAAAGAAATTTCAAATGATGCTTGCCTTACTGGTAGATCAATTGCACACTCTCAGTGGCGTATGAGTTAATATCAATGGCTTTGGAATCTATAGAATTAACAGCATCGATAAACACCGAGAAATACTTCAAAAATCAAATTGCTCAAAAATGCGTGAATTTTCTACAGTGGCTAGTTCATGATTTTAGATGAATTTATGTGAAAGAATTATTCCATCTGGAGTTAGTATGTGAAAGTTATAAAGGTTTGAAACTCAGTTTTCAGGAAATTCCAATTTTAATTCAATTCGGTTACTATTCATTCATTTTAATTATTTGGCCAAAATTTGCAGAGTAGTGGTGAGGATGAGGATTATATGGATGGATAGAGAATATTAGTATAAGGCCAAAATAACTTGGTTCATCTCATTTGGAGTTTTTTTTTATCAATTACTTATGCATTTTCAAAGTTATCAGCTTATTCTATTGTAAAAATAATAGAGTTATAGATCATTTTCCAAAACTATATTATCTGCTATAGAGACATGTTTGAAACCAATTTTATAATAAAGTTCACTAAAAATGAAAATTACCAACACTGGTTTCATTCATTTTAGAGTTAAGATGAATTAGTTATGTATTTTTGAAGTTATTCAAATTTTTTAGTGTACAAATAAATTGATTTTGAATTTTCTAAAGCATTTATTACTTTCTCTACCAGGAGCTGCACTTGCCGCAGTCACTGACTGGTGGGGTCCTATGAATAGTGCATTTTTCATTTTAATTTTTGATTAAACCGTGCGCTAACAGGTGGGCCTCATTTGTCATAGACACGGTGCATGAAACAGTGCATGGACCAAAGTCCACGACACAGTTTCCTGGCTCACTGCCACGTGCGCTACGTGCTAAGTAACCTAGGCCCGCCTATCATACTCCAAAAGCCATCGTTTAACGCGTTAACGCAAGATTTTCCGACCAAGATTGCATCATTAAGCGTTAATGATTGGACTTAGCCCTAATGGTGTTGCTACAGTCTTATCGGATGTTCCGACAAGACGAGCTCGGCTTGACCAGGGCATCGCCAGCGATTCCAGCCATAGTGGTGCTGGCCAAGGACATGTATAGTGTGACGACCCGGCCAGGGCCTCACCCGGGAGGTCCTCCAAGACCTCCCTCGGAGTCTGCCACGACCTCCCAAGAGGTTCAGCCGGACCTCCTGGAGATCCAGGGAACTGATCGAGGAGGTCTTGAGGCTCAGGACCTCCCCAAGAGCCACTACCAAACCTGGGGAAGGTCCAGAGACCAACCCGAGGAGGTCATGGGATTTGGGAAAAGTCCTAACCCTCCTGTGATCCGAACTAGTCCCAAGGATCAATGGCTGGTTCGCACAGCAATGACAAGTAATAACATACATCCTCACGAGACTTTATTTACAACAAGAGAGTTGATTACAAAGTGGCTTACAAGCCAAAACAACAAGGTAAATAGAATTTACACAACGGAAGCAAAACCAGCGAAACCAAGTCCATCCAATACACCACAGGTAATTGGTTGGAGGGCGCAGGCTAGTTGATCTGATCCTCATCATCATCAAAGAAGTCTTCTCCTGCTTAATTCATTAATCAAGTAAGAATGAGCACAACCACCGTGCTCGCAAGTTACACCCGTCAATTAACAGAATGACATGCATAATGGATAGCTCAATGGAAGACATAATATGGTTAGTTTGCATAAAGCCAAGTTTGTTTCAAATACAAGTATTAAGTTTCAAGGCAGTTATACCATATCTAAATTCCATTTTGAAAATTCCATTTTTCAGTTGGATAGCATTCATCATCAAGATGGTGAAGGATACCCTCCTGTCATGTAACATCTCAAAAAATGGTGTGTGTTTCAAATGTAATAAAATGAGGATAAATTAAAACTTTTGATGCCTCATGTTGTCATTTGAAATTTTCTAGAAATTTTTCCCTAGTAATTTCTATTTCCTAAGAACAATGTTACCATTGATGGAAATTGTTGTCCTTAAAAACTCCTTGATCAAATGTTGTGATCATCCTCTGAAAATATTTTTCCTATCATCTTGATCAGCCTAGTAACCTCTCTGCAAAATCTCATAATTTTTAGATTTTGTTTGCTATCGCAAAAGGGCTAGTCAAACCAGTTTGAATTCTGGTCAAACCCCTAGCCCAGCAGATTGTGAATTTTCTGGAGAACAATGCAGTACACAAAAATCTCTAGAAAAACTACACAAGGTTGTTCTCTGATCCAGCCAGCTTCCATAAAAATTTCAGAATTTTTGGAGCTTTGGAGCTACCTCCAAAAATTCCCAAATCTTCTCAGCCTTTTAAAACAAAAATCTGAATTCACTGTTCATCGGGCTCGGACCATACTCCGACTCAGGCTCCGACCCGAGCCGACTTGGCTTAGCCCAACCATCTAAACCGCGCATCACATGCAGCCATTGGATGAAACATCAACGCTCACGATCGCGTAATTCTTCGACCGGTGTTATAATCTCCCGCGCGTTATCGATCGTTCGATCGTGATCCAACGGCTCGCGTCGACTCCTCTCGCTTGTCCGTTTGCGCGTCGCTGTGTCGCTGCGCCATGGGCCCAGGCTGTCAGGTGCGTCGTCCTCCTCGCGCTGGCACTCTCGCAGGACCCGCTCGCCACGTCGCGGCGCAGCTCTGCCGCCTCCGTCAGCGCCCAGCCACGGCGTCAATCCACCGCCCTCGAGACCCAATGGTCGGCATCGCCCTCTCACGCCGCCTCTGTCTCCGTCAACGCCCGAGCTTAATACTCCTCTCACCCCTCTCCTCTCACCATTCTCCATCTCGGTGGCCGAGGGAGAAGACGCTCGTTCTTGCTCTCTACTCGGGTGAGCTCCACTCCTCTGCGCTCCCCCTCCTTCTCCGTCCCTCACCGCCCCTTTATGCTCTGGTTTGAGCTCTCGCCTTCATGTGTAGGGCCTGGAGCGCGAGGGGCATCACCATCTTCTCCGGAGCGCGCCCCGAAGCTGCTCTGCCGTGTCAACTTGGGATTCGGTGAGCCTTTCTATCATCTTTCTGCGTCATGTTGTGTCGCTCAGTTTGAGGAAGGTTTCCCCTCAACTAATTTCATCAATCGTTCTCAGGAGCTCTTGGAATTTGGTTTTTCCCCAAAATCGGCCGCGGCATTGTTCATCTTCCCCATCTCCGGTAAGGGGCTCCGTTTCCTAATTCCTTCCTCTGGCATCATCTTATGACTCCGCTGAAGCTATCCCTACCTCCCTTGTTTCTTGTGGTTGCCCAGGCCGAGCTCCCCTCATGGGCTTCACCGCGCCGCCTCGGTCCTCCGCCGCTGGCTCGTCTCCGGCAAGCCCTCCCTATCCGTGTCATCCCGGTAAGGTCCCTGACCCTTACTGATGCTCATGCTCACGTTAGATCAGGCAACGCGTTGTCGTGATCGCTGCTTTTCATTTTTCCCAGATGGTCACTCCGCTTCACCTCGCCGCCATTGCGCCACGTCACCTCCGACCTCGCCACGGGTGCACGGTGCGCAATAGAGTGCTAGCTCCATTTTGGTGCTTGGCCGCCGCTGTCGAGCCCTCCTTTGCCGGCGACGCGCCGGCAAACCTCGCGGCCGTAGCAAACCCCCACGTGGCGCGTTCGGACATCTACTGTAGCGGGATGATTAGCTTTTAATGATGTTGTTTAGGGGGTTAATGATGTCTTAAAAGGTTAGATTAGTCTATTACATGTGGGCCCTTGTATTCTGTTTAGGGATTGTGTAGTTGTAGATTACGCTTTCACTTAAAGCACAGTGTATTTTCCTTAGCGCTTAATTCAGAAATACGTTTTTAGACTTGGAAGGCGTAGTTCGCGAAGTACGCTTTCGGTGTCATCACCCTCGGGTCTGGGTCAAGGCTTGACCCGATCAAGCCCGCGCCGAGGCCCTCCTATCAGCGCCTTTGGCTAGGGTGGCTGTCGGTGCAAAAAGTATTGTATGTTATTATAATTTCCGTAATGCTTTATTTGTGAACTGAAAATGGGTTAAACTTCAAAATTGCATAAGTAACTCGTTTTAGCTCCAAAATTGATGATTCAAATTTTGTTAGTTTCATATTTAAATTTACTTTATTATAAAAATGGTTTGAATCCTATTACTGTTACATAAAACATTTTTGGCAAAATTACTTTAGGTTTAGTATTATTGTTGCTCTAAAAATTGCTCTAACTTCAAAAATGCATAAGTATTTCTCTGTAACTCCAAAAAGAGCAAACTCAATTTTGTTAGAATCCTCTGTTAGTGTAGTTTATTGTAAAATAGGTTATGAACATGATACTGTTTCTAAAAATCTTATTTTGCATGTAACTTGAGTACTACTTTCATAACTTTGAAAAAATCATAGAAAATTCATCTTAGCTCCAAATGAGGTGAATCAAATTCCATTGTTCATCTCATGTGGTGCTCTTCCTACCATAAAAATTTCAAGTGCACCACTGCTCTGGAAATTTTCACCTAAACAATTAATTAGGATGAACAGTAACCGGTGGCATTTTTATTGGATTTTCCAGAAAGCTGACTTTCAAACTATTATAACTTTTGCATAGATTATCCAAATGAATTTATTCTTATTTCTAAATTCATATAAAATCATGTTCTACCTTCTGTGAATTTTTCATAATTTTTGGCTGAAGTTGAATTTTTGGATCTTTTTGGTGTTATTCGTTCTTATTGTGCTTTCGATTTCTTTCGCTAGCTTCTAACGAAATTATTGAGTGCGCGAGTGACCCTCTGCAGCAAGATAATCATCCTCAGCAAGGCAAGCAGTTTGATCATAAATGTCCTATTACTTTCAAGTCTAATACTTTGTTTACAAATTATATGTATACATGCTTTTGTGTCAAAGTAATTTCCCGATTAGAGGTAGCTATTCCTATTGCATGGTTGCCCTTAAATTATTATCCCCTGCCACAAAACATAAGTTATTAACATCACTGGTGAATTAGAGCCTGGTGATTTAATTATGATCTTTTATTGTCTTTGTGGTGTCATGCTTAGAAATGCTTAGCTACCGGTAGAATTGGGCGGCTATCGATTTAGTCGATAGCCTTGATTACACAAAAATTATTATCATTATGCTCAGCACCTTGTGCTTTGTTACTTTATAAAATCAAAATCAAAAACAAAATGAAAATAAAAATAAAATGTTTTAGACTTGGGCACAATGGTTGTTGGTGTGAATTTATGGTGTGACTGGAATGGTACCCAGGTCAACAAGGACCGAACATCTTGGACACTAAGCCAAGCGCTTATTGCGTGCTAACCACATGAGAGGGATATGGGACCTCTCTTGACTTAGTACTTTGGCGTGTGTTAGCTCCGAGTTGCATGGTGGGTTATTGGGTGAGCAGTAGTGGAGGGTATCCACTGCAAGGAGCATCGTCCTTTATAAGGAGATGAGCATCTTTGATGACTCCGCATCAACGTATGGGGCTTCCTCCCATATGGGCGACTCGTAGTTAATACACAATATTGGAAAGGTCTCGTAGGACTTAGCCTTGCCGGCATACCAAAGGAAGTGTGCTTAATCTAGTGGCAAAAGAGGCGGTCTAGCGTGTGGGTACATTGGTACACCCCTGCAGGGTTTAAACTATTCGAATAGCCTCGTCCTAGGTTATGGACATGCTTGGTAAGGTCTCTACAAGAGTTAGACTACAACATTTAATTAAAACTTGATGTGGGTGGTATGGATGGGTAATTCATGCTATTGTTGTGGTGGCTATTGGGTTAGCCACTTCCAGGATGTCTTGTTATTATTGTTACTTGTATCTCGCTGTTTTTATCAAATAAAAACAGATTGTAAAATTGCTTTAAATCTATTACATTATTGCAAATGAAAACTTGCTTTATGCTGAAATTGTGTCTAGAGCCTCCTCCACTTACATAAGCTTGCATGTAGCTAAATATATAGGTCTGTTACTCTACACGTCAGTCTTGTGAGTACATTTTTGTACTCATTTGCTTTGCTTAATAAAATTGTTGCAGAGGAGGAAGTGGAACCCCAAGGGTTGCACTTTTGTGAGATGTGCTGTGGCTTCGACGACTAGGTTGGTGGCCCGGTTGGTTGCCTTGTGGGTTAAAGGCACACTGCTTGGCTCTTTTGTTATCGCCATCTTATGGTTGTTCGCTTCCGCTACTTATTTAACTCCTTAGTTGTATTTGGCCGGTCGGCCCCTTTTGTAATAACTTTATATTGTATGTCTTTCGAATTGCTTAGTGGTACTTTGGATTCTATGTGGTGTATGGAATTGATGCATGATTTTTGTATGGGGTATGTGTACTGCACTTCTGGGAAGTACATATATGCCGAGAGTCGTGATATTTGATTTGTAATGCTTGGATCATCTTAATGGTTAAGTATTACAAGTTAAATACCCCGGGTTCTCACAAAAGTTGGTATCAGAGCCACGCTAACCGTAGAAACCACTAGCTTAGTTGTCCTTAGGATATTTTGAAAAACTTAGTTTCAAAATGTCAAATGGTTTATGAAAACTTAAGTAAGTTCTCAGATTTTACTCCTTATCTATCTTAGATTGCTCCTCTCACCTTGTTCTTGTTTAAGTTTGAAAAGTTGTTTCCTCTCATCTTTACTTCAAAAGATAGTTGTTACCGTTTAAATTCGGTTTTGGGATTCGATGAGTGTTGATAATATGAAGTGTTGGCTGTCCTTTGATGAAGATTAGAAGCTTTTGAAGTTGGAAAATTCAGCTTGAAGCTGAGATGTAAAATCTGGACAGCAAGTACAAGTTTTGGACAGCTAGCACCTAGTTCTTCATTAGGGCTAAAAATGAGAGGATAATTCAACTAAAACTTGTGGGGAATAAAGGGGTAAGATGTGATATTAGATAGTTAGTGTCTAACACACCCTAGATGGTTTTTACCATGATCTTTATGTGCGATAAGACTTGAGTTGCGTGCTGAAATTTTCTTCTCAAACCGATTGCTTGTTCCTTCAATACAAGCTAGTCGTACCGAGAAGTTGAATCTTGTGTCTTATGAGCTTTGCATTGGATCTTATGCCTTTTTGCATATGTTTGGAGTTTATTTCCTTGCTGATTATATGGTTGTAATTGGGTTAGGGTAATATATCATTTCCCTAGTCGATAGCTTGTCTTTTGCTACCTTTCGCCTCTAGTTTTCGGGTTTTTGTTGCTAACCCGCCTTGATGAAACAGGATGGCTGGACGAACACGCAGCAGCCAGGGTCCACCAGCTGGTTCAGATGAGGAGCTCCCACCTCCTCCGACCATGGCTGAGGTTCTCGCTCAGATCGAGCGAAATCACATGGACCAGACGAGGATCCTTGAGGCTATTGCAAGGAATACCTCCAACATTTCCGGTGCCTCCGGATCAGGGGGAGGTGGTGGCCACCATCAGAGGGGAGGACTCTCTGAGTTCCTTCGCACACAGCCACCCACCATCTCGCAGTCTGAGGATCCACTCGACGTGGATGATTGGTTGCGTCTTGTCGAGTGGAAGCTTGATGTCGCTCAGTGCCAGGAGCAGGAGAAGGCACTCTTTGCCTCCCATCAGCTGGAGGGGGCAGCACTCTCATGGTGGGAGAACTTCCTCGCCATGCAGCCCGAGGGCCGGGCTATCACTTGGGCGGAGTTTCGCACCGCTTTCCGTCGGGCTCATGTGCCCGCTGGCTTGATGAAGCTCAAGAAGAAGGAGTTCTCTGCGCTCAAGCAGGGGCGCAGATCTGTGACCGAGTACCTCCATGACTTCAACCACCTCTTTCGGTACGCCCCTGAGGACGTGCCCACTGATGAGGCTAAGCAGGAGAAGTTCATGGATGGCTTGTCTGAGGAGCTTCAGGACAAGCTATCCATCGTCGACTTCCCTGACTTCTAGACGCTGGTCGACAAGGCTATTGTCGCCGAGCACAAGGGGAGGGCGCTTGGTGATTCACGCAAGCGCAAGTGGGAGGCCCAAAAATCAGCAAGGGCCAATGCTCCTCGTTCTTATGGCGGGCAAGCCCCGGTGCATCACTCTCAGACTTTAGCACCACCGAGGGCACCGGTGTTTGTACCACGCCCACCGCAGACCGTGTCTCAGTCACGTGCACCTGCGGGACAGCAAGGAGGCCCCCGCAATCTGGCTGCCGATGTTACCTGCTTCTTCTGCAACAACAAGGGGCATTATGCTAATAATTGCCCCAAGAAGGCTGGAGCGGCCCCTCGTCCTAATGGAGGGCGCGGGCATGGAAATGGCCATGATCAAAAGGTGAATCAGAAGGCCCAGAATGTGGGCAGCGGTCGAGTCAACCATATCTCGGCCGAGGAAGCTCAGGAGGCACCCGACGTCATGTTGGGTACGCTTCTTGTCAACTCTCAACCAGCTACAGTTTTATTTGATTCCGGAGCTTCGCATTCATTTATATCAAAGTCTTTTGCTACACTTAGTGATCTTCCAATTGTACTTATGCATGTTCCTTTGATTATTCATTCTCCGGGGTCAATAATGAGAGCTGAATATGAATGTCGGGATGTTTCTATTGAGATTGGAGGAGTGGATTTTTGGCAAACCTCATCCTCATCGATTCAGCAAGTTTGGATGTGAAACTTGGCATGGATTGGCTGTCCCAACACTTGGGGAAAATCGATTGTGCCAGAAAATTCATCACCCTCACAAGTCCATCCGGCGAGCAAGTTGGGATTTCCCCGAAGCTGCAAGAACCACATCTCTATGCACTTAAACCAAAGCCAACCTTGGAGATTCATGAAGTCCTTGTGGTGTGTGACTTTGTGGATGTTGTGAGCACCCGGATTTATTAGGCTCATAATACTTAGTCATCCAATTGACCCTAGTATTATCAACCAAATAAACTCGGTCTCGAGAGATGTATACTTCCTGAATGCAAGACACATACCTCACAACAAAAGAATGCATCAATTCCATACAACACATAGTACATAAGCAACAAACCAGAAGTTAACATTAATATGGAATAGATATCACAAAAGAGAGGCCCTTAGGCCAAATAACAATAATTACAAAAAGATAACAATGAAGCACAAGTGCCATAAAGATGGCCAAAATAAGAGCCAACCAAGGTGTGCCTTTAGCCCACAAGGCCGCCAAGCTAGTCGCTTCTCCCAACCACCAAGACAACAAGAAAAGTAAAGCCCTTTGGGCTCTACCTCCTCTGCAACAAAGTTGTTAAGAAAGCAAATGAGTACAATAACTTGTTTATTGTACTCGCAAGACCGACGTAAGATAACAGAACTATAATTTAGCTACATGCAAGCTTTATTTAAGTGGATGAGGCTTTGGACTCATTTTAGCATAAAGCAAGTTTCATTTGCAATAACATAGTAGATTGAAAGCAATTTGACAAAGCATTTTTAATTGTTGAAATAACAACGCGATAATAACATAATAACAACAACAAGAACAATCCCGAAGTGACTAACCCAAGTCACCACAACAATAGCATGAACATCCATTCATACCAACCCATCAAGTTTTAATTAAAAGTTTGAGACTAGTCTTGAACGACCTTACCAAGCATGTCCATAACCTAGGACGAGGCTATTCAATAGTTTTATCCTGCAGGTGTACCACTGCACCCACACGCCGCATCGCCTTTCCTTTACGCACACTTCCAAGGTGTGCTGCACGGCTAAGTCCTACGAGACCTTTCCAAAGGATGAATGCTAATTACGAGCTGCACAACCCACGGGAGAAGGAGACATTAGATCGACCTACCCTAAGCTAATGCTCCTCCCACACTATACATATACATTTGTTTTGAAAACACACCAACCGAGCTCGCCATAATTAACACCTCCTAGAGTACTTAGTCAAGAGGGGTTCCATATGCCCCTCACGTGGTTAGTACGCAAAAGCGCTTGGCTTAGTGACCCAAGTACTCGGTCCTTAGGGACCCAGCATACCACCACATTCCAAAAACCGCACCATCCATCCAATATGCCCAAGTCTAAATCAATCTTTTATTTTCAGCTTTTGATTTTACAATTAATCAAAGCACAAGTGCTGGACATATAGGAGTAATAATCATTTTGAGTGATCAAGATCATCGACTAAGTCGATGATCGCCCAATACTACCGATAGCTAAGCATGTCTAAGCAAGAGGAAACGCAACTACTAAGTGATAAGAGCTCATCCAACGAGCTCAAACCACAGCGAATAACCTAGGCTCATTGGTAGTAGAGGATAAAGAATTCCTACAGATTATGCGACTATAGGATTACTAACGACATTTAACACAAAGTAGCATGCATACATAGAAGTAAAACAAAGTATTAAGCTCTAAAGTAATGGGACATGATGGGAAATGGTCAAACTGCTTGCCTTGTTGCTGTTGCTCAAATTGTGGCAGAGGGTCGCTCTCAGGATCACCACAAATGTCGAAACCTAACGGAAAAGCGATAAAGAACCGATAAGAATGACGAAAGGCAACAAAGACAGCACAGCAAACGAACTCCAAATACCCTGAATTTTCTACAGCAGCAAGGGGATGATTTTTAGGAAATTTTGCAACAAGAACCAATGGATTTGGATTCTCAATGCAAAAGATATGAGCAAAACAATTCTGCTCAGCCCTAAAAATTACCAAACTGCACTATTCACTAATTTAATTATGAGGCAACATTTTCTAGAAAAGTGGTGAGGCTGAGATTTTTATTGTAAAACCAGCACCTCATGAGATGAATAACACAATTGAGTTCATCTCATTTGGAGCTATTATGCACTTTATATAATTTTTCAAAAACAAGAACTTGAACAAAATTATAATGCACAAGTCCTCATTTCTATAACAGCAACATGCTCAGAACTAATTCTCACAGTGAGTTCATTATTAGAGGAAGCTAACAAAATTGGGTTTACTCACAAATAACCTACAGAGCATTAGTTATGGGTTTTACAAGTTAAACATAAATTTTGAGTGTATATTCAAAGGAGTTTTAAAACCTAGTGGCTAATCTGTGCTCTGGAGCTGAACTCAACTTACAATCATTTTTGGATTAAAGTTAAGTTCAAGACAGAGCTAACACAATTTGAATGACCTCAAAAGGATTTAAAACGAAGAAGATATGAAATTCTAAAGTCTATACCTTATTTCAGTCTATAACTAAGACTTCACTGGAATTTCTAAAACTCACAAGGGTATGGGAGGACGTGAGCCACAGATCTCAGATCCAACGGCTCAAGACCTCCCAGGAGAACATCACACACACGCACGTGAAGTCCAGAGGTCCTGGACCTCTTAGCAACTCACATGCGCGAGGTGAGGGGGAGGTCGTGGCCGTAGATGGGAGATCCAACGGACCACAACACAGAAAGGAGGTCCGGAACGGACCAGATCTAAAGGGAGGTCCTCAACGGTGAGATGACCTCGAGGAGGTCCTAGCGATAGATCTAACATCACAGACCTCCGTGGAGGTCCGGACGGCTGATTGCGCAAGGAGGTCTTGGGCGCCCAGATTTCTTGGAGGAGGTCGGACGCCCCGAGCTCACAACCACGAGCTTGCGACGCACGCGTGCTTGGACAAGAGGTTAATGCGCGCGGACACAAGGAGGTCCGCTCGCGGGAGGTCTTAACTACGCACAATAAATGGTGGATTTAAGAACATCAAGACCCAACCAATGATTGCAAGATTGAGCAATTGATGACCGCATTAAACACGGCAAATCTCTGTCCTAAAAACGACAACGGTGCTGCCGTGTCCGACAAAGACCCGAGCTCAAAGATTTGGTCATCGCCGGCGATGTAGACCTCGCCGGCGAGAACCAAGGACATCCCCTGCAGCGCAATAGTGTTGCGCACACCATGGACTCATTCTCGACGGCGACGACGTTTTAATCGCCATGAGCCGAGAGGACAAACACAACCCAAGACGGCCAAAATACGAAAATGCAAAATGGAGCTCCGCGACAATCAAGCGTGTGCCAAAACTTAAGCTCCGCAACATGCATTCAAGCGGGTGCCAGCATCTAAAGGACTAACAGGAGGTGTACCTGGAGGTCCTAAGGTGCTGGGGAGGTCGTGGAGGTGATGACCGGAGTTGGGGAAGGCAGTGAAGCTTCACAGCCCAAGGCACCAGCTCCAAGCTCGACTTTGTCCACCTCTGAAAAATGCCCAAACAATTCAAGTTAGGGTTAACTTCCAAGAGGTTTTCAGGAGCAAAAGTGAGCAAGGTTTGAAGGAGGGAGCCACTGGAACCCTTGTCTCACTGAGGAGCTCCAAGGACATCAACAATGGCAGCCAAGATGGGAGGTGAGTTTGGGGATGAGGAGCTCAGCCACGCACAAGTGCAAGGCTGAGGTCAATTGTGTGCAAAGGAAGCCAAGGGAGGATTCCCAGGGGTGACTTATAGACTGAGGTGAAGGTTATGAGCTGGGGCTAAGCTCCATGGTGAGCTTAGCCCACGGGTTGGTCCATGGGGTGGACAAGACATAAAGGTTGACAAGGTGACAAAGGCCTTGGTGACTAATGAGGCGAAAGTCGACCATTAAATGCGGTCAAGAAAGAGTCTGTTATAATGTACCCCAAGGTCGACACGATTAATGCACCGCCAGAGCTTCATGATGCGCCAGAGGAAGGAGAAGAACAGGAGGTCTTGGTGACCGCTGGATAAGACACAGGAGAGGTCCTAACCATCGGATCCAATTTTTGAACCGTTATGTTTTAAGTGGCTGGGAGGAGGTCCCAGCCACACGATCAAGGGTGGGGAGGTCGTGGCCCTCTGATTTCCTTAATCGCGAAAACGCACGTGAGGAAAAGGGACAGGAGGTCCAAAGCGTTGGATCTCCATCCAACGGTGCGGACCTCCAGTGAGGACTTAACCGCACGCGATCAAAAAGACATGAGGGGAGGTCATGGCCTTTGGATTTAGATCTAAGGGCTACGATCAAAAGAGGTGGAGGTCCTGAGCTTGCGCAACGCACAAGGGAGGTCATGGCCTTTAGATTTAGATCTAAGGGCTACGACCTCACCAAGGCGGGAGGACCTTGCCGTGATGTTTTTCAGAGGAGGTCGTGGCCTTTGGATCTGAATCCAACGGCTACGACCTCAACAGCGCTAAAAGGGAGGTCTGTTAGTTAGATTGAGAGGAGGAGGTCGTGACCATGGATTTTTGATCCAATGGCTGTGACCTCATCAAGGTGGGATGTAGACTTTGAGGTTTGACACACAGGGGAGGTCATGACCGTGGATCTTTGATCCAACGGCTGTGACCTCATGTAGGTGGGATATTTGCTTAGCTTAACAAAGGAGGGGAGGTCGGGCCGTGGATCTTGAATCCAAGGGCCAAGACCTCAACAAGGTGGAAGGTGGTTTTGGAGGTTTGATAGCCGTGGAGGTCGTGGCCTGTTGGATGTTAATCCAAGGGCTATGACCAGACAAGGTTGGGAGGTCCTTGCGTTGTTGACTGAGAGGAGGTCGTGGCGGTTGGATGTAGATCCAACACCACGACCGATCAAGGTGGAGATGAGGTCTCACGAGGTGCAGACATGGTTGGGCTGGACCACTTGAACATGGCTAGCCCAAGGAACAAAGTAGGCTTTTAAATTTAGTTTCTAACAAATGAGACTTAACAGAATTGTTTGGGATAGCATTTCAACTCCAAAATTCATGAAATTTTTACAGGAGCTTGCTGACAATGAGCTTAACCTTGCATAAAATTTTCAGAGGTTATTATGCACTGCATTTTTCTCAGGAAATTCATGAAGGTTGTTTAAAGGATTGTTTTGCCTCCAAAAATTATCAACAAGTGTTATAACTCATGATATTTCACAGAGGGGTCCCACATCAGTTTTTGGACCAAGGGAAAATATTTCCAGTTGATTGGCACTAGATTTAAGATGGATGGAATATGAATTTGACTTTTGGTCAACAAGAGCTTTGTGTTTTTGGATTACACAACTCTTGGACAAGAATCACATGAGATTTTAGGGTTTTTCAAGATGTGAGAAAAAGTTTTAATTTCTACACATATAATTATGCTTGAATAACCTTAATATACATTTGGGATGTTACAAAATCTCCCCCCCTTACAAAAATCTCGTCCCGAGATTTGGCTCAATTGGTAAAGAAAGATGGATAGTCCGCACGTAGACGATCTTCTCTTTCCCAAGTAGCCTCATCCTCAGAATGGTTTGACCACTGAACTTTAAGGAACTTGATGGTCTTATTCCTTGTCCTTCGCTCGGACTCATCGAGTCTGCCGAACAGGTGCTCGCGATAGGTCAAATCTTCACGACATCGAGGGTTTCAACGGAGCTTCCTCGCTTGGAACACGGAGGCACTTCTTAAGCCGGGACACATGGAAAACATCATGTACTCCCACAAGTGCAGCCGGTAACTCCAACTTATAGGCAACAGCTCCTTCTTCTCGATAATGCGGTAGGGACCGACATATCGAGGAGCTAACTTGCCCTTGACGCCGAAACGTTGATGGCCCTTCAAAGGAGAGACTTTGAGATAAACAAAGTCATTAGGCTCAAAACGTAACTCACGTCGACGGCGATCCGCATAGCTCTTTTGCCTGGATTGAGCTGTGCACAAACGCTCACGAATAAGCTGGACTTGGCGCTCGGCCTCATTGATTGAGTCCGGGCCAAAGAGAGGTCTCTCACCGGTCTCTGACCAGTTCAACGGGGTTCTACACTTTCTCCCGTATAAGGCCTCAAAAGGTGCCATGCCGAGACTGGCCTGAAAGCTGTTGTTATAAGAAAACTCGGCGAATGGCAAGCATTTCTCCCAATGCTTCCCATAGGAAAGGACACAAGCACGAAGCATGTCCTCCAAAACCTGGTTGACCCTCTCGGTCTGACCATCAGTTTGAGGGTGAAATGCCGTGCTGAAAGCAAGACGAGTGCCCATAGCCTCTTGCAAGCTATGCCAAAAACGAGACGTGAAAAGGGATCCACGATCCGACACAATCGTCTTCGGCACACCGTGCAAACTCACGATGCGGGCGATATAGAGTTCCGCCAAAAGACCTACCCGAAGTTCAGTCTTGACGGGAAGGAAATGTGCCACCTTAGTCAATCGATCGATGACGACCCAAATGGCATCATTCTTCTTCGGGGACGTGGGTAGACCGGTGATGAAATCCATTCCGATCGAATCCCACTTCCACTCAGGAATTGGCAAAGGCTGAAGCAGTCCAGCAGGACGCTGATGCTCGGCCTTGACACGACGACACACGTCGCACTCGGCAACGAACTTCGCGATCTTGGAGAAGTTCTCGATAAAGCGGCGATAATATCCCGCTAAACCAAGAAAACTCCGCACTTCGGTGACCGAAGTGGGCGGACTCCATGAAAGAACATCGGTGACCTTGCTAGGATCAATACCTCGCCTCCGCCGAAAGAATATGGCCTAAGAAAGCCACTTCCTTCAACCAGAATGCGCACTTGCTGAACTTCGCGTACAGCTGGTGCTCACGTAGCTTGCCTAACACAAGCTTCAGATGCTCGGCATGTTCCTCATCGTTCTTGGAATAGATAAGAATATCATCGATGAAGACCACGACAAACTTATCCAAATACTCCATGAATACCGAATTCATGAGGTTCATGAACAAGGCAGAGCATTGGTTGTTTAACGACATGACAAAGGTACTCGCACAAGCCGTGGCGAGTAGAGAACGCCGTTTTGGAATATCCTCGGGCGAATCCGAACTCGATGATATCCCACTCTCGATCAATCTTGGAGAAAACTCGAGCTCCAGTTAATTGATCAAGAGATCGTCGATGCGGGCAATGGATACTTGTTCTTCTCATCACTTCATTAAGTGGGCGGTAATCAACGCATGCGTAAAAATACCGCCCTTCTTCTTTACGAAGATTCTTGCCGGACAACCCCAAGGAGATGAGCTAGGGCGGATGAAACCCTTCTCTTGCAGCTCACTTAATCGCTTCTTCAACTCTACCAATTCGCTCGGTGGCATCCGATAAGGCCTCTTTGAGATAGGGGCGGTGCACCGAGCTAACTCAATGACAAACTCGAGGTCTCGAACGGGTGGCATCCCTGGAAGATCAGCGGGAAAGACATCAACAAAGTCACAAACTGTTGGGACTTCGCTAATATCTAGAGCGGGCTTCGCTTCAAGCGCGAAGAGATGAGGATCTAGCAGCTTCGGCGAGAAGCAAATCTGCTCGCCGGAAGGACTAGATAGAGAGATGAGCCTCCTGGCGCAATCGATTTGTCCCATGTGCTGAGACAACCAATCCATGCCAAGAATCACGTCTAGACTCGCTGAATGGAGAAGGATAAGGTTCGCTAAGAACCCTACGCCTTCGATCTCGATAGGGACATCCCTACACTCAACCTCAGCCCTCAACTCCAACCGGAGAGCGAATGAGTAAGCGGACCGACAATGGAGAGAAAAGAAGCCCTCCAACAGCAGAAGAAAAGACTCGTAAACAATGAATGAGATGCTCTGAATCAAACAAAACAATGAGCGGGATGAGAGTTAACAGAAAGTGTACCTAGCACGACGTCGGGTGCCTCCTGAGCCTCCTCTGTGGTGATGGCGTTGACGCGACCACTACCCACACCTTGGGTAGCCGGGACGATCTTCTGGTCCTGAGATGCACCACCTCCTGGCCCGCGTCCTCCATTAGGACGAGGGGCTGCTCCTGTCTTCTTAGGGCATTGGTTCGCATAATGCCCTTCGTTGCATGAGAAGCATGTGACCCCATTGCCGGGTTACGGGGCCGCTCACGACTCGCAGTGCGTGGATCGAGACACGCCTGCGAAGGACGAGGAACAGGCGGGTGACCTCGGGGCGCCAAGAGTGAGAGTGGTACCCGAGATCGCCAAGCGGGGCGGAGGAACCGCCCGGATGACTTATGGGCCTCCCACTTCCGCTATGGAATCCATAAGCTCCTCGGCTGAATGCTCATGACAATGGCCTTGTCGACCAAGGACCGAAAATCGTGAAAGTCGACAATGGATAGCTTGTCCTTCAGCTCCTCGGACAAGCCACGCCTGAACTTGGTCTGCTTGGCCATATCAGTGGCCACATCCTCAGGAGCATAACGAGCTAGATGGTTGAACTCGTAGACATACTCCATGACTGAGCTACGCCCTTGCTTGAGCGCAAGAAACTCCTGCTTCTTGATCTCCATCAAGCCGGCAGGGATGTGAGCCCGTCGGAAGGCAGCACGGAACTCCTCCCAAGAGACGGTGTGATCCACGGGCTGCATGGCGAGAAAGTTCTCCCACCATGACAAGGCTGCACCCTCCAGCTGGTGCGATGCGAACAGCGCCTTCTCGTGCTCCGCATCGCTGCGCTATCTTGAGCTTCCGCCAACCAAACGGCCCAATCGCTCAGATCGAGCGGGTCCTCGACCGAGAAAAGGTAGGGGCCGAGTACGAAGAAACTCCGCGAGTCCTCCACGCGGCCGATGGGCATTCCTCGCCCGATCCCGAAGCTCCGGTAAGTGCGGTGGTGTTGCGCGATGACGCCCATAGAACTCTCCGGTCATCCGCGCGGTCGCCGATCTGAAGAAGAACCTCGGCCATCGCCGGAGGAGGAGGAAGCTCGTCCGACCAGTGATCGCCTTGGCCGCTACGAAAAGGCCCGCCATCCTGTTACAAGGAATTTTTGGTTAGCAACTAGACCCAAAACAAAGCCTTAAAGAAAGCAAAAGCGATCGACTAGGGAATGGAATATCACCCCAAACGAAAGCCAAAATCAGCGGTTATTTAAACTTTAAAAAGCTTCTAAAAGACTCTAAAACAGCCAAGAAACACCAAAAGCAAGGCTCAACTTCTCAACTCAACTAACCCGTATTGAATGAACGAGTAATTGGTCGAGAAGATCAAAAATCAGATTGTAGGGTGAGAGCTAATGCTACTAAAGAGCAAGGTTAAATCAGCGAAATAAGTGTTAGATACTTAGCTAACTAGTATCACATCTTACCCTTTTATTCCCACAAGTTTTAGTTGATTAACCTCTCATTATCTATCCTAATTAGAAACCTTTGAGACTCTGTCCGAAAATTTGATGCTTGCTGTCCAGATTTCGCATCCAAGCTCCTTGTCTAATCACCGACTCGAACTTCAAAACCTTGTAGTGGGCAGCTCACACTTCAATTTGCCAATCTCATTGGTTCTCCCAAAAACCAGTGTTAATCGATAACAACTATTTTGTAGAAGGAAGAGAGGAAAACAACTTTTAAAACTCAAATTAGAGTGGGATGAGAAGAGAAAGCTAAGATAGGTAAGGAATAAAATCCGAGAATTTACCTAAGCTTTCAAAACTCATTTGATGCTTTGAAAATAGGTTTTCAAAATATCCTAAGGACGACCAAGCTTGCGTTACTACGGTCATAACGGCTCTGATACCAACTTTTGTGAGCACCCGGATTTATTAGGCTCATAATACTTAGTCATCCAATTGACCCTAGTATTATCAACCAAATAAACTCGGTCTCGAGAGATGTATACTTCCTGAATGCAAGACACATACCTCACAACAAAAGAATGCATCAATTCCATACAACACATAGTACATAAGCAACAAACCGAAGTTAACATTAATATGGAATAGATATTACAAAGAGAGGCCCTTAGGCCAAATAACAATAATTACAAAAGATAACAATGAAGCAAAAGTGCCATAAAGATGGCCAAAATAAGAGCCAACCAAGGTGCCTTTAGCCCACAAGGCCGCCAAGCTAGTCGCTCTCCCAACCACCATAGACAACAAGAAAAGTAAAGCCCTTTGGGCTCTACCTCCTCTGCAACAAAGTTGTTAAGCAAAGCAAATGAGTACAATAACTTGTTTATTGTACTACATAAGACTGACGTGTAAGATAACAGAACTATAATTTAGCTACATGCAAGCTTTATTTAAGTGGATGAGGCTTTGGACTCATTTTAGCATAAAGCAAGTTTCATTTGCAATAACATAGTAGATTGAAAGCAATTTGACAAAGCATTTTTAATTGTTGAAATAACAACGCGATAATAACATAATAACAACAACAAGAACAATCACGAAGTGACTAACCCAAGTCACCACAACAATAGCATGAACATCCATTCATACCAACCCATCAAGTTTTAATTAAAAGTTTGAGACTAGTCTTGAACGACCTTACCAAGCATGTCCATAACCTAGGGCGAGGCTATTGAATAGTTTTATCCTGCAGGTGTACCACTGTACCCACACGCCGCACCGCCTTTCCTTTACGCACACTTCCGAAGGTGTGCTGGCACGGCTAAGTCCTACGAGACCTTTCCAAAGGATGAATGCTAATTACGAGCTGCACAACCCACGGGGAGGAGACATTAGACGACCTACCCGGAAGCTAATGCTCCCCTCCCACACTATACATATACATTTGTTTTTGAAAACACACCAACCGAGCTCGCTCATAATTAACACCTCCTAGAGTACTTAGTCAAGAGGGGTTCCATATGCCCCTCACGTGGTTAGTACGCAAAAGCGCTTGGCTTAGTGACCCAAGTACTCGGTCCTTAGGGACCCAGGCATACCACCACATTCCAAAAACCGCACCATCCATCCAATATGCCCAAGTCTAAATCAATCTTTTATTTTCAGCTTTTGATTTTACAAATTAATCAAAGCACAAGTGCTGGACATATAGGAGTAATAATCATTTTTGAGTGATCAAGATCATCGACTAAGTCGATGATCGCCCAATACTACCGATAGCTAAGCATGTCTAAGCAGTAGGAAACGCAACTACTAAGAGATAAGAGCTCATCCAACGAGCTCAAACCACAGCGAATAACCTAGGCTCATTGGTAGTAGAGGATAAAGAATTCCTACAGATTATGCGACTATAGGATTACTAACGACATTTAACACAAAGTAGCATGCATACATAGAAGTAAAACAAAGTATTAAGCTCTGAAGTAATGGGACATGATGGGAAATGGTCAAACTTCTTGCCTTGTTGCTGTTGCTCAAATTGTGGCAGAGGGTCGCTCTCGGGATCACCACAAATGTCGAAACCTAACGGAAAAGCGATAAAGAACCGATAAGAACGACGAAAGGCAACAAAGACAGCACAGCAAACGAACTCCAAATACCCTGAATTTTCTACAGCAGCAAGGGGATGATTTTAGGAAATTTTGCAACAAGAACCAATGGATTTGGATTCTCAATGCAAAAGATATGAGCAAAACAATTCTGCTCAGCCCTAAAAATTACCAAACTGCACTATTCACTAATTTAATTATGAGGCAACATTTTCTAGAAAAGTGGTGAGGCTGAGATTTTTATTGTAAAACCAGCACCTCATGAGATGAATAACACAATTGAGTTCATCTCATTTGGAGCTATTATGCACTTTATATAATTTTTCAAAAACAAGAACTTGAACAAAATTATAATGCACAAGTCCTCATTTCTATAACAGCAACATGCTCAGAACTAATTCTCACAGTGAGTTCATTATTAGAGGAAGCTAACAAAATTGGGTTTACTCACAAATAACCTACAGAGCATTAGTTATGGGTTTTACAAGTTAAACATAAATTTTGAGTGTATATTCAAAGGAGTTTTAAAACCTAGTGGCTAAGCTGTGCTCTGGAGCTGAACTCAACTTACAATCATTTTTGGATTAAAGTTAAGTTCAAGACAGAGCTAACACAATTTGAATGACCTCAAAAGGATTTAAAACGAAGAAGATATGAAATTCTAAAGTCTATACCTTATTTCAGTCTATAACTAAGACTTCACTGGAATTTCTAAAACTCACAAGGGTATGGGAGGACGTGAGCCACAGATCTCAGATCCAACGGCTCAAGACCTCCCAGGAGAACATCACACACGCCAAGACGTGAAGTCCAGAGGTCCCGGACCTCTTAGCAACTCACATGCGCGAGGTGAGGGGAGGTCGTGGCCGTAGATGGGAGATCCAACGGACCACAACACGAAAGGAGGTCCGAACGGACCAGATCTAAAGGGAGGTCCTCAGCGGTGAGATGACCTCGAGGAGGTCCTAGCGATAGATCTAAACATCACAGACCTCCGTGGAGGTCCGGGCGGCTCTGATTGCGCAAGGGAGGTCTTGGGCGCTCCAGATTTCCTTGGAGGAGGTCCGGGCGTCCCAGAGCTCACAACCACGAGCTTGCGCACGCGTGCTTGGACAAGAGGTTAATGCGCAGGACACAAGGAGGTCCGCTGCTGAGGTCTTAATCACAACAATAAATGGTGGATTTAAGAACATCAAGACCCAACCAATGATTGCAAGATTGAGCAATTGATGACCGCATTAAACACGGCAAATCTCGTCCTAAAACGACAACGGTGCTGCCGTGTGTCCGACAAAGACCCGAGCTCAAAGATTTGGTCATCGCCGGCGATGTAGACCTCGCCGGCGAGAACCAAGGACATCCCTGCAGCGCAATAGTGTTGCGCACACCATGGACTCATTCTGACGGCGACGACGGTTTTAATCGCCAAGCGAGCCGAGAGGACAAACACAACCCGCACGGCCAAAATACGAAAATGCAAAATGGAGCTCATGCGACAATCAGCGTGTGCCAAAACTTAAGCTCCGCAACATGCATTCAGCGGGTGCCAAGATCTAAAGGACTAACAGGAGGTGTACCGGAGGTCCTAAGGTGTTGGGGAGGTCGTGGAGGTGATGACCGGAGTTGGGGAAGGCAGTGAAGCTTCACAACCCAAGGCACCAGCTCCAAGCTCGACTTTGTCCACCTCTGAAAAATGCCCAAACAATTCAAGTTAGGGTTAACTTCCAAGAGGTTTTCAGGAGCAAAAGTGAGCAAGGTTTGAAGGAGGAGCCATTGGAACCCTTGTCTCACTGAGGAGCTCCAAGGACATCAACAATGGCAGCCAAGATGGGAGGTGAGTTTGGGGATGAGGAGCTCAGCCACGCACAAGTGCAAGGCTGAGGTCAATTGTGTGCAAAGGAAGCCAAGGGAGGATTCCCGGGGTGACTTATAGACTGAGGTGAAGGTTATGAGCTGGGGCTAAGCTCCATGGTGAGCTTAGCCCACGGGTTGGTTCATGGGGTGGACAAGACATAAAGGTTGACAAGGTGACAGTCTTGGTGACCAATGAGGCGAAAAGTCGACCAAGATTAAATCTTGGTCAAGAAAGAGTCTATTATAATGTACCCCAAGGTCGGACACGCATTAATGCATTTGCTCGAGCTTCGCATGCGCATCGAGAGGAAGGAGAAGAACAGGAGGTCTTGGTGACCGTTGGATAAGACACAGGAGAGGTCTAACCATCGGATCAATTTTTGAACCGTTATGTTTTAAGTGGCTGGGAGGAGGTCCCACCACACGATCAAGGGTGGGAGGTCGTGGCCCTCGATTTCATGTCGCGAAAACGCGCGTGAGAAAAGGGACAGAGGTCCAAAGCGTTGGATCTCCATCCAACGGTGCGGACCTCCAGTGAGGACTTAACCGCACGCGATCAAAAAGACATGAGGGAGGTCATGGCCTTTGGATTTAGATCTAAGGGCTACGATCAAAAGAGGTGGAGGTCCTGAGCTTGCGCAACGCACAAGGGAGGTCATGGCCTTTAGATTTAGATCTAAGGGCTACGACCTCACCAAGGCGGGAGGACCTTGCCGTGATGTTTTTGAGAGGAGGTCGTGGCCTTTGGATCTGAATCCAACGGCTCGCACCTCAACAACTAAAAGGGAGGTCTATTAGTTAGATTGAGAGGAGGAGGTCGTGACCATGGATTTTGATCCAATGGCTGTGACCTCATCAAGGTGGGATGTAGACTTTGAGGTTTGACACACGGGGAGGTCATGACCGTGGATCTTTGATCCAACACCGTGACCTCATGTAGGTGGGATATTTGCTTAGCTTAACAGGAGGGAGGTCGTGGCCGTGGATCTTGAATCCAAGGGCCAAGACCTCAACAAGGTGGAAGGTGGTTTTTGAGGTTTCATAGCCAGGGGAGGTCAAGGCCGGTTGGATGTTAATCCAAGGGCTATGACCAGGACAAGGTTGGGAGGTCCTTGCAGTGTTGACCTGAGAGGAGGTCGTGGCGGTTGGATGTAGATCCAACAGCTACGACCTGATCAAGGTGGAGATGAGGTCTGCTGAGGTGCAGACATGGTTGGGCTGGACCAGCTTGAACATGGCTAGCCCAAGGAACAGTGTAGGCTTTTAAATTTAGTTTCTAACAACTGAGACTTAACAGAATTGTTTGGGATAGCATTTCAACTCCAAAATTCATGAAATTTTTACAGGAGCTTGCTGACAATGAGCTTAACCGTGCATAAAATTTTCAGAGGTTATTATGCACTGCATTTTTCTCAGGAAATTCATGAAGGTTGTTTAAAGGATTGTTTTGCCTCCAAAATTATCAACAAGTGTTATAACTCATGATATTTCAGAGGGGTCCCACATCAGTTTTTGGACCAAGGAAAATATTTCCAATTGATTGGCACTAGATTTAAGATGGATGGAATATGAATTTGACTTTTGGTCAACAAGAGCTTTGTGTTTTTGGATTACACAACTCTTGGACAAGAATCACATGAGATTTTAGGGTTTTTCAAGATGTGAGAAAAAGTTTTAATTTCTACACATATAATTATGCTTGAATAACCCTAATATACATTTGGGATGTTACAGATGTCTTCCCCGAAGAATTGCCTGGGATGCCTCCAGTCCGTGATATTGAGTTTGTTATTGAGTTGCTGCCCGGTACCGCCCCGATTTCAAAGAGGCCGTATCGGATGCCTCCGAATGAATTGGAGGAGTTGAAGAAGCAACTTGGTGAGCTTCAAGAGAAGGGTTTCATCCGTCCAAGCTCATCACCGTGGGGCTATCCTGTAATCTTTGTAAAGAAGAAAGACAAGACTCTGCGTATGTGCGTTGATTACCGTCCATTGAATGCTGTGATGGTGAAGAACAAGTACCCGTTGCCTCGGATTGACGACCTTTTCGATCAATTGACCAGCGCTTGGGTATTCTCTAAGATTGATCTGAGATTGGGCTACCATCAAGTCTGAATCAGGCCTGAAGATATTCTGAAGATGGCTTTCTCTACTCGCTACGGATTGTACGAGTGTACAGTCATGTCTTTCGGCTTGACGAATGCTCCTGCTCTTTTCATGAATCTTATGAATATGGTATTTATGGAGTATTTGGACAAGTTTGTGGAGGTCTTTATTGATGATATCCTCATCTAATCAAAGAATGATGAAGAGCATGCTGAACATCTGAAGTTAATGTTGGGAAAATTGCGTGAACATCATCTCTATGCAAAGTTCAGCAAGTGCAAGTTTTGGTTGAAGGAAGTGGCATTCTTGGGCCATGTTCTTTCAGCGGAAGGCATCACCGTTGATCCTAGCAAGGTCAATGATGTGCTATCTTGGGGTCAGCCCAAGTCAGTGACTGATGTGAGGAGTTTTCTCGGTTTAGCGGGATACTATCGTCACTTTATTGACAACTTCTCCAAGATTGCGAAGCCAATGACAGAATTGCTCAAGAAGGACAAGAAATATGTGTGGTCCGCTGATTGTGAGAAGTGTTTTCAAGAACTGAAGAAGAGGTTGACCACAGCTCCAGTTCTTGTTCTTCCCGACGTCCACCGAAGCTTCGATATTTATTGCGATGCTTCTCGTCAAGGGCTCGGTTGTGTTCTTATGTAGGAGGGCAAGGTAATGGCTTATGCATCAAGACAATTGAGGCTTCATGAACTCAATTATCTGACCCATGATTTGGAATTGGCTGCACTGGTTCATGCATTGAAGATTTGGCGACATTACCTCATCGGTAATCGTTGCGAAGTCTATTCGGATCACAAAAGTTTGAAATACTTGTTCACCCAACCAGATCTGAACCTTAGGCAAAGAAGGTGATTGGAATTGATCAAAGATTATGATATGGGTCTCCAGTACCATCCAGGCAAAGCTAATGTTGTTGCCGATGCTCTCAGTCGCAAGGTTTATTGCAACACAGTGATGCTCAAGGAGCAGCAGCCCGCCCTTCATGAATAATTTCAGCAGCTCAACTTGGAGGTGGTTGAGCATGGTTCCCTCGCTGCCTTGGTTGTGCAACCAACCTTAGAAGATCAGATTAAGGCTGCACAACAAACAGATAAAGGTGTGGGCCAAATCAAGCAAAATATCAAGAGTGGAACAGCCAAGTGCTTTTCTGAAGATGGCAATGGTGTTGTATGGTTCAGAAAGCGCCTTGTTGTTCTGAAGGTCATGGAATTGCGGAATGTCATCCTCCGCGAGGCCCATGACTCTCCGTTGTCCATTCATCCCGGGGCCACAAAGATGTATCAAGATCCCCGTCAGAAGTTCTGGTGGACCCGCATGAAGCGAGAAATCGCCAGGTTTGTTGCCGAGTGCGACGTATGTCGTCGTGTGAAGGCCGATCATCAACGTCCAGCGGGTCTCCTACAACCTTTGCTAGTACCTGAGTGGAAGTGGGATTCTGTTGGTATGGATTTTATCACCGGTCTGCCCTGTACCTCCAAGGGAAAAGATGCCATCTGGGTTGTCATTGATCGACTAACTAAAGTGGCACATTTTCTACCAGTGCGAACCGATCTTCGTGTTGGTCTGTTGGCAGAACTCTACATCTCCCGCATTGAGAGTTTGCATGGGATACCGAATACGATCATTTCTGATCGTGGTTCACTCTTCACCTCCCAGTTTTGGCATAGTTTGCAAGAAGCTATGGGGACTCGTCTTTCTTTCAGCACAGCTTATCATCCTCAAACTGATGGCCAAACTGAGAGAGTCAATCAAGTATTGGAAGACATGCTCCGTGCTTGTGTTCTCTCCTATGGGAAGAATTGGGAGAAGTGCTTGCCGTTCGCAGAATTCTCTTACAACAACAGCTTTCAGGCTAGTCTTGGCATGGCACCATTTAAGGCATTATATGGGAGGAAGTGTAGGACCCCATTGAATTGGTCAGAAACAGGTGAAAGACCATTCTTTGGCCCCAACTCGACTCGATTAATGAGGCCGAAAGTCAAGTTCGGTTGATTCGAGATCGGTTGCGTACGGCTCAATAAAGGCAAAACAACACAAAAGACTGAGATACAAAAGAATGAGATGCTCCTGAATCGAACAAAATAGTAGCAGGATAAGAGTTTACAAGAAACGTACCCAACACGACGCCAGGCGCCTCCTGTGCCTCCTCAGCTGAGATGGCGTTGACGCGATCGACCACTACCGAGGCTACAGGACAATCTTCTCGATCTGAGAAGATCCACCACCTTGCCCGCGTCCTCCAATAGGACGAGGGGCTGCTCCAGTCTTCTTAGGGCATTGGTTAGCATAATGCCCCTTCTGGTTGCAGGAGAAGCAAGTGACCCCGACAGCCGGGTTGCGGGGGCCACCCTGCAGACTCGTAGGTGCACGTGATTGGGGCCGCGACTGCGAAGGGCGAGGGCAGTCTTGGCAACCTTAGAAGTATCAAGCTGAGCATGGGACCCCGAGAGTACCCCGAGTGAGGACGGAAGAACTGGTCTGGACGACTTGTAGGACTCCCACTTGCGCTTGCGGGAATCCACAAGCTCCCTAGCAGAATGCTCAGCGACGATGGCCTTGTCAACCAAGGTCTGGAAATCAGGGAAGTCGACGATGGATATCTTGTCCTTAAGCTCCTCGGACAAGCCACCCCGAACTTTGCACCTTGGCCATATCGGTGGCCACATCCTCGGGAGCATAACGAGCCGATGGTTGAACTTCGTACACATACTCCATGGCCGAGCTCGCCCACAGCTTGAGGGCGAAAACTCCTGCTTCTTGATGTTCATCAAGCCGCAGGATATGAGATCGACGGAAGGCGATCTGAAACTCTTCCCAAGTGACAAGTGGGTGCGGGCTGCATGGCGAGAAAGCTTTCCCACCATGACAAAGCTGCACCCTCCACCGGTGCGATGCAAGCAGCGCCTTCTCGTGCTCCTGCATCTGCTGCGATCTTGAGCTTCCGCTCCACGAGACGGCCGATCGTCGGCATCGAGCGGAGTCCTCGGACACAGAAAAGGTGGGGGCCGAGTACGAAGAAACTCAGCGAGGCCCCCACGAGGCGATGGGCATTCCTTGCCCGATCTGAAGCACCAATGAAATTTGAGGTGTTGCGCGATGACATCGATAGCACTCTCTCATCATCCGCACGGTTGCGCTCTATCCGAAGAAGAACCTCGGCCATGGTTAGAGGAGGAGGAAGCTCCTCGTCCGGACCAGCTGCCTGGCCTTGGCCACTACGAGTACGACCCGCCATCCTGTTAAGAGGGGAAAGATGTTAGCAACCCAAAAACCCAACAATTAGAAGCTAACGAAAGTGGGGCTAACGACTAGGGGAATGGAATATCACCCTAAACGAAGGCCCAAAACAGCAAGTAAGTGGACTTAAAAAAGCTCCTAAAAGACTCCAAAATCAGCAAGGAAAACTTAAGGAAAAAGCTCAACTTCTCTATGCAATTATCCCGTATTGAATGAACGAGTAATTGGTTGAGAAAACAAAATTTCAGCAAGCTATTTCAGCTCAAATTCTACTCAAAAGCAAGGTTAAACCAGCGAATTAAGTGTTAGATACTTAGCTAACTAGTATCACATCTTACCCTTTTCATCCCCACAAGTTTTAGTTGAATTAACCTCTCATTTCCTACCTTAATCACAGCATTGAGCTTGCTGCCCTAAAATGCTTGCTTGCTGTCCAGAATTCCAGATTGGAATTCCATCTCCAAATACTTCCATTCTTCACCAAAAGACAGCCCAGACTTCAAATTTAGAACTCTCATGAGTTCCCCAAAACCCAAATTAATCGATAACAACTAATTTTGAGGGGAGAGGAGGAAAACATCTTTTAGAACTCAAACTAGAGCAAGGTGAGATAGAAAGCTAAGATAGGTAAGGAGTAAAATCTGAGAATTACTTAAGCTTCATAAACTCTTTGATACTTCGAAAATAAGTTTTCCAAAATATCCTAAAGGTGACCAAGCTTGGGTTACTACGGTCAGGATGGCTCTGATACCAACTTTTGTGAGACCCCGATTTATTAGGCTCATAATACTTGGTCATCCAATTGACCATAGTATTATCAACTAAATAAACCGTGCCTCGAGATATATGTACTCCCCAAGAATGCAGTACACACAACTCATTACAAAAGAATGCATCAATTCCATTCAAACACATAGAACAGAACAAGCAACAAACCAGAAGTTAGTATAAATAAGGGATAGTTATTACAAAAGAGAGGCCGACCGGCCAAATAACAACAAGTCTACCAAGATACACAGCAGAAGCAAAAGGGCCATAAAGATGGCCATAACAAAAGCAAACCAGTGTGCCTTCACCCACAAGGCAACTGACCGGACCGCCAAGCTAGTCGCTTTCCCAACCACCGCACAGCTCACAAAAGTAAAGCCCTTTGGGCTGTACTTCCTCTGCAACAAGTTATTAAGCAAAGCAAATGAGTACAAAAATGTACTCGCAAGACTGACGTGTAGTATAACAGAACTATAGTTTAACTACATGCAAGCTTTATTTAAGTGGATGAGGCTTTGGACTTATTTTAGCATAAAGCAAGTTTTCATTTGCAATATTTAAATAGATTCCAAAGCAATGTTGCAATTCATTTTTCATTTGCAAGAAACAACGAGACAAGTAACAATTGATAGATAACATCAACAATCCTGGAAGTGGCTAACCCATTAGCCACCACAATAGCATGAACATCCATTCATACCAACCCATCAAGTTTTAATTTAAATGTTGTAGTCTAGTTCTTGCACGACCTTACCAAGCATGTCCATAACCTAGGACGAGGCTATTCGAATAGTTTTAACCCTGCAGGGGTGTACCAATGTACCCACACGTCAGACCGCCTTTTCGCCACATGATTTAGCACACTTCCTTTGGTATGCCGGCACGGCTAAGTCCTACGAGACATTTCCAATGGATGATGCTAATTAAGAGCCGCAACCCACGGGAATAAGGACACACTAGGCAGCCTAACCGGTCTGCTAATGCTCCTCTCCCACACCACACATACACATTTAAAATCACCCACCGACCAGCTCATAATTAACACCTCCCAAAGTACTTAGCCAAGAGAGGTCCCATATCCCCCTCGTGTGGTTAGCACGCAAGAGCGCTTGGCTTAGTGACACAAGTAACTCGGTCCTTGGGGACTTAGGCACCATTCCGATCACACCCAAAATATCACACCAACATCCATTGTGCCCAAGTCAATAACAGTTTTGTTTTCATTTTGGTTTTATTTGTTTACAAAGTAACAAGCCACAAGAAGGACAAAATGGAATAAAGATTTTAGTGTGATCAAGATCATCGACATAATGTCGACAACCGCCCATTTCTACCGTTATCTAAGCATTGCTAAGCATTATCAACGTAAACTACTAAGCGATAAGAGTCCATCCAGCGAACTCTAAATCGCAGCAAGATAATCCTAGGCTTAGTAGTAGAGAATGAACATTTACCTACAGAATATGCATCTATAGGATTACTAGCGACATTTTAACACAAAGTAGCATGCATACATATAAGTGAAACAAAGTATTAAGCTTTAAAGTAATGGACAATAAATGGATATGATCAAACTGCTTGCCTTGCTGATTTTGCTCAATATATTGCTGAGGGTCACTCACGGGTTCAAAGTACTCGTCGACACCTAACGAAAATGCGAAAAGAAACGATAAGAACGACGAAAACCACAAGACAGCACAGCAAACCAAATCCAAATGCTCTGAAATTTCTACAAAAGCAAGAGGATGATTTTTAGGGAATTTATCAACAAGAACCAATGGATTTGGATTCTCAATGCAAAAGTTATGAGCAAAACAAATCTGCTCAGCCCTAAAAATACCAAACTGCCACTATTCACTAATTTAATTATGAGGCAACATTTTCTAGAAAGGTGGTGATAGTGAGATTTTTACTGTAAAACCAGCACCTCATGAGGTGAATAACACAATTGAGTTCACCTCATTTAGAGCTATATTGCACTTTCTATAATTTTTCAAAAACAAGAACTTGAACAAAATTATAATGCACAAGAAAGTTTTCTGAAAACAGTGACATGCCTAAATCCTATTCTAACATTTAGAGCATTAACAGAGGAAACCAACAAAGTTGGATTCACTCAAAAATAATCTACAGATCAATAATTATGCATTTTACAAGTTAAAGGAATTTCTAGTATAACATTTAAAGCTAGTTTTGAAATCTATTTGTAAAACCATGTTCTGGAGCCGAACTGGGCTCATAACCATTTTTAGATTGGAGCCCAGGTCAAGCCAGAGCTAACACAATTTGAATCACCCTATTTGGATTTAAATTGAATTAGTTATGCAATTTTAAAGTTCATACATTTTTCAGTTCTTAAAATAACAGTTCACTGGAATTTCTAAAAACCATAAAGACATGGGAGGGCGTGGCGACAGATCTGAGATCTAACGGCTCAGACCTCCCGAGTTAACGCACACACGCAGCAATGAAGGTCCAGAGGTCATGGACCTCCTAGCAGCCAAGACGCCTTGAAAGCAGAGGGGAGGTCGTGGCCGTTGATGGCACATCCAACGGGCCACAACATGGAAAGGAGGTCCTCAACGGCTGCGATCAACACAGGGAGGACATAAGCGGCTCAGATCAACGCGGGGAGGTCATAACGGCAGAGATGACCTCGAGGAGGTCCAAGCGGAGGTCTTAACGTCCACGCACCTCCGTGGAGGTCCGGGCGGCCACGATGCGCAGAGAGGTCTTGGGCGTGCGATTTCCTCGGAGGAGGTGCAGGGCGTCCCCAGACCAGCGCCCTTGCGCCGCGCCGCGTGATCGGACAGGAGTTAATGTGCGGAGGACACAAGGAGGTCCGCGAGAGGTCTTAAATCTTGTGGCGGGGATTAAAGGCGCTTAAGACACGCCAATGATTAGCGAGATTTGAGCAATGATTAGCGCATTTAACGCGCGCATCTTTGTCCTAAAAACGACAACAGCGCTGCTGTTCTTGTCCGACAAAGATCCCGAGCTCAAGGACGTGGTCATTGCCGGCGATCTGAGACCTCGCCATGACAACCCAGACATCACCGTGCGCAATAGTGTTGCGCACACCATGGGCTCACTCTCGACGGCGGTGATGGCCTTGAGCGCCATGCAGCCGGAGAGGACAAAGATGACCCGACGGCCAAAAGACAAATATGAAAATATAAAGCTCCGCAACTTCATACATGCAGTGCCCACTCTAGGGACTAACAGGAGGTTACAGGAGGTCCAGAGGAGCCGAGGAGGTCGAGGAAGGAAGGACCGGTCTTGGGAAGAAAGGTGTTCCACGGCCAAAGCTCCAACTTCAAGATCCACTTTGGCCACCTCTGAAAAATGCCCAAACAAATTAAGTTAGGGTTAACTTCCAAGAGGTTTTGGGAGCACAAAGTGAGCAAGGGTTGAAAAGGGAGCCACTGGAACTCTTGTGCCACTGAGAAGCTCCAAGGACTTCAACAATGGCAGCCACCAGAGAGGAGGTTAGTGAGGTAGGAGCTCAGCCAAGCACTGGCATGGCAAGCTCCAAGTGTGTAAAAGAAGCCAAAGGGGAGCTCGAGGAAACCTTATACCAATGGCACAGAGGTCCTGCACCATGGGTTAAACTCATGGTGAGCTTAGCCCATGGGGAGGTCCATGGGAGGTCCTGGACTTGGACAAGACAGATGGGACAGAGTAGGTTAAGACAGGGCGTGGTCTAGGGGCGGAAAGGGCTGACACGCATTTAATGCTTGCAGGGCAGAGCCGTTGGATGTGACCAGGCTCTGACTTTGCCCACTGCCATGGCTCGGGCACGAGAGCCCAAGCTAGGAGAAGAACAGGACCTCAAGCTCACCATCGGATTAAGTGAATGAGGAGGTCCTGGCCATCGGATGTTCATTTTGAACCGTTATGTTTTAAGTGACTGGGAGGAGGTCCCACCACACGATCTGAACGGGAGGTCGTGGCCCGATCTCCATAATCTTGACAGCAAGACGTGGAAAAAGGGACAGGAGGTCCAAGGCATTGGATCTCAATCCAACGGTGCGGACCTCCTAGAAGGACTTAACCGCACACGACTTGAGAAAATGAGGGGGAGGTCATGGCCTTGGGATTTAAATCCAAGGGCACATAACAAATAGGGAGGTCCTGAGCTTGCGCAACGCACAAGGGAGGTCATGGCCTTTAGATTTAGATCTAGGGGCTACGACCTCACGTGCGCGGGGAGGTCTGATGCGCACGAGGCAAGGAGGAGGTCATGACCATGGATTTTAATCCAACGGTGCACAACATGAGATGGGGAGGTCAGATGCGCTAGATTTTGAGGGGAGGTCGTGGGCTGTTGGATCTGATCCAACGGCTACGACCTCAACAAGGTGGGAGGTCCTCGCAGTGGTGGTTTGCAGAGGAGGTCGTGGCCTTTGGATTAAATCCAACGACCACGACCTCAAGTGAGTGCAAAGGAGGTCTGCAGGTGGTTTGAGCGAGGAGAGGTCATGGCCATGGATCGTTGATCCAAGGGTGTGACCTCATGTGGGTGGGAGGACACAGGCTGCGTTCTTGTGAGGAGGAGGTCGTGGCGGTTGGATGTAAATCCAGCAGTGCGACCTCATCAAGGTGGAAAGGAGGTCGGTGAGGTGCGAAATGGTTGGGTTGGACCAGGCTTTGCCAAGCGGCTAGCCAAGGAACAAGGCTGAGGTTTTGAATTTGAACCTTTAAACAGCTGAGGCTTTGCAGAATTGTTTGGGATAGCCAAACAACTCCAAAATTTATGAAATTCAAACTGGAGCTTGCTGATGGTAAGATTAACCTCACATAAATTTTCCAAAGGTTTTTATGCAATGCATTTTTCTCAGGAAATTCATTAAGGTTGTTCAAAAGATTGTTTTACCTCCAAAATTTATTAAACAAGTTTTACAACTTGCGATATTTTTCAGAGGGGTCCCACATCAACTTTAGGACCAAGGAAAATTATTTTCCAAATGTTTGGCACAAGAGTGGTGACAAATGGAAAAAGGACTTGACTTTTGGTCAACAAGGACTTTGTGTTTTTGGATTACACAAATCTTGGACAATAATTACATGTGAGAAAAAGTTTTAATTTCTACACATTTAATTACATTCGAAACAAACCCTGATTATACATTTGGGATGTTACATCCGTTTCCTAATTCCTTCCTCTGGCATCATCTTATGACTCCGTTGAAGCTATCCCTACCTCCCTTGTTTCTTGTGGTTGCCCAGGCCGAGCTCCCCTCGTTGGCTTCACCGCGCCGCCTCGGTCCTCCGCCTCTGGCTCGTCTCCGGCAAGCCCTCCCTATCCACGTCATCCCGGTAAGGTCCCTGACCCTTACTGATGCTCATGCTCACGTTAGATCAGGCAACGCGTTGTCGTATCGTCGTTTTCATTTTTCCGTACTGGTCACTCCGCTTCACCTCGTCGCGCCGCCGCGTCGGGTCACCTCCGACCTCGTCGCCGGTGCTGCCGGGTGCGCAATAGCATGCTAGCTCCATTTTGGTGCTTGCGCCATTGCCGAGCCCTCCATCGCCGGGCGACGCCGCAACCTCATGGCACATGTGAACCCCAGCGTGTACGTTCGGACATCTACTGTAGCGGGATGATTAGCTTTTAATGATGTTGTTTAGGGGGTTAATGATGTCTTAAAAGGTTAGATTAGTCTATTACATGTGGGCCCTTGTATTCTGTTTAGGAATTGTGTAGTTGTAGATTACGCTTTCTCTTAAAGCAAAGCGTATTTTCCTTAGCGCTTAATTCAGAAATACGTTTTTAGACTTGGAAGGCGTAGTTCGCGAAGTACGCTTTCGGTGTCACCGCCCTCGGGTTTGGGTCAAGGCTTGACCGGTCAAGCCAGCAAGAGGCCTCTGTCGGCGCCTTTGGCTAGGGTGGTTGTCGGTGCAAAAAGTATTGTATGTTATTATAATTTCCGTAATGCTTTATTTGTGAACTGAAAATGGGTTAAACTTCAAAATTGCATAAGTAACTCGTTTTAGCTCCAAAATTGATGATTCAAATTTTGTTAGTTTCATATTTAAATGTACTTTATTATAAAAATGGTTTGAATCCTGTTACTGTTACATAAAACATTTTTGGCAAAATTACTTTAGGTTTAGTATTATTGTTGCACTAAAAATTGCTCTAACTTCAAAAATGTATAAGTATTTCTCTGTAACTCCAAAAAGAGCAAACTCAATTTTTTTAGAATCCTCTGTTAGTGTATTTTATTGTAAAATAGGTTATGAACATGATACTATTTCTAAAAATCTTATTTTGCATGTGACTTGAGTACTACTTTCATAACTTTGAAAAAATCATAGAAAATTCATCTTAGCTCCAAATGAGGTGAATCAAATTCCATTGTTCATCTCCAAAATAATTAATTAGGATGAACAGTAACCGGTGGCATTTTTATTAGATTTTCCAGAAAGCTGACTTTTAAACTGTTATGACTTTTGCATAGATTATCAAAATGATTTGATTCTTGTTGCTAAATTCATCTAAAATCATGTTCTACCTTCTGTGAATTTTTCATAATTTTTGGCTGAAGTTGAATTTTTGGATCTTTTTGGTATTATTCGTTCTTATTATGCTTTCGATTTCTTTCGCTAGGTTCTAACAAAATTATTGAGTGTGCGAGTGACCCTCTGCAACAAGATAATCATCCTCAGCAAGGCAAGCAGTTTGATCATAAATGTCCTATTACTTTCAAGTCTAATACTTTGTTTGCAGATTGTATGTATGCATGCTTTTGTGTCAAAGTAATTTCCCGATTAGAGGTAGCTATTCCTATTGCATGGTTGCTCTTAAATTATTATCCCCTACCACAAAACATAAGTTATTAACATCGCTGGTGAATTAGAGGCCGGTGATTTAATTATGATCTTTTATTATCTTTGCGGTGTCATGCTTAGAAATACTTAGCTACCGGTAGAATTGGGCGGTTATCGATTTAGTCGATAGCCTTGATCACACAAAAATTATTATCATTATACTCAGCACCTTGTGCTTTGTTACTTTATAAAATCAAAAACAAAATGAAAATAAAAATGAAATGTTTTAGACTTGGGCACAATGGTTGTTGGTGTGAATTTATGGTGTGAGTGGAATGGTGCCCGGGTCAACAAGGACCGAACATCTTGGACACTAAGCCAAGCGCTTATTGCGTGCTAACCACATGAGAGGGATATGGGACCTCTCTTGACTTAGTACTTTGGCATGTGTTAGCTCCGAGTTGCATGGTGGGTTATTGGGTGAGCAGTAGTGGAGGGTATCCACTGCAAGGAGCATCGTCCTTTATAAGTACCCGTTGCCTCGGATTGACGACCTTTTCGATCAATTGACCAGCGCTCGGGTATTCTCCAAGATTGATCTGAGACTGGGCTACCATCAAGTCCGAATCAGGCCTGAAGATATTCCGAAGACGGCTTTCTCTACTCGCTACGGATTGTACGAGTGTACAGTCATGTCTTTCGGCTTGACGAATGCTCCTGCTCTTTTCATGAATCTTATGAATATGGTATTTATGGAGTATTTGGACAAGTTTGTGGTGGTATTTATTGATGATATCCTCATCTATTCAAAGAATGATGAAGAGCATGCTGAACATATGAAGTTAGTGTTGGGAAAATTGCGTGAACATCAACTCTTTGCAAAGTTCAGCAAGTGCGAGTTTTGGTTGAAGGAAGTGGCATTCTTGGGCCATGTTCTTTCAGCGGAAGGCATTGCCATTGATCCTACTAAGGTCAATGATGTGCTATCTTGGGGTCAGCCCAAGTCAGTGACTGATGTGAGGAGTTTTCTCGGTTTAGCGGGATATTATCGTCGCTTTATTGAGAACTTCTCTAAGATTGCGAAGCCAATGATAGAATTGCTCAAGAAGGACAAGAAATATGTGTGGTCCACTGATTGTGAGAAGAGTTTTCAAGAACTGAAGAAGAGGTTGACCACAGCTCCAGTTCTTGTTCTTCCTGACGTCCACCGAAGCTTTGATATTTATTGCGATTCTTCTCGTCAAGGGGTCGGTTCTGTTCTTATGCAGGAGGGCAGGGTAGTGGCTTATGCATCAAGACAATTGAGCCCTCATGAACTCAATTATCTGACCCATGATTTGGAATTGGCTGCAGTGGTTCATGCACTGAAGATTTGGCGACATTACCTCATCGGTAATCATTGCGAAGTGTATTCGGATCACAAAAGTTTGAAATACTTGTTCACCCAACCAGATCTGAACCTTAGGCAAAGAAGGTGGTTGGAATTGATCAAAGATTATGATATGGGTCTCCAGTACCATCCGGGCAAAGCTAATATTGTTGCCGATGCTCTCAGTCGCAAGGTTTATTGCAACACAGTGATGCTCAAGGAGCAGCAGCCCGCCCTTCATGAATAATTTCAGTGGCTCAACTTGGAGGTGGTTGAGCATGGTTCCCTCACTGCCTTGGTTGTGCAACCAACCTTAGAAGATCAGATTAAGGCTGCACAACAAACAGATAAAGGTGTGGGCCAAATCAAGCAAAATATCAAGAGTGGAACAACCAAGTGCTTTTCAGAAGATGGCAATGGTGTTGTATGGTTCGGAAAGCGCCTTGTTGTTCTGAAGGTCATGGAATTGCGGAATGTCATCCTCCTCGAGGCCCATGACTCTCCGTTGTCCATTCATCCCGGGGCCACAAAGATGTATCATGATCTCCGTCAGAAGTTCTGGTGGACCCGCATGAAGCGAGAAATCGCCAGGTTTGTTGCCGAGTGCGACGTATGTCGTCGTGTGAAGGCCGAGCATCAACGTCCAGCGGGTCTCCTACAACCTTTGCTAGTACCTGAGTGGAAGTGGGATTCTGTTGGTATGGATTTTATCACCGGTCTGCCCCGTACCTTCAAGGGAAAAGATGCCATCTGGATTGTCATTGATCGACTAACTAAAGTGGCACATTTTCTACCAGTGCGAACCGGTCTTCGTGTTGGTCTGTTGGCAGAACTCTACATCTCCCGCATTGTGAGTTTGCATGGGATACCGAAGACGATCATTTCTGATCGTGGTTCACTCTTCACCTCCCGGTTTTGGCATAGTTTGCAAGAAGCTATGGGGACTCGTCTTTCTTTCAGCACAGCTTATCATCCTCAAACTAATGGCCAAACTGAGAGAGTCAATCAAGTATTGGAAGACATGCTCCGTGCTTGTGTTCTCTCCTATGGGAAGAATTGGGAGAAGTGCTTGCCGTTCGCAGAATTCTCTTACAACAACAACTTTCAGGCTAGTCTTGGCATGGTACCATTTGAGGCATTATATGGGAGGAAGTGTAGGACCCCATTGAATTGGTCAGAAACAGGTGAAAGACCTTTGGCCCCGACTCGATTAATGAGGCCAAAAGTCAAGTTCGGTTGATTCGAGATCGATTGCGCACGGCTCAATCAAGACAAAAGGGCTATGCGGATCGTCGTCGCCGTGAGTTGAGCTTCGAGCCTAATGACTTTGTTTATCTCAAAGTCTCTCCTCTGAAGGGCCATCAACGATTCGGCGTCAAAGGCAAGCTAGCTCCTCGATATGTTGGACCTTACCGCGTGATTGAGAAGAAAGAAGCGGTTGCCTACAAGTTGGAATTGCCCGCTGGACTTGAAGGTGTGCACGATGTCTTTCACGTGGCTCAATTGAAGAAGTGCCCTTTACCCACATGGCTATTCGAATAGTTTTACACTCTACAGAGGTGTACACTTTACCCACATGACATGAATTCTCTAGTTTGTTTGGCATCCGTCAACGCCAGCTCACACTTCCTTTGGTGAGAGATCTAGAGCACATGACAAGGCTTTTACAATGCATCGTTCTACCGCAGCCAACCCAATCTAAGATTTCGCCCCTCAGGGCCCCCTCTTGAGCCAGGTGGGTACAACATAGTCATAAAAAGACAGGCCATAAAGACCACCCACTGTTCCGCCGGATTAACTGCAGTGATCACTTTTAAAATTAATTGGCCAGGTCCCGCCCACACAGGACATGTGGTTGCACGGTGATGCATAACCCATTATAGGCATAACAAGAGGTGGCTCAAAGACCGGTCCTTAACTGACTTGGCCGACAACCTCAACCCTGGGGCATCGGATCACACGACCCTCGTGCATACACCTGCACCCACCAAACAACTAGATTCGCCCAAGTCCAAATCATTTTCTATTTTCTTTGCTTTTCAAGCCTCCATGGCACACCAATGCCATGGTCATTTGTAAAACCCCCATGACACACCAATGCCATGGTTTTTAAAACATTGAATATTTTGGTCTGATGGAGGAAACATTTCCCAAATCAAGATGTTTGGTCTAGCAAGACTAAGCATTTATTTTTCAAAAGCCTCTGGTCCTTACTATTGCAAAAACCAGATTTTATCTAGGGTGACAATGGAGTTGGTTCAACATAGACAGTGGTTATACCAAGGAAATTAGGCGTAACTATGAATTTAAAGTCGGCATTGAAATAACTTAGTAAAGTAAGCAATGCATTAACATTTGGAATGGAATATACATAGGTTGAAATAATGGATGAAATATGATCAAGAGTGTAACTTGCCCTGCTCAAGGGCCTGGATGTCTTCTTCTTCTTCGGGGAGCTCTTGTTCTTCAGCGCCTTCACAATCTACACGAGAAACTGTAGCAACTCAAAACAAAGCTCGAATAGAACCCAAAGATACTTCAATGAAACTCCAAAAATAAACCAACAAAGAGGCTAGGTCGGTTGGAGGAGGTCCAGGGAGCTTGCTGGAGGAGGTCCAAAGCTCAAGGGAGGAGGTCCAAGAGCTTTGGGGGAGGTCCGAAGCTCAAGGGAGGAGGTCCACGAGTTGCTCGGTTGCTTTGGAGGATGGATGTGGGGCAAAAGATGATGATGAAGGACTGCCCAAGCTTATATAGCTGGAGCCAATGAGATTTCCCAAGGTACGGGTGTTCATGAGTTGGTAAAAAGGACCATGAAGGCAGGCAAGGGATGTGACAAAAAGTATGGCACGGGTGCTGCAAAAGTGGTAGCATTTAATGCGATACAACATGCATTAAATGTGGGGGAGACTCCCTTGCACAAGGACACAGTCAAAGGATAAAGAAAGAAATGGTGTGACTGCCAAGTGGGACCAGTCAAAACTCAAGGGAAGGTCCCGCGGACAGGAGATCCAACAGACACCCCGATGGAGAGGTCTTGACGGTTGGATTAAATCAAGGGGAGGTCTGAACGGTTAGGATCTCCAAGGGGAGGTCCTAACGGTTAGATCTAATGAAGGGGAAGGTCTGGACGGTTAATATCTCCAAAGGGGAGGTCTTAACGGCCAGATCTACAAAGGGGGAGGTCTGGACGGTTAAGATCTCCAAAGGGGAGGTCTTAACGGCCAGATCTACAAAGGGGGAGGTCTGGACGGTTAAGATCTCCAGAGGGGAGGTCTTAACGGCCAGATCTACAAAGGGGGAGGTCTGGACGGTTAAGATCTCCAGAGGGGAGGTCTTAACGGCTAGATCCACAAAGGGGAAGGTCTGGATGGTTAAGATCTCCAGAGGGGAGGTCTTAACGGCTAGATCTACAAAGGGAAAGGTCTGGACGGCTAAGATCTCCAAAGGGGAGGTCTTAACGGCCAGATCTACAAAGGGGGAGATCCAAATAGTTAAGGAGGAGGTCCTAGAGGACATGGGGAGGTCCAAATAGACAACGAGGAGGTCCTAGAGGACATCGGGAGGTCCTGGAGGATAAGGGGGGTCCAAATAGACAAGGAGGAGGTCCTAGAGGACATGGGGAGGTCCTGAAGGACACGGGGAGGTCCAAATAGACAAGGAGGAGGTCCTAGAGGACATGGGGAGGTCCTGGAGGACAGGGGGAGGTCCAAATAATCACCAATGTGGTCCTATGAACACAGAGGAGAACCAAGCCAAAGCAGAAAAGAGGAGACCATCAAAACTCCACAGCCCAAATAACCTCTTGCAATTTTTAGTTGAAGTTCAAATTAATCCATTAAAACCCATTCTGAAATTCCCAGGTTAAGCTTTGAATTCTCATCAAAACAAAATGGTTCTTTTTATTTTGAAATCTTCAAAAAGGCTCTGAAAAATCAGGGTGTCACAAACCTACCCCCTTAAGGGAATCGCGACACCGAGATTCAAGCTTGGCCAACAAAGAGGTGTGGATAGCTAGTCTTAAGGTCTTCTTCATTCTCCCACGTGGCTTCACTTTCAAGGTGGTGGCTCCACTGCACCTTGTAAGTTCGAATGATCTTGCTTCTGGTGACATGCTCCGCAACATCCAAAATTTTGATTGGTCTCTCCACATAAGTGAGGTCTTCTTGAAGATCAATGCTCTCTAGGAGGGTGTGGTCTTCTAGGACTCGGAGGCATTTCCTTAGCTGCGATACATGAAAGACATCATGCACAGCCAACAATGAGCTTGGCAGCTCAAGCTTATAAGCAACTTCACCTTATCTTGCCAATACCTTGTACGGCCTAACAAATCTTGGTGCCAGCTTTCCTCTAGTTCGAAATCTCCTAACTCCTTTGAGCGGAGTTACCCTAAGGTACACAAAATCTCCAACTTCAAAAGATAAGTCCCGCCGGTGAGTATCAGCATAGCTCTTTTGCCGGGACTGAGCTACTCTTAACCGCTCTCTTATGAGCTTCACCTTTTCTTCAGCTTCTTTGATGACATCAGGTCCAAAGAATTGGTGCTCACCCACTTGATCCCAAAGGAGAGGGGTTCTACATTGTCTCCCATACAGAGCTTCAAAGGGAGACATTTTTAGACTAGCCTGGTAGCTATTGTTATAGGAGAACTTCGCATAGGGGAGGTTCTGTCCCATCTTTTCCCATAATCCAATGCACAAGCTCGAAGTATGTCTTCAAGAACTTGATTCACCCTCTTTATTGACCATCAGTCTGAGGGTGATAAGCTGTGCTGAAATTAAGTCTTGTCCCTAAGGCTTCATGGAGACTTCCCAAAATCTTGATGTGAATTGGGAACCTCTATCAGACACTATACTCTTGGGTACACCATGTAGGCAGACAATTCGGGCTAGATACAACTAAGCCAACTTGCTGCTATGGTAGGTGGTCTTGACAGGAATAAAATGTGCCACTTTGGTCAAACGATCCACAATAACCCAAATGGAGTCATAGCCAGATTGGGTCCTTGGCAAACCAGTGATGAAATCTCTGCCTACTTGCTCCCATTTCCACTCGGGAATGGGCAAAGGCTGCAGCAAACTAGCAGGTCTTTGGTTCTCAGCCTTGACCCTTTGGCACACGTCACACCTTGCCACATACTCAGCTATTTCTCGCTTCATGTTGACCCACCAATATTTCTCCTTGAGGTCTTGGTACATCTTGGTGCTCCTTGGATGAATGGAGTAATGAGATTCATGAGCCTCCTTAAGAATGCACTGCTTTATTTCTTGACAGTTCAGCACACACAGTCTACTGCCGAACCATAGAATTCCTTGTTCATCCTCTAAAAATCCAGGAGCTTTCCCACTTTTCAAGTTGTCTTTAATCATTTGGAGGTCCTCATCCTTAGTTTGGTTCTCTCGAATTTGCTTCTGGATGGTGGGTTCAACCTCCAGTGCGTGTATACAACCTTGATCAACAATTTCCAAGTTTAGACGTCTCATTTCTTCATACAGTTTGGGCTGATTTTCTTGGACCAATAAGAGGTTGCAATAACTGTTGCGGCTCAAGGCATCAGCCACCACATTTGCCTTGCTTGGGTGGTAGTGAATTCCAATATCATAGTCCTTGATGAGCTCCAACCATCTTCTTTGTCTAAGGTTAAGATTCGATTGTATAAAGATGTATTTTAGACTCTTATGGTCTGTAAAGACCTCGCAGCGATTACCAATGAGGTAATGGCGCCAAATCTTTAGGGCATGCACTACGACAGCTAATTCTAAATCGTGAGTTAGGTAGTTAGCTTCATGAGGCTTTAACTACCAGGAGGCATAAGCTACCACTCTTCCCTCTTGCATCAAGACACAGCCAAGACCCTAACTTGAGGCATCACAGAAGACTTCAAAATCCTTTTGGGTATCTGGCAAAATGAGCACCGGGGCAGAGGTTAATCGTTTCTTCAATTCTTGAAAACTGTGCTCACAAGCTGAAGTCCAAACATACTTGCTTTCCTTCTTGAGCAGTTGAGTGAGAGGCCTTGCTGTCTTGGAAAAACCTTCAATGAATCGATGATAATATCCTGCCATGCTAAGGAAACTTCTAATTTGGGACACTGATTTAGGTGGCTTCTAGTTTAAAACATCCTGAACATTGCTAGGGTTGACTGCCACACCTGCAGCTGACATTACATGACCCAAAAAGGTAACCTCTTTCAACCAAAAGTCACACTTCTCAAACTTTGCATAAAGTTGGTGGTCTCTAAGTTTGTCTAAGACCAACCGAAGGTGATCTTCATGCTCCTCCTCAGACTTGGATTATACTAAGATGTCATCTATGAAAACAATGACAAACTTATCTAAGTACTCCATAAACACTTTATTCATCAAGTTCATAAAGTATGAAGGGGCATTGGTCAATCCAAAAGACATGACTGTGAACTCATAAAGTCCATACCGGGTTGAGAAGGCTATTTTTTTGGGATGTCCTCTTGTCGAATTTTCAATTGGTGGTAACCCGACCTTAGGTCAATCTTGGAGAAAACTGCTGCTCCTTTTAGTTGATCAAACAAGTCATCGATCCTGGGCAAAGGGTACTTATTCTTGATGGTAACATCATTGAGAGCTCTATAATCCACACACATGCGTTGTGTACCATCCTTCTTTGCCACAAAGATCACTAGGGCTCCCCAAGGAGAGGAATTCGGCCTAACAAATCCTTTGCTTTGCATCTCTTCAATTTGTTGCTTCAACTCGATAAGATCATTGGCAGGCAATCTATAGGGTCTTTTGGAAATGGGTGCTATCCCTGGAATCAGGTTAATGACAAATTCCAGATCTCGGTCCGGAGGCATTCCAGGTAACTCACTTGGGAACACATCTGGGTATTCCCTCACCATAGGGAGGTCTTCAAGCTTAACTTCTCTCAAATAGGCCAAGCTAGGACCTGCCCTAGGAGTGGTCTCAGGGCTAAATTCAACTTGTATCCCTTGCTCATTGGTGATCGCAATGGACTTGTTGGCACAATCTATTTGACCTTGGTTCTTGGCTAACCAGTCCATTCCAAGAATCACATCTAACCCTTGGGAGTGCAGGACTATCAAGTCTGCAGAGAAAGATACTCCCAAGATTTCCAAGGAAAGATTTGGGCACAAGGAGTTAGTCCTCATTTTAGAGTCCGGAGAGTGGATTAGCATAGGGTGTATTAAAGGAGATAAGGCTAACCCATTATTACCCACAAACTTAGAAGAGACAAACGAATGGGAAGCTCTGGAATAAAAAAGGATGGTTGCCGGTATTGAATTAACAAGAAACGTACCAAGAACCACATCCGAGGCAGTTTGAGCTTCTTCAGCTGTGACATGATTTACTCGCCCTTTAATGAATTGTACTGAAGGCTTCAAGTTGGTGTGGCTGCCAGGAACTGAGGACCCTTGACCAGATCGGTTGGGAGTTGGAAGTGCAGCTTGAAGCTTCTTCGGGCACTTGCTAGCATAGTGCCCAACTTCATGGCAATAAAAACATGTGACCCCAGCTGCTGGGGACAGGGATGGCTTCTTCTGGACAAGACTTCCTGGAGAAATCCCACGGGAACTAGATGGGTAGGGACATCTCACTTGCGTAGGAGACTTTGAAGGGGAGGAGGTCGCAGGCCTCTTAGGCTAAAATTGAGAGGTCTTTGGCCTGGAGAAACCCTCTAATCTGAACTGCTAAGCTGCCTTCCTCTTCTTATGATTCTCCATCTCAATATGCTTGCCCTCTTGTCGAATTGCCTTGCTCACAAGTTGCTGAAAATCTGGGTAGTCATGAGCAAGGAGCTGGACCGAGAGATTATCATTGAGCCCTTCCAAGAAACGCTCTTGCTTGGACTCATCAGTAGCCACATCTTCGGGTGCATATCTTGCAAATTGGTTGAACTTGTGGAGATATTCACTTACAGTACGATTTCCTTGGCGCAAAGATCTGAACTCCTTCTTCTTTAACAATATCATACCATGAGGTATGTGTGCACGACGAAAAGCTTGCACAAATTCCTCCCAAGTTATAGTCTGAGCATCAATATGGGATTGAGTGAAGTTGTCCCACCACTCAGAGGCTGGCCCATGGAGTTGGTGAGAGGCAAACAAAACCCTCTCACGATCCGTACATTGGATCATGTCCAGCTTTCTTCCCACTGCCCTGAGCCAGTCATCAGCTTCCATAGGGTCAGAGTCTTGGCTGAGAATGTGGGTGGCCTCATCCTCATGAACTCGTAGATATTTGTCCTAGGAGGGTGGAACATATCTGAGGAGGTTGGCTGCTGCTGCTTCTTTGCTTGGTGTTCTCGAGTGTTGGTGATGGACTGAGCTAGCAAGTTGATCAACTGTGATTGATTTGCCATCATTTGGTTCCAATCTGGACCTTGAGCTGGAGGAGGAGGTGGTTGCGACATTGGGGTCTCTAGATCACCCCTAGAGGTTCGGCCTTGACCACTAGTGCTGCCACTGCCTCTAGTTGTCACCATCTGCTAGAGGTCCAAGAGGTAGGAAAGAGATGAGAGAGCTAAGGGGAAGGGGTTAAAACAACCAAACCAGCGTTAACGAAGAACAAAAACTTCATCAACCAAAACACGAACACTTACTACTCGAGCTTGTTGCCCTCAAGGCTGCTAGCTAGGAAGTCATGGTCATGAGGGGTGGTCTTTTGCCAAGAAAACCCCATGGGTAACCTTTGCAAAGGACTGCCACTCAATGCCACAAACAGGGAGGTCCTTAATGCTACAACAGGGATCTAAGTCGGCCCTATTGATACTTCAAGGAAAAGAATTCCATTTAACTTTATAAGACGTTGAGGCAAGCAAGAAGGATAAGAAGGAAATAAGGTAAGAACAGATACAGAGAAGGTGATAAGAATAGATAGATGACTCAGATAAGGAGAGAATAATTTATTTCTCTTGTTTAGTAAAACACATTTTGAACTTTTCCTAACGACCATTCTATTAGGTTGCGTCTTGTAGTCAAGATGCTCTCATACCACTTGTAACGACCCGGCCAGGGCCTCACCCGGGAGGTCCTCCAAGACCTCCCTGGGAGTCCGCCAGGACCTCCCAGGAGGTCCCAAGGACCTCTCGGGCGTTCCACCCAGGCCTCCCAAGAGGTCCAGCCGGACCTCCTAGAGGTCCAGGGAACTGACCGAGGAGGTCTTGAGGCTCAGGATCTCCCCAAGAGCCACGACCAAACCTAGGGGAGGTCCAGAGACCAACCCGAGGAGGTCATGGGACTTGGGAAAAGTCCTAACCCTTCTGTGATCCGAACCAGTCCCAAGGATCAATGGCTGGTTCTCACAGCAATGACAAGTGATAACATACATCCTCACGAGACTTTATTTATAGCAAGAGAGTTGATTACAAAGTGGCTTACAAGCCAAAACAATAAGGTAAACAGAATTTACACAATGGAAGAAAAACCAGCGAAACCAAGTCCATCCAATACACCACAGGTAATTGGCTAGAGGGTGCGGCCTAGTTGATTTGATCCTCGTCATCATCAAAGAAGTCTTCTCCTGCTCAATTCATTAATCAAGCAAGAAAGAGCACAACCACCGTGCTCGCAAGTTACAGCCATCAATTAACAGAATGACATGCATAATGAATAGCTCAACGGAAAGCATAATATGGTTAGTTTGCATAAAGCCAAGTTTGTTTCAAATACAAGTATTAAGTTTCAAGGCAGTTATACCATATCTAAAATTCATTTTGAAAATTCCATTTTGTAGTTGGATAGCATTCATCATCAAGATGGTGAAGGATACCCTCCTGTCACAGGGCTCCCTGCCCAATTCCAATTTGGATAAAATCCAAAACCATTTCACAAGTCATTTTAAACCCAAAACCGAGATCTAACTTTGAGTGACATTGCCAGCATGTACATAACCGCGGATATGGCTATTCGAATAGTTTTACACTCTGCAGAGGTGTACACTTTACCCACATGACATGAACTCTCTAGTTTGTTTGGCATCCGTGAACGCCACTTCACACTTCCTTTGGTGAGAGGTCTAGAGCACATGACAAGGCTTTTACAGTGCATCGTTCCACCGCAGTCCACCCACTCTAAGGTTTCGCCCCTCAGGGCCCCCTCTTGAGCCAGGTGGGTACAACATAGCCATAAAAAGACAGGCCATAAAGACCACCCACTATTCCGCCGGATTGACAGCAGTGATCACTTTGCAAATTAATTGGCCAGGTCCTGCCCACACAGGACATGTGGTTGCACAGTGAGGCATAACCCATTATAGGCATAATAAGAGGTGGCTCAAAGACCGGTCCTTAACTGACTTGGGCGACAACCTCAACCCTGGGGCATCGGATCACACGACCCCCGTGCATACACCTGCACCCACCAAACAACCAGATTCGCCCAAGTCCAAATCATTTTCTATTTTCTTTGCTTTTCAAGCCTCCATGGCACACCAATGCCATGGTCATTTGTAAAACCCCCATGACACACCAATGCCATGGTTTTTAAAACATTGAATATTTTGGTCTGATGGAGGAAACATTTCCCAAATCAAGATGTTTGGTTTAGCAAGACTAAGCATTCATTTTTCAAAAGCCTCTGGTTCTTACTATTGCAAAAACCAGATTTTATCTACGGTGACAATGGAGTTGGTTCAACATAGACAGTGGTTATACCAAGGAAATTAGGCGTAACTATGAATTTAAAGTCGGCATTGAAATAACTTAGTAAAGTAAGCAATGCATTAACATTTGGAATGGAATATACATAGGTTAAAATAATGGGTGCAATATGATCAAGAGTGTAACTTGCCTTACTCAAGGGCCTGGATGTCTTCTTCTTCTTCGGGGAGCTCTTGTTCTTCAACGCCTTCACAATCTACACGAGAAACTGTAGCAACTCAAAACAAAGCTCAAATAGAACCCAAAGATACTTCAATGAAACTCCAAACTAAACCAACAGAGAGGCTAGGTCGGTTGGAGGAGGTCCAGGGAGCTTGATGAAGGAGGTCCAAAGCTCAAGGGAGGAGGTCCAAGAGCTTTGGGGGAGGCCTGAAGCTCAAGGGAGGAGGTCCACAAGCTGCTTAGTTGCTTTGGAGGATGTATATGGGGCAAAAGAGGATGATGAAGGACTGCCTAAGCTTATATAGCTGGAGCCAATGAGATTTTCCAAGGTACGGGTGTTCATGAGTTGGTAAAAATGACCATGAAGGCAGGCAAGGGATGTGACAAACAGTATGGCACGGGTGCTGCAAAAGTGGTAGCATTTAATGCGATACAACATGCATTAAATGTGGGGGAGACTCCCTTGCACAAGGACATAGTCAAAGGATAAAGAAAGAAATGGTGTGACTGCCAAGTGGGACCAGCCAAAACTCAAGGAAAGGTCCCGCAGACAGGAGATCCAAAAGACACCCTGATGGAGAGGTCCTGACGGTTGGATTAAATCGACGGGAGGTCTGAACGGTTAGGATCTCCAAGGGGAGGTCCTAACGGTCAGATCTAACGAAGGGGAAGGTCTGGACGTTTAAGATCTCCAAAGGGGAGGTCTTAACGGCCAGATCTACCAAGGGGGAGGTCTGGACGATTAAGATCTCCAAAGGGGAGGTCTTAAGGGCCAGATCTACCAAGGGGGAGGTCTGGACGGTTAAGATCTCCAAAGGGGAGGTCTTAACGGCTAGATCTACAAAGGGGGAGGTCTAGACGGTTAAGATCACCAAAGGGGAGGTCTTAACGGCTAGATCTACAAAGGGGGAGGTCCAAATAGACAAGGAGGAGGTCCTAGAGGACATGGGGAGGTCCTGAAGGACACGGGGAGGTCCAAATATACAAGGAGGAGGTCCTAGAGGACATGGGGAGGTCCTGGAGGACAGGGGGAGGTCCAAATAGACAAGGAGGAGGTTCTATGAACACAGAGGAGAACCAAGCCAACGCAAAAAAGAGGAGACCACCAAAACTCCACAGCCCAAATAACCTCATGCGATTTTTAGTTGAAGTTCAAATTAATCCATTAAAACCCATTCTAAAATTCCCAAGTTAAGCTTCGAATTCTCATCAAAACAAAATGGTTCTTTTTATTTTGAAATCTTCAAAAAGGCTTTGAAAAATGAGGGTGTCACAAATAGTTTCACAATAGCATGGCGCATCTCCTGGTAGTAGTGGCAGCGACTGAGCCAGTCTAGAACGGCGACTAGCTGGAGTTGGGCGGCGGCGCTTCTACGGTGTTTGTGCATGTGCAAATTGAGCTTCGCAGTGTGCAATCAAGCGTGCGCAAAAGCTATGGCGAAGTGCACTGAAGCTTACCGTGTGAGACCCCTAGGGTATTTAGCTTGTAATGCTTAGTCTTCCAATTGACCCTAGCATCACAAAGAAAATATCCCGTGCCTCGGGACAATGTGTACCTCCCAGAAGTGTGGTACACACACCCTTTTACAAAATCATGCATCAATTTCATACAAGCACAGAACCGAAGCAAGAACTTAATTAAACAAAAGACATACATAATAGAGTTCTTACAAAAGGGGCCGACCGGCCAAATCACATGCTAAAGAGCTAAATAAACAGCGGAAGTAAAAGCCATAAGATGGCGATAAACAAAAGCCATACGGTTTGCCTTTAAGCCCACAAGGCAACCGACCGGGCCACTAGCTAGTCATCAAAGTCAAAGTCCATCTCACGATAGTCGATCCCTTGGGGATCAACCTCCTCTGCAACAATTTAAGCAAAGCAAATGAGTACAAAAATGTACTCGCAAGACTTACGGGTAACAGCCTATACATAGCTACATGCAAGCTTAATCAAAGGAGAAGGCTCTAGGTTCATTTTCAGCATAAAGCAGGTTTTTATTTGCAATAATGTAATACATTTAAAGCAATTTGACAATCTGTTTTTAATGTTCAAATAACAGCGAGACAATACATAATAACATAATTACAACCTGGAGGTGACTAACCCAATAGCCACCACAACAATTAATTAAGCAAAGCAAATGAGTACAAAAAAAATGTACTCGCAAGACTTACGTGTAGTGTAACAGCCCAAACATAGCTACATGCAAGCTTAATCAATGGAGAAGGCTCTAGGTTCATTTTCAGCATAAAGCAAGTTTTCATTTGCAATAATGTAATACATTTAAAGCAATTTTTGCAATCTGTTTTTAATGTTCAAATAACAGCGAGTAACAATAGATAAATGACAACAACAACCTAGAAGTGACTAACCCAATAGCCACCACAACAATAGCATGAATTACCCATTCATACCACCCACAACAAGTTTTAATTAAAAGGTTTTAGTCTAGTTCTTGCACGACCTTACCAAGCATATCCATAACCTAGGACGAGGCTATTCAAATAGTTTGAAACCCTGCAAGGGTGTACCAATGTACCCACACGTCAGACCGCCTTTTTGCCAAGCTATTAAGCACACTTCCTTTGGTATGCCAGCACGGCTAAGTCCTACGAGACATTTCTAATGGATTGTGCTAATTAAGAGTTGTATGTATGGGGGTTAACCCTTAGTGAAATGCCTCCCCGGCTCTCACCAAGGACCCATACGAAGAGTAGGATACACCGGCCCAGCCTAAGCAATTGCGGGTGCTCCCCTCCTGTCCCATGTTGCAAATATATATACAACAACCACCATGCGACTCATTAATTAACACCCCCCAAAGTACTTAGCCAAGAGAGGTCCCATATCCCCCTCATGTGGTTAGCACACAATAATCGCTTAGCTTAGTGACACAAGTAACTCGGTCCTTGTGGACTTAGGCACCATTCCAATCACACCCAACAGATCACACCATCATCCATTGTGCCCAAGTCGATAACAATTTGTTTTCAGTTTTGACTTTACAAATTAACAAAGCACAAAGTGCTGGACATAATGGAATAATAATAAGATTTGTGTGATCAAGATCATCGACTAAGTCGATGACCGCCCAATTCTACCGGTAGCTAAGCATTTCTAAGCATGACACCGTAAAAACAATAAAAGAGCGTAATTCAATCACCAGACTCTAATTCACCGGCGAGATTAGTAACTTAAGGTTAGTGGTAGGGGATAACAATTTAAGGGCAACCATGCAATAGGAATAGCTACCTCTAATCGGGAAAATTAACTTTGACACAAAAGCATGCATACATACAATTTGTAAACAAAGTATTAGACTTTAAAAGCAATGGGATTGATATGATCAAACTGCTTGCTTTGTTGGAGATGCTCAATATGTTGTAGAGGATCACTCTCGTAATCAACGAACTCATCAGCACCTAACGAAAGAACGAAAAGAACCGATAAGAACGAAGAACACCGAAAAGGCTTAAAAACCAACTTTAACCAAAAGCCACAAAAATTTTACAGCAGGTAGAGCATGATTTTTAAGGAATTTATAAACAAGAACCAATTGATTTGGATACTCAATGCTAAAGTTATGGCCAAAACAATTTCAGCCGGTTGGAAAAATGCTGAAAAATTCATCTCGGGTACTGTTCATCCGAAATTAAATTTTTGGCACACATTTCCAGAGAGGTTTTGCACCTGAAATTTTTATAGTAAATAGAGCACCACATGAGATGAACAATGCAATTAGATTCACCTCATTTGGAGCTAGGATGTATTTTCTATGATTTTTCAAAGACATGAAAAAGAGCACAAAATAAATGCAACCACAACAAAAGTAGCATGCCTAAAACCTATTCTACAATTAAGCACACTAACAGAGGAAACCAACAAACTTGGTTGCACTCAAAAAGGAGCTACAGAGAAATACTTATGCATTTTTCAAGTTAAATGAATTTTTAATGCAACAAATAAAGCTAAACCTAAATTAAATCTACTAACAAATTTCTCTGGAATAGAACCAAGCCTCTAACCATTTTTAGATTAAATCTTAGTTAAAACCAGAACTAACAAAATTTGAATCAACTAAAAAGGATTTAAAACGAATTAGTTATGCAATTTTGAAGTTTAATACAATTTTCAGTTTACAAATAAAGCTTACCGAGTTTTTAAACAAACTTACTCAAAGCGGAAAACATGGGCCGTTGAGATTGAATCCAACAGCCCACGTGAACGGAGCACAGCGCGTGCACGAAGGCCCAACAGAGCCAACCGTTGGATTAGATCCAACAGCCTACACGCGAAGAAACGTCGAACGGTCCGAATGTTCACGCAAACATGGGCCGTTGATCTAAAGATGGACGGCTTGGATTGGAGTGAAGTTCGGACGGTCTGAACGTTCAAACGGATCTGAGCCACAGATCATGAAATGAACGGCCCACAACTACGGGGAGATCCGGTGGTCCGAAAGCCCCACAGATCTCAACCGTAGATCAAGAAATGAACGGCTGAGGTTCAGTGGTCCGAACGTTCACAGCGATGTAGATCGTTGGATCTAGATCGGACGGTGAAGGTTCAGTGGTCCGAACGTTCCACACGATCTAAGCCGTAGATCAAGAAATGAACGGCTGAGGTTCGATGGTCCGAACGTCCCAACGAATCCGGGCCATTGATCTCGAAATCGACGGTCCACGATGATCACAGCGTTGCGCACGAGCCTGAGAGGGTTTAAAGACGCGGGCCCCACTGTCAGTGGCACTCAAGGCCCGATTTAGGACAGCATTAATTACTAACCCATGATTAACACTGATTAACTGATGATTAGCATTTAATGTATAGGATCTTTGTCCTAATGACAACGCACAGTGCATTGCTCGTCCGACAAAAATCCCGAGCGCAGAGATTGGCTCACCGCCGGCGATGAGGACCTCGACGGCGCAAACCAAGGGCTGAAATGAGTCCGCAATAGCCACGCGCACACACTGGTGGAGGTGGCGACCACGGAGGAGGACCACACTGGCGACTAGCTGGAGATGGGCGGCGGCGACAAGCACGGCCAAACACGAAAAGCAAAAAGGAGCTCCGCAGCGGTTCAGATAAGCAGGTGCCAAGCTTCTAGTGATTAACAAGAAGCTACCTTGGCACAGGAGAGGTCCAGAGGAGGATGGAGCAGCTCCGGCGATGAAGGAGCTTGCCGGCACCGAAGAAGACGAAGTGGAGAAGCCGGCCTGAGCAAAAGAACACGACCGGGTGGTAGGGTTAGCTCCAAAATAGCTCAAGGATGGTCCATGAGCAAAGAATTGAATAGAGGAGCATCTTACCAGAGTTGAGGAAGAAGGGGATGAACTCGGCCGAATTTGAACAAACAACAAATTTGACAATCTCTGTGAATGCCAAACAACATTAAGTTAGGGGAAATGCTCAAGAAGATGAGGGCACAAAGTGATGCGAAAGGAGTTGCAATTGAACCACTGGAGCACTGGTGGCAACAAGGAGCTTGAGCGGCCGACAATGGCGAATTTAAGGCTCTCGGTGATTTGAGCACAAATACATAGAGAGTGAGCTAGGGTTTGCAAGGAGTGCTTACAGGAAGCTAAGGAGGAGCTCAGGGACCTTTTGTAGCCGAAGGAGCAAAGAAGAGCAACGGCAACGCTCCACGGGTGGTCAAGCCTGCCATGGAGACACTTGAGCGACGGGAGCAGGTGGAAGGAGACTTTTGAGGGTGAAGCTCTGACCCGCATTAAATGAGCTACGGCAAGGAGCCGTTGAAGGACGCAAGGGAGGTGACCAGGCGCTGCTGCCCACTCCATGGCGCTTTGGCACACACGCACGCCAGCGAAGAAGATGATGACAAGGATTGGCGAGGGCCCACCGGTCAGCGAAACAAGCAAAGCGGCTCGAGCCCAAAGTGTTAAGTGGGTTGAGCCAAACCAATTGATTCGGGTCAAAGATCTTGACCGTTAGATTGAAATCCGACGGTTCAAAAGCACGCGCCCCTTTTGAAGCTAGCCCGGTGCAGTCAGTTGGTTGGGTTCAACCAAGAACAAAGGTTGGGCTCGAGTCTGACTTGAGTCCAACAGAAGTTTGACTAGGGTTTTGAAATAAGCTGAAAACTTTGAGGGATTTTTAGAGATAGCAAACTAACTCCAAAAATTCTGAAATTTTGACTAGAGGTTCCTCACTCCAGGATAAACCTTGTATAAATTTTTCAGAGATTTTTATGCAGAGAATTTTTCTCCAAAAATTTCAGAAGGCTTGTTCTAGGGTTTGACCAAGAGTCAAACTGGTTTGACTGGCCTCCAAAAATTATCAAATAATTTCTAAAAATTATGAAATTTTTCAGAGGAGTCACACAGCATCCCTAGAACCAAGGAAAAATATTTTCAGGGGTTGCACACAAGATTCTTAACAAGGAGGTCATGATTTTAGTCAATTGGAGATTTAGGTTTTTGATTTCCCACAATTCCTTTACAAGAATTACAGAAAAGTTCAAAAACTTCAAGATGCAAGAAAAGTTTTAATTTCTATTCATTTTCTTACATTTGAAACACACACCCAGATTTGGGATGTTACATACCGAGATAGCAGAGGGGCCGAAGAAGCTTAGGGTTGGCTCGACGTCGACAATGGCCACGGCGGTGACGAGGTCCAAGGTGGAGAGGTCAACCTGGTAAGAGAGATAATGGATGAGTGGTTGAGATAGCTCCAGTGAGGTCTAGAGATGGTGTTCAAGCAAAGAATCGGGCAAAAGCTTACCACACTGAAGATGGGGAAGAAACTAGGGCTGCTGGCTGACAAAAGAGGAAATTTGAAATTCGAGAGCCCTTGCGAAGCATTAAAGAAATTGATTGAGGGGAAATCTTACTCAAAAAACAAAAGATGTACTCCATAAACAATTTTGCCAATTTACCACTTATGCAAACAACATTTTCTGCATATAATTTCTCAAAAAACAAAAGATGTACTCTATAAACAATTTTGCATGAGCACATAGTTGCAAAAGATGCAAGAAATAGCAGTTAAATCCGGATATAAATGTACAAGTTCTGCCATTCAACATATAGCTAAATGTACAAATCTGGGCATAGGAAAGTAGACCCTCCTCTTAGTCCAAACAAACACTACCTAGGCAAGTTTATCAACAAATGAAATCGACTGATGGAAATAATATAGTAGAGGAGCGCATTTCAGCAAGACTATAGGAGATGACCCCTAGATTTCTTTTCCCATGCACGCGTGTAGCACTAACAGTCTAACATGACTCTAGCAAACTATGATAAATTGATAATCCCTCTAGGTATATTAAGCATCATATCTTTATTTACCTGAAACTTCCACACTGTGAAGTGCGAACACATAAACGCTTGTACATTCATTTAACTACCGAATAACATATTATACTGAAGAATGAAGATTGAAGAAGCACATTATCTCAAGAGGACACTACTGAAGACTCACCGAGGACAAGGAAGCCGGTTTGGCGATGTTAGGAGGCGGCTGGGAGCTGAGGAGGCAACGACCGATTCCACACCCACCCGCTAGCGCCGAAGCGGAGGCCGCAACGTCGGCCGATTTCTTCCCTAGCACACAAGACTCCAAGCTCCATTGGTGGCGATCCATGCGCGTTGGTTGGACTTGGACAACGTGACAGATGGAGCAGGGGACAACGGAGGAGGACAGAGCAACACGTCAGAGGGAGAGGTCAGCGGATGGGGCACGGGCGAACGACCGCACGGGGCGCGGTGGAAAGGGAGCGGGGTTGACGGCGGGGCGAAGGGAATAGGCTACAGGGGGCGGCCGGATGATTGAGGATAATGAGGGGAGCATGGGGCAGGGACCACGGTGTCGGGTAGACGGGGAGAGCCAGAGAGGAAGGGGATCGGGAGGAACCGAGGAACTAGGAAGCCACAAAGGGGATCAGGACTTGGAGGAAGCCACGAAGGGAGAGAGAGAGAGACTTGGGTCTAGGGGTAGGGCAAGGACAGGACGCAGGATTGGGCCTTCGACCTTCATGGGCTGCTTGAGCCAAACGACTCAACGAGCGGCTCGACCTTGACTCGTGTTTTTGCCGAGCTAGGAATAGGGCTCGGTTTGGCTCGAAAAAAAGCGAGCTCCGGCTCAAGCTCGTAACGAGCCGAGCCTTTTTTTCTAGCTCTAGCCACCACACATGCTCTTGCAGCTTCCTGGGATCACTTAGTCCTGGGATCACTTAGTCCGAGGTGCTTGAGACGAGGAATTGATGCTTTTGCTGTTGCGGATGACATGGTTCCTTCTTCATCACAAATATGAGCTGTGTAGTGAATAGCCTCGCATTTGTATGTATGTATTCGAGCCTAATTGTGCCAAGCTCGAGCTTAATAAGGGTTCAAGTGTGGGCTCAAAGCCGGTTCAACTGGGCTGGAATAGGCAGAACTAATGTTCTACTGGTAAATAGGTACAAAGGTCAAGATTTGTAAACGGTGCATGTACAAAGTATAGAACAGTTGAAGCTGAGATTGTTGGAACTGCCTAAGGATCAGACACACACACACACTATAGACGCAAAGACGAAGATAAACTCACGAGACAAGTTTTGGTGCTACCCAAAAGCTGCACAGCCTTTTCTTTTCTTCTCTTTATTTATACTAGCAAATAACAAGTAACTTACATGCAAACAAGTAACTTAAGCACTACATGCATCTACAGCCACCTTCCCACCTTCAGGCAATTAACGTCATTAATGTTCATGACTACCAATTCAGCCATGCAAACCAAAACTAAAACTTAAACATCATTAAGGATTATTCAATAAACACTCTCTAATCCTTGATATGCCGACTCACCGTTGCGGATCGCCCGCAACCTCTTGCCACACGCAGAAGACTAACTCACGCCATGCATTATCTCCACTAAATGGATGCATGCAGCTACTTTGAAGGAGGACCAACTCATCTCACATGCATACCTTCTCAACTAACTCGAATACATCTAGAGCTAGTCTCATGCTCAACAACGTGTACATGCTCACGTCGTCACAACTACATGCACTAACCACTAACATATGACTGATCCAATAACACATGCATGTGCACACAACTGCTGGCTTCACTTGACTGCCGATCCGCTCACTTCACTACCGATCCGTCCACTACGCCATGACGCCACACATGCAACTCTCTTGGACTTAGCCCACTACTATGACTCTATACGGCAACTAAGCCATGCAACATAAATAAACATGATGAACATATAGAGAACAAGATCTTGTCATCCACGTCCGCCGCCGCCGGTGCGCACGTCACGTGCCATTCCGGCACACCGCGCTAGCCACGCAGACCTTCGTCGTCGTGCTCCTGAACGCATTGTGCTGCAGCCGGCTCATCGCCGGCACCTGTGCACCTTCGCCCAAACACTCCGGCTCTCCTCACCATGGAGCCACATGCTCCACGCTGTACGTCAGTCGTGTCGTCGCCTATGTGCGCCAGCACCCCTGCGTGGCTCTCTGTGAGACCCTGATTTATTAGGCTCATAATACTTGGTCATCCAATTGACCCTAGTATTATCAACTAAATAAACCGTGCCTCGAGATATATGTACTTCCCAAGAATGCAGGACACACAACTCATTACAAAAGAATGCATCAATTCCATTCAAACACATAGAATGTAACAAGCAACAAACCGAAGTTAATATAAATAAAGGATAGTTATTACAAAAGAGAGGCCGACCGCCAAATAACAACAAGTCTACTAAGATACACAATGAAGCAAAAGTGCCATAGAGATGGCCATAACAAGAGCCAACCAGTGTGCCTTAACCCGCAAGGCAACTGACCGGACCGCCAAACTAGTCGCTTTCCCAGCCACCACACATCTCACAAAAGTAAAGCCCTTTGGGCTCTACCTCCTCTGCAACAAAGTTATTAAGCAAAGCAAATGAGTACAAAAATGTACTCGCAGGACTGACGTGAGGTATAACAGAACTATAGTTTAACTACATGCAAGCTTTATTTAAGTGGATGAGGCTTTGGACTCATTTTTAGCATAAAGCAAGTTTTCATTTGCAATAATGTAATAGATTGAAAGCGATTTGACAAAGCATTTTTAATTGTTGAAGTAACAATGAGATAATAACATAATAACAACACATGAACAACCCGAAGTGACTAACCCAATAGCCACCACAACAATAGCATGAATTACCCATTCATACCACCCATGTCAAATTTTAATTAAAGGTTGTAGTCTAGTTCTCACGGGCGATCCGAGCGTGTCCATAACCTAGGACGAGGCTATTGAATAGTTTTAACCTGCAGGGTGTACCAATGTACCCACACGTCGACCGCCTTTTAGCCACATGATTTAGCACACTTCCTTTGGTATGCCAAGCACACTAAGTCCTACGAGACATTTCCAATGGACGATGCTAATTAAGAGCAAGAACCCACGGGATAAGGACACATTAGACAGCCTAGCCGGTCTCGCTAATGCTCCCTCCCAACACCACACACACACAATTTATTTAAACATACCCACCGACCAGCTCATAATTAACACCTCCCAAAGTACTTAGTCAAGAGAGGTCACATATCCCCCTCGTGTGGTTAGTACGCAATAATGCTTAGTACGGTGGCGCAAGTAACTCGGTCCTTGTTGATTTAGGCATACTACCACATTCCAAAAACCACACCATCCATCCAATATGCCCAAGTCCAAATCAAACTTTTATTTTTAGATTTTGACTTTACAAATTAACAAAGCACAAGTGCTGGACATGAAGGAGTAATAATTAGATTTGTGTGATCAAGACCATCGACTAAGTCGATGATCGCCCATTACTACCGATAACTAAGCATGTCTAAGCAATTGGAATCGAAAACTACTAAGTGATAAGAGCTCATCCAACGAGCTGAAACCACAGCAAATAACCTAGGCTCATGGTAGTAGAGGATAAACAATTCCTACAGATTATGCAACTATAGGCTTGCTAGCGATACTTTAACACAAAGTAGCATGCATACATACAAGTAAAACAATATATTAACCTTTAAAGTAATGGGACGATAGAGGGGATATGATCAAACTGCTTGCCTTGCTGTTGCTGGTCAAATTGTTGCTGAGGATCGCTCACGGGATCAACACACTCGTCAACACCTAATCGAAAAGACGAAAAGAATTGATAAGAACGACGAAAATGACAAAGACAGCACAGCAAACAAACTCCAATTACTCTGAATTTTCTACAGAAGCAAGAGGATGATTTTTAGGGAATTTAGCAACAAGAACCAATTGATTTGGATTCTCAATGCAAAAGTTATGAGCAAAACAAATCTGCTCAGCCCTAAAAATACCAAACTGCCACTATTCACTAATTTAATTATTAGGCAACATTTTCTAGAAGGGTGGTGATACTGAGATTTTTATTGTAAAACCAGCACCTCATGAGATGAATAACACAATTGAGTTCATCTCATTTGGAGCTATTACGCATTTTCTATAATTTTTCCAAAACAAGAACTTGAACAAAATTATAATGTACCAGTACTCATTTTGAGAACAGCAACATGTTCAAAACTAATTTTCACAGTAAGTTCATTAATAGAGGAAACCAACAAAGTTGGATTCACTCAAAAATAATCTACAGAGCATTACCTATGCATTTTACAAGTTAAACACTATTTTGAGTGTACATTTAAAGTTAGTTTTAAAATCTATTTGCAAGACCATGTTCTGGAGCTGAACTGGGCTCACAACCATTTTTAGATTAGAGCCCAGATCAAACCAGAGCTAACAAAATTTGAATGATCTCATTTGGATTTAAAATGAAAAAGATATGCAATTTTAAAGTTCATACCTTTTTCGTTTACAATTAAGACCTCACGGAGGTCCTAAAGACTAGAACAATTGGGAGGACATGAGCCGTTGATCCCGGATCGACGGCCCAAGACCTCCTGCGAACGCTTGCGACGCGTCTGCTGCGAGATAGAGGTCGTGGCCGTTGATCTTGGATCCAACGGCTATGACCTCAAGATCTCAGCAGGCTTCATGCCTTGGACCTCATGCGTGCGATCAGAGAGGAGGTCGTGACCGTTGATCTACGAGATGGACGGCCCACGACCACGCACCTCACGCACGCTGCTGCTGGCGAAGTTAATCGCGCGGACAACGAGGAGGTCCGCGCAGACTAAAGACAGCAGAATTGCTCCAATGATTGAGCATTTACTGAGCCAATCTATGTCCTAAACCGACAATGACACGGTCGGGACGTCCGACAAAAATTTGAGGACGTCCCACGGCTTATCGCCGGCGATTTAGGGCACGACAGCGCACTCTGAGGGCACCGTCGGGACCGCAATAGCCAGGCGCACCTAAAGGACCTACTCTCAACGGCGGCGGCGGCCTAGAGCGCCGACGAGCCGGAGAGGAGCAAGGTGACCACACTGTCAAAAAGGCAAGAAAAAGGAGCTCCGCAGTTGCCATTCAAGCGGGTGCCTAAGAAAAGCTCCGCAACAACATACACGCGGGTGCCAGCATCTACGGGACTACCAGGAGGGTTACCTGGAGGTCGCGGAGGTGCTGAGGATGTTGGGGACGAGGAGGACCGGCGCTAGTGAAGACAATGGGTGCTCCACGACCGACAAGCTCCAAGCTCCAACTAGCCCTCACCTGAAAAGGTCATCCCCAAGTGAAGTTAGGGTTAAACTTCTAGGAAGTTAGAGGAGCAAAATGGAGCAGAGGTTGAGCGAGAGAGCCACTGGAGCACTGTGCCACCGAGGGCTCCAAGCTTCAACAATGACGGTTGGGGGGGGGGGAAGGTTAGTGTAGGACAAGCTCAGAAGACACAGGTGCAAGCTAGAGCTTGAAAGTGTGCCAAAGAAGCTAAGGGAGGAACCCAATGGGGGTTTTATAACTTGGAGAAGCAGGGCACATGAGCTAGAGTTAAGCTCATGGTGAGCTTAGCCCATGGCTTGGAAAAGACGTGGAGTTGACATGGTGACAGGCCTGTGCAGACTTGAGAGCGGAAGGCTGACCAGCATTTAATGCGGGTCAGCAAAGAGTCGTTGTAAGGTACACAAGTTGACAGGCACGCTTTTTCTCTCTGCCCAGGAGCACGCATGCGTGACCGAGGAAGGAGAAGAACAGGGGAGTTTATTTTGACCGTTGGACAAGACTACGGGGAGGTCATGGCCCTCCGATTTCATAACGCGGATGCGCAAAGGAAAGGGAACAGGAGGTCCAAGGCATTGGATCTAAATCCAACGGTGCAGACCTCCTGGAGGACTTAATGTTTGCGCACGCTACAGCCCAAGATGTGGAGGTCATGGCCTTTGGATTTAAATCCATGGGCACATAACAGATAGGGAGGTCCTGAGCTTGCGCAACGCACAAGGGAGGTCATGGCCGTGAGATTTACATCTAACGGCTACGACCTCACGTGCGCTGGGAGGTCTGATGCGCACAAGGCGAGGAGGAGGTCGTGACCGTGGATTTTAATCCAACGGTGCACAATATGAGATGGGGGAGGTTTTGTGCGCTTGATATCGCTGGGAGGTCGTGGGCTGTTGGATTTGATCCAACGGCTACGACCTCAACAAGGTGGGAGGTCCAAGGTTTTGATAAGGAAGGAGGTCATGGCCATGGATCTTTGATCCAACGGCACAAGACCTCGATGGGTGGAGGACCTCGCTGTGATAGTTTGCAGAGGAGGTCGTGGCCTTTGGATTGAATCCAACGGCTACGACCTCAAGGGAGTGCAAAAGGGAGGTCTGGGTGGTTTGATGGCGAGAGGAGGTCATGACCATGGATCTTTGATCCAAGGGCAGTGACCTCACGTAGGTGGGAGGACCTTACTGTGAATGCTTGAGGAGGAGGTCGTGGCTGTTGGATTGGATCCAACGGCTACGACCTCAACAAGGTGGGATGTCTTAGCGATTTAACAGCTCGGGGAGGTCTTTGAGGTTTAAAAACACAGGGGAGGTCATGGCCATGGATCCTTGATCCAACGGCAATGACCAGATGAGGTGGGGAGGTCCTTGCGGTGTTGACCGCGGAGGAGGTCGTGGCGGTTGGATGTAAATCCAACGGCTGTGACCTCATCAAGGTGGGAAGGATGTCGATGGGTTATGAAGAGGTTGGGTTGGACCAGCTTTGCAAAGCGGTTCAGCCAAGGAACGATGTAAGGTTTTGGAATTTCAAAATTTAACAGCTGAGACTTTGCAGAATTATTTGAGATAGCAAATGAACTCCAAATTTTCTGAAATTTTAACAGGAGCGTGCTGACATCATGATTAACCTTACATAAAATTTCTAGAGGTTATTATGCAATGCATTTTTCTCAGGAAATTCATGAAGGCTGTTCAAGGATTTGTTTTACCTCCAAAAATTATCAAACAAGTTTTATAACTCACGATATTTTTCAAAGGGGTCCCACAACATTTCTAGGACCAAGGAAAAATATTTCCAAGGGTTTGGCACAAGATTTGTGATAAATGGAAAATGAGTTTGACTTTTGGTCACAAGAGCTTTATGTTTTTGGATTACACAACTCTTGGACAAGAATTACATGAGAGTTTAGGGGTTTCAAGGTGTGAGAAAAAGTTTTAATCTCTACACATTTAATTACATTTGAAACAAACCCTGATTATACATTTGGGTGTTACACTCTCCACCACTAGCTGGCCCTCGCATGCGCACACCCGCGTACACCCGCTCGCCGGCGTCGCTACGCGCCTCATGCGCACGCCCGTGCCCTGTGCACGACTAGGTTGGCCGCTGTTGTGCACGCCCACGCTTTGCGCACACTTGCGCTTGCGGCTACCAAGACGTCCGCGCTCTGCGCGCACCCGTGCTTGTAGCCACCTGTCTTGATGCCTACTCGCACGTCCCCGCTCTTAGCCGTGACGTTTGTCGTCCTCGCGGCCGCGGCTGTGCGACGCACCCCGCTGGCCACCGCGCCTTGCGCCGCATCTCCGCCGCGCTCGCCGACACCACCGGGTGAGCACTCTCCTCATATTGAACCTCGCTCTGCTACCAATTGTTGGAGTTGCCTAAGGATCAAACACATGCACACTATGGACGCAAAGACGAAGATAAACTCACGAGACAAGTTTTGGTGATGCCCAAAAACTGCACAGCTTTTCCTTTTCTTCTCTTTATTTATACTAGCAAATAACAAGTAACTTACATGCAAACAAGTAACTTAAGCACTACATGCACCTACAGCCACCTTCCCACCTTCAGTCAATTGGCACCATCAATGTTCATGACTACCAATTCAGCTGTGCAAACCAAAACTGAAACTTAAACATCATTAAGGATTATTCAATAGAGATATGCTGGTAGTTCTATTATTATTATTACAAGAATTGAAGACTTAGTTGCTTCATTCCAGAATCCGGATGGATGAGATGAAGCTGAAATATGCCGGTAGTTGTTTCACTGCAACAGTTGAATATTTGCTTGATTCAAGATGGATCAGGCATCACTCCAATCGGTATATAGAAAAAAAATGTGCTTCACTGTGGGTAAAGTTATATCTGCATCATATGCAGCAAACTGCAAAAGAAAGGAAGATAGGGAGGGAAACCCTGATTAGAAAAAAAAGGAGGCTAAATATCAGAAAAATGGCGGTGGTTAGTCTTGGCATTGGCAGAAACTTTACTAACCTAATTATGGCCAATATTTGCAACGGCTATTGGCCGTGGCTTACTATACGGCCCTTCAGGTTATCCCTCGAATAATTCTGACAGAAGGTCCTCCAAATCTTTTGTACTTATCCTTAAAGACTTATCATCCTTTGGATGTTTTGCCAAGTATACACAATATGAAGGAATGATTTTCTTCGATATAGATACCCTCAGCTTTTCACGAAGATGAGGATCAGGGACCTTCCAATACCTCTGAATAGCATAAACCGATTGGAAGGCGGTGGTGAACTGTTGCAAACATGAAGGTTTCCACAAACTAAGATGCTTTCCATCCTTATCTGCCAGGTGAGAGCATACAGGCGCCCAGGAGGTCTCAATGTATTTCTCCAGGTAGTTCCCGATTTGTTTCTCATGCTGCACGACCCAGTCATATCCAGTAGGCTCCTTCATTATTGAGCTCTCGACTTGGTGGAGAATGAAGTGCAAGTTGTTCAACAAGAATATGTACTGCAACTCTTTAGGCACCAGTCCCTTACAGTTCCCTTTCAGCAAAGATTCCAAATGCATGATCAGATTGGATATCAGGCTACTTAATGATTTTCTGGTATTGATACCTTGATGCGTTTGGCGACAATTACGAGCAAGAATTAAATTGATTGAGTTTCTGTGCTGTAAAAACGATCCTATGCCTTTTGCAACAGCTTTGGTAACAGGGTGAATATCACTTCCTTCAGTTTCTGGCAGACTTGATGAGATCACATTTATTAGAGTACCAAGCATTCTGTTCACCACATCTTCCACCTTTTCGCGTATTGCTTCAGCCTCTCTAGAGACTAATTCTTTAGATTCCGGTGATACTAACTCTAACAAATTTGGGGTGACATCCGTGAGAGTCTTGTAAGTACTGAGCGCATGAGTGATTCTGATGAAGATAGATGACAAGCACTCAACCAATCCATGAGGGACCTCCCCCAACAGTCTATTAAGAGCAGCTGACACATATTGAACATTCAGTAACTTCGAAACAGGCTGCTCCACAATCTTTGTGAAGTAGTCATCCTTGAGCTCATCGAAGGCACCAAAATTCTGTTCATTTAGCTGCCGTCGCATCTCAACAAGAACTTTCATGATAAACTGTGATGCTGAATTCCATTGTTGCAGTGACATATCCTCACCGTGCCACGAGTCGCCTTCATCAATCCGTGAATGGCATTGGAAAATCCAATTAAGGTCAAGAACATGGAAATCCCTGCTTCATGAGATAAACAGATTCCAATGACCATATATTACTAAATGAAGGTTTATAATGATGCTCTTCTATACTACCTCCAAATAAAAATGAGCAATATTCTAGAATTGAAATGCAAGGGGGAAAATCATTATCGTTAAATAGTACTCCCTCTTCTTTTACTTGTAGTTTTGGACATCGACACGGTCTATGGTAAACGCAATTGAACATTACTTTTTCTAAGTATAAATGTTAGCCAAAAGTATTAAAAATATAATGATAAATAAGTACATTTCACGACAAGTCAACTAATATAATTTTCTTGTGGAAATCTAAGTACATTTTATTTATATTAGTGGTCAAAGTTTTAAAAGGTTGACTGCAGCATTCTAGGACAACTAGTAAAATAGAGAGATATTGGCATATCCCTCCAGAAGTAATCATGAAATGGAGTATGGGTCTCTGAAAGAGTTAGTACTTTGAGTTGTTCCAACGTGAAATGATATGTGAAGCTACTTAACCCACAAAAAGTATTCATAAAAAAAAGAGTTATTGCTGCTGCCAGCACCCCACCTGATCAACTCTTGCGATGCATTAGTGAATGTCTCCCTTAATCTTTCCTTGTACCCAGCTTTGATCATTCGGCTAGCTATACTCTGTACAGCATTTATGGAGTTTGTGTTGATCAGATCGAGCTTCTTTTCCTCCAAGCAAGACATGACCTTGTGCAATGTTGAACAGTATTCTGCAGGCATCAACTCACCATCTCTGCTTGAAATACCAGTGCTACTGGAGCTCAATGAAACTGCCTCGCTACTGGTTGAGGAGAGACACGGGCCATCTAAGGCTGTTGGACTGCATAACTTACTGAATGTGCTTGGTAGGCTATCTAGGTCCTCAAAATGGTTGGTGTTCCATAACTTGAGGCCGTAGAATGTTCTTACTAGCTCTGACATTGCCGTGTCGAGAGCTTCTCTTGCGCGCCTGCGAAGATTATCACTAGCAGAAAAGCCGGAAGAAGAGGAACCCATTGAGAGAAAGATAAGGTCATCAACAGCACGGAGGTATATCTTGTCCTCTACAAGGAAGGAGGGTTTCTGGATCATAGAGTCATCCTGACACAATTGGAGAGCCTTTTTGGCATTCTTGCGACAGGCTTCTGTGTCAATACTAGGATAATCCTGTGGCACCAATACTCTTGCTTTTTGCATTGGATCCTCTCTCCGCAAACCTCTTCGACCGCGAGGCCTTTTTGTTTCAAAAACAGGAAGAATGTCAACAGGAGATCTCTTCTCTGGCTCTATTTCCCAAGGAGAAACTCTATTGGGAATCGTATTTGATGAGTTCTTATCCCATTGTACCTGAATTTTGTATTGAAAAATTCATTAGCGCTAAATAAGGATGAGTTCAGTCAGTTTGGAACTGTGATTGAACATTGCTGACTAGTGACTACCAAGTACCTTTAGGCATCTCCACTTTGAATTAGGCCACGTTGTATCAAAATCTTCAATTGCTGATATAGTACCAGAAACTCTGCAATATCATAGTAGAAAATGTTAGCTATAATCTTGACTTAATTGGTTTTTGCATGTAGCATTAGTATTTATTTGCATGTATGGCGTTTCATGTGGTTAGTGGAGCGCTAGTGAATTAAGATAGTGGGAGGTTACATGTGGTTAGTGGAGCATTTCTTAGGGATAGTGGGCAGTAGTGTCGGGCATTTTATTGGCCTATTAATTTGCTTGTAATGTGATGTGTCACTTTGACTCTATAAATAAAAGGAGAAAATAGAAAAGCTGTTACTCGTCAACACAAACTCCATAAATGCTGTACAGAGTATAGTCCGATGAAGGTATTGCAGAACTCGAAGAAGGTGGCTGTAGTGGACCTGAGTGAGAGCAGAGACGAACTGACTCAGAATGTGGACTGGATAAATGATATCCGCTTCTGCCACTCCGTCTACCAGCTCTTTCCAGCAGTGGCATCACCGTCTTGGTCATCTGTGTGGATCTCGTCTGTTGTCTTTCGTTCGTCGTGGCCTTCTAGGGCCTGTCTCAGGAGACGTGTCTTTAGATTGTCAGGACTGTAAGTTAGGTAAACAGATTCAGCTTCCTGATCCTCATAGTGAGTCAGTGTCTCAGCGTCCATTTGATCTTGTTCATTCAGATGTTTGGGGTCCGGCTCCCTTCGTTTCGAAAGAGGGTCATCGATATTATATCATATTTATAGATGATTTTTCTCGCCACACTTGGATATATTTCATGTCTTCTCGTAGTGAGGCCTTGTCTATCTATAAACAATTTGCCACTATGGTTCGCACACAGTTCTCCACTCCTATTTGTGTCTTTCGTGCTGACTCTGCTGGTGAGTACCTCTCTCGTTACCTGCGTAGCTTCCTTGCTGAGCAGGGCACTCTCGCTCAGTTCTCTTGTCCTGGTGCTCATGCTCAGAATGGTGTCGCTGAGCGTAAGCATCGTCACCTCCTTGAGACGTCTCGTGCACTGATGATTGCCGCCTCTATTCCACCTCACTTTTGGGTCGAGGTTGTTTCCACTGCCACCTATCTTGTCAACATCTAGCCCTCTTCTGCTCTTCAGAGTGCGATCCCTGTTGAGCGTCTCTGTGGTCTTCTTCCTGACTACTCTGCCCTTCGTCTGTTTGGCTGCGTTTGCTATGTTCTTCTCACCCCTCGAATGCACCAAACCGATCGTCACCGTTGAGTGTGTCTTTACGGGATACAATGCTGAGCACAAGGGCTATCGGTGCTGGGATCCTGTTGGTCGACGGATGCGGATTTCTCGGGATGTGACTTTCGACGAGTCTCGTCCCTTCTACCCATGTCCTGCCTCTCCTTCGGCTTCCTCTTTGTGGAGTATCTATCTTTTTTGACCTTTCCAGATACACCTATATCTGTCTTGCCCTCGCCCACCCGTCCCCATCGAAGTCTCCACATATTCCTCCTGTGGCCTTCTCCGAAATAAATGCCGCTTGCCTCTCCTGCGGCTCCTCGTGCTCCTCCCATTACAATACCTTTTTCCCTCTCTTCTACACTCATCGACCTCGATGAGGATCTTCCAGATGAGTCATCTTCTCCTGATGTTCCATCTTCTCCTAATGCTCCATCTTCCCCTGATGGGTCATCTTCTCCTCGCTACGCTCTCCGCGATCGCTAGTCGATTCGGCCCCCTGCCCGTTTTGGTTTTGCTGGTGCAACTACTCATGAACTGTCTCCTACCAGATGTCAGCATTTACCTTGAGTGGCAAGATGCCATGGCCGAGAGATTGTTGCCGAGCGTACTAGTACTTGGGATCTTGTTCCTTTTCCATCTCACTCTCGTCCCATCATGTGTAAGTTCGCTCTGATGGCTCTCTTGAGCGCTATAAGGCGCGTCTTGTTGCTCGTGGCTTCCAGCAAGAGCATGGTCGTGACTACGACAAGACTTTTGCTCCTGTGGCCCACATGACCACTGTCCGCACTCTTCTTTTGGTGGCGTCTGTTCGCCACTGGTCTGTTTCTTAGCTTGATGTCAAGAATGCCTTTCTTAATGGTGAGTTGCGTGAGGAGGTCTACATGCATCCGCCACCTGGGTATTCTATTCCTGAGGGCATGGTCTGTCGACTTCGTCGCTCTCTCTATGGCCTTAAGCAAGCCCCTCGTGCTTGGTTTGAGTGCTTCTCCTTTGTGGTCACTGTTACTGGCTTTTCAGCTAGTGATCATAATCCTGCGCTTTTTGTCCACTTCGTCTCGTGGTCGGACTCTTCTTCTTTTGTATGTTGATGATATGATCATTACCGGAGATGATTCTGAGTACATTGCCTTTGTTAAGGCTCGTCTTAGTGAGCAGTTCCTTATGTCGGATCTTGGTCCTCTTCGTTACTTCCTTGGGATTGAGGTTACTTCCACTCCAGATGGTTTCTTTGTTGGAAATATGCCCTAGAGGCAATCATAGAGATGATTATATTTCATTATGTTCATGACATTGGATAATGTGTTATCTTGTTCCTAGAATAATATTGTTAATATTTATTATCAAGTATGTGACTTGGTTGTGAAACTCTATATTTACGCAATAATTATTCTTATACGATCCTCGGTCGTAAACATATGAGGACACATATGAATAGACTAGCATATGCATTGGTTGATGACTATGTTTCACGAGTCATAGATATGGAGATATCAAACCAATAATATGGACACATGTTAGAGAACATGATGTTGGATAAGACCCACATTGAGACACTATTGAGATTGTTATGAATCTATGCGCCGTTAGTTGGTCTCAAGCAATGATGATGTATAATCCTTAGACCTGAGATCAAGATGGTTTCCTACATGTGTAAGAGCACTCTTAGGGGTTGCCAAACGCTACACCGTGAATCGGGTAGTTATAAAGGTAGCTTTGGTATGCTCAAACATGGAGAGGAATGTGACCGGTCGGATATGGGATTTGCCCTCCTAACATAACAGAGAGATGTCTCTGGGCCTCGTTGTGATCGGATAAAGAAAGTGCATGGCCATGCCACTAGTAGTCGAAGTGTTCGACCACGTAAAGTTATCTGACACTCGATCGAGAAAGTATTGAACAGTCCATGGATGACACAACATCTCACCTAGAGTTCGATCAGACATCATGAGGCAAAGGGAGTATACACGAGTAGGTCTGCTTAGTTCGAACAGTTACGATTGGTCGTATGGAGATACAAGCAAGTCGTGACTGGTCGAACGTAATCACAGAGTGGTCGAAACCAAGTCGTAAGGAGTTACGAGTTGGTCGTGATCAAATACGAACTGGTCGTATAGAGATAGGACCTAGTCGTAAGTGATGAGGACCTAGTCGTAGATCATATTGCATTAAGGTTCGTCCGACATAATTTGTGTGTATTCGGGAATCGATATGTTCTGCTAGGAGCCGCTACGACTCGTGATCGGAAACGGTTTCCGAGTCACAACCGAACTACACATGAACCTACAGGGTCACACACTTAACGGGTTGGAACAAACCAATACGAATACGATTCGTAAACGTGTCCGGATAGGATCCGTCACGAGCTCTATATAAGGAGGTGCATGAGGCTGTTGGGAGCATGCGTGAAACACCACCGAAACCCTAGCCGCCATCTTCCTTAGAGCTCCACCGTGCGATTTGGTGCTGGCACACCAGCGTTCGGTTGTTCCTTCCCGGGCGGTGGATACCGTGAGAGGCGCTACTACGATTGTTGCGCTTTGAGGACGATCCGCGATCTTCACAAGGAACCGCAGACGTTGCTGGAGGAGACGATCAACTCGTGAGGACATTGGACGATCGACTACGACCACTACATCGACGCGCTCTTCGTTGGACCTGGCTGCTCCAACCCTTCTTCCGCTGTTCTGCGCGTCTGGTGGTAACGATCTATGATCATCTACTTGCATGGCTTCCTGGTTTGCGTGGTAGAAATTTTTGTTTGTAGCTATCGTAGCCTACCCGTGACCCAACATTCTTTATGTCCCAGGAGAAGTATATTCAGGATCTTCTTGATCGCACCTCTCTCACTGATCAGCGTACTGTTGAGACTCCCATGGAGCTCAATGTTCACCTCTGACCCTCTGATGGCGAGCCTCTTTCTAATCCGACTCGCTATCGTCATCTTGTTGGGAGTCTTGTCTACCTTGCTATTACTCGTCTGGATATTACTTATCTAGTCCACATTCTGAGTCAGTTCGTCTCTGCTCCCACTCAGGTCCACTACAGCCACCTTCTTCGAGTTCTACGATACCTTCGTGGGACTATCTCTCGCTGTCTCTTCTTTCCACACTCCAGCTCGTTACAGTTTTAGGCTTATTCGGATGCTACTTGGGCCAGCGATCCCTCTGATCGCTGGTCTATCTCTGCTTACTTATTTTTCTTGGTGGTTCTCTCATTGCCTGAAAGATGAAGAAACAGACTACAGTGTCCCGTTCGAGTGCAGAGGCTGAGTTGCGAGCTATGGCTCTTTTGATAGCACATATTACTTGGCTACGGTGGTTACTTGAGGATTTTGGTGTTTCTGTCACTACACCGACTCCTCTCTTGTCAGACAGTACAGGTACTATCAGTATTGCCCGTGACCCTGTGAAGCATGAGCTAACCAAGCATATTGGTGTTGATGCTTCCTTCATGAGTTCTTGTGTACATGATCAGGTGATTGCTCTTCAGTATATGCCTTCAGAGCTTCAGATAGCGGATTTCGTCACGAAGGCCCAGACTCAAGCACAGCACGGCTTCTACCTCTCCAAACTCAGTGTTGTTGATCCACCATGAGTTTGAGGGGGGGGGTGTCAGAGATATATGTGTAGTGTGTTATTCCCCATTGTTATTTGCATATTCACCTCCTGTACTTTGTATATATATTGATCCATTGGTCTCATAATGAATATAAGCGCTATTCATAACAAGTGGAGCGTTAGTGAATTAAGATAGTTAGTGGGAGGTTACATGTGGTTAGTGGAGCATTTATTAAGGGTAGTGGGCAGTAGTGTCAGGCATTTTATTGGCCTATTAATTTGCTTGGAATGTGATGGGTCACCTTGACTCTATAAATAAGAGGAGAAAATAGAAAAGCTGTATGGTAGTACGTAGCACCAAAACTCTCATGTGTCTCTGAGTTGATCAAAAGTGTTCGCGTGTGTTGCGTCCATAGTGTGCGTGTGTTTGATCCTTGAGCTGGGCCAACAATTGGTATTAGAGCGAGGTTCAATGTGAGGAGAGTGCCCACCAGGTGGCGCCGGTGGCGCGGCATGGTACCCGGCGGAGCGGGCAAACCTGGTGATGGCGCAAAACCTGTTCGAGGACCAGCAGGAGCAGCTGGAGCGCAACGGGGAGTGGTTGTCCAAGGTGCTCGCAACGGACGTGCTGGTGCTGCTTGGAGGAGACAGCTTTGGGCGTAGCATTATCGCGACGTAGCGGCTCAACCCCAGGCGTTGCGATGGAGGCTCGCCCGAGGCATGTCTTGCTTCGGCTCCGGTGCGGCGGCACTTTCGGCGAAGCGCAGAGATGCGGCGGCGATGGGGCGCGTCGCGAAGGCCACGAGGGCGACGAGCATCGCGGCCGAGAGCGCGTGCGTGCGAGCGGATGCCAAGATAGGTGGCTACAGGCGTGAGTGTGCGCAGAGTGTGGGCGTGCACAGTAGCGGCCAGCCCAGTCATGCACTGGGCGCGGGCATGCGCATGAGGCGCATAGCGATGCAGGCGCATGGGCGAGCGGGCGTACGCGGGTGTGCACGTGCGAGGGTCAGTTAGCGGTACAACGCCACACAGGGGTGCTGGCACACGTAGGCGACGGCGCGACTAGCGTACAACGTGGAGCATGCAGCTCCGCGGTGAAGAGAGCTGGAACGTTTGGGCGAAGGTGCACAGATGCCAGCGATGAGCCGTCTACAACACCATGCGCTTAGGAGCACGACGACGAAGGTCCGCGTGGCCATGGCGAGGCCAGCGCTGTGTGCCGAAATCGCACGTAATGTGCACACCGGCAGCGGCGACGTGATCATCGCGGAGTAGGCCGACGACGATAGTTTTCACCGGAGGTGGAGGTCGGCGGCGGTAAGGTGAGGCGGTGCGAATCCACCGTGAAACGAGTCAGCATGAGGCCGACAAATGGCGATGGCATGGAGGCCGTCGTCGCAACAAGAATCGGAGGTCGAAGTCGCCCAGTGAGTTGTGTCATCAGCGACGAAGTTGTGGCAGAAAAGAGGTAGCGGTGATGAGTGGTGGCGGCATGTCTCCCAAATACCTGCTACTAAGCAACGTCATCGTCAACCGGCAAGGCAAGATGGGCGAATATACTGTCCATCTCCGTGTGCCGACGAGAAGATCTGTCAGATGCATGGACGGCTGTGGCACCCATGTTTATGGTCGCTGATGGCGAGGGCGAAGGTATTGTCCCTCAAGTGTGATCACGTGGCGAGGGTGACTGTACTACCCCTCAAGGCGGAATGCACCATGTGGTAGAGAAGCGGCTGTGAGCATAGAATCGGCGACACATAAAGGGAACTTGTGTTGCTAATCCGTGCCGAGTGGGAATGCGGAACTTCTTGGAGATAAGTGTTGAAGACCGTCAATAGCGCAATGAGTCGTGCAAGAGGAGCCGCTGCGTGTGGCAATAAGGAGAAAGCCGCTGCGTGTGGCAATAAGGAGAAAGCCGCTGCAAGTGGCAAGAGGTTGCGGGCGATCCGCAACAGTGATTCGGCATGTCAAGATTAGGGGGGAAATTGTTAGTTATAATCTTGACTTAATTGGTTTTTGCATATAGCATTAGTATTTATTTGCATGTGTGGCATTTCATGTGGTTAGTGGAGCGTTAGTGAATTAAGATAGTTAGTGGGAGGTTACATGTGGTTAGTGAAGCATTTCTTAGGGATAGTGGGCAGTAGTGTCGGACATTTTATTGGCTTATTAATTTGCTTGTAATGTGAGGAGTCACCTTGACTCTATAAATAAGAGAAGAAAATAGAAAAGTTGTATGGTAGTACGCAGCACCAAAACTCTCAAGTGTCTCTGGGTTGATCAAAAGTGTTCGCGTGTGTTGCGTTCACAGTGTGCATGCGTTTGATCCTTGAGCTGGGCCAACAGAAAAAGGCATTTTATAACAAACGAAGTCATTCTAGTATACGAAAACGCATGTTTAAATTCACAGTATTACAAAGGCTGTAACACAATAGACCAAAAAAATAAAGTTATCATACCTGTGCTCTGTGGTCTCTTCCCTCATGATCATTCTAATTCTTATCCCCGTGAAACAGCTCTTTATGGACTCGAGATATCGACCATATGGCACCAGAAATTGAGCTGTATCAGTCCTGCCAGATTATTTGCCAACTGAGGTTTTAGGAGCACACTAAGGAAATGAGAAACTCCAGTACAGATTAGTAGCAACTAGCAACTCACGATGTACTTACAACAAAAAAACAAAGAATAACAAGAAGGAAGTCGGTAGACAGAAATATACCTAGGTCAGTAGAAGGCAGTGAACATGTATCTTGTGGTTATAGCGTGGCTTATGCTTGCAAGAATACTAAGGCCTGTTTCGTGCCCTTCATCATTAGGTATTTCTGATGAAGATATATTCCTAAGTTGTCTCGTTGATCGTCTGACCCCTACACGTAGCTCATCATTTTCTCCCCTGCATGGTATGCAACAAATCCAGTGATACTCATACATGAATTGCAAATTGATCTGAGCAAAAATGGCCAGACAGAGCAGTAAAAATCCCAATGGATTTCATGCCGGTCCTGATCAGCCAGGTCAAGCCTGAGCAGGCCAGGCTGTTTGTGGTCAGGTCATCCCAAAAAATCAATAGTAGTAGTAGTAATAATAATAATAATAATAACAGAATCATTCAACTGACCTCAAAATGACAAGAGTATCCCCTGCAACAAGCTTTTTGGAAGTTGCAAACTCTGCAGTTTGAAGATGCCTCCTTGTTTTCCCTAATGACAAAAACACAGCAACCACCGTTACCATTCAGTAAAAACACATTATAATGAAACAAAAATAGCTTCAGCACCCTAAAGGTATTATGTTATAAAATGTGGGAACAGTCTGCTTCACTCCCTGAAGTGGACATTCGCGATACTTCAGGGGAGTAAAGGGGACATTTTCCTAAAATGTGAGATGGACAAAAACACTTAAGGTATAAGCCAAAGGGAACTCCATTGTGGCAAACAATATTGTATTATGTCTAATTGTATGTTGAGAACTCTTTTATAGATTTAAAATTTCTGCATCTTCCTTGCGTGGTATAAAGGGTAAGTTATGAACTTCTGATACTGAGTAGCGAACACCTAATCTATGCTGGAAGCGCCACTCTGTCCCAGAAAGATCCTTTGCCACAAGCTCCTCCATCGGTGCCATCTGAGTCATATCCTTCACCAGTAAAAGAGCAAAGAATGAGTGTGTACTGTGACTGTGGTCAGAATATTAATTTGGTAACCAGAATATTTTAAGCAATGACTTCTTTGCTTCTTGTGAATTAAAAGAACCCTAGTGATTTTTTTAAACAAGAACCCTAGTGAAATTGGCAACTGGTTAGACACCAACCAGTAGTGGAAGACATTGCTCAGCATGATTCCTTGGTATAGATAACCAAGCATGGGCTACTGTGTCAGCAGCTCTTAGTTTCTTGCAGAAGTAGGGTGCAAGAAGCCTTGGCATTGATGGGGTTAGATCCTTGTTATCAATCACCTTAAGATCATGCAAAAAAAAAAGGAAAATAGCAATAACCAATATTTTTCAGTGATATGATAACGAGAACAAAGAGACAAACAAAATTCACTACTCTTTACATTGAACTCAGGTAGCAGGACCAGCTTAGCATAGACCACATCCATTTTTGACTGCATATAGGACCCAAAAAAATTTGGTTTGTCATAGCAAATCAGAGGCAAAAATGTCTATACATGAGTTAAGCAGATCACCTTCAGTTCCACATTCAGTACACGGCATAGGATCTGTGAGGGGACATCATGCAAATGCATGGGGATGCCCCCAGTCTGTTTCATCGAAGCAACAAATATTTCAAAGACTTCTTATTGTTGATATGCGTTAAGGTAGATGATGGACCTCAATCCATCTCTAGGCGCTTCATGAATGCTGAAATCAAGGTTATAAAAAATGAAACTGAAGGCAAAATACCTGCTCCAGGTGTCCTTGGGGAAAGTAGGCTACAAGTTCCCCTGCTTGAGGAATTGTAATTCCTGATCCAGCGCATGCATACCACAGCTCCTCATAAAGGCGTGTGTCCAAACCTAGAAGAACACAGGAAAGAATGCAGCACAAAGAAGAAGAAAAACAAAAATATAAAAACAACAAGGTTAGGTAGCTCACTTTTACAATCATCAAGATTACGAGGAGATATTTCTGCTGAACTCATGGCCATCTCCTGCAAAATGGAACGGTAATGGAGAACCGTTTGTCACTTACTAATAATTTAGTCAATACCGAAGCATTTCATGCTGTACTGCATAGAGAAGGCTATTTGCCGTTGAAATTAGGCGATTACTCTTACAACAGATCCATTTAGTCTATTTCAACCCCACAAAAAAGGAATAGTATCGATTCTTTCATAGGATTCCTACCTCAAATAGCATAATGGTTTAGAATTTTCAACATGGTTAAAAAAATTTAAAAATATTCACAGGAAGAGAGTTTGTGGTCTGGATTAATTAGCATAAAGAAAATGAGTAGTGAAGTGCCATAAGCCAACTGATATAGGAAATGATACTACTACTATATTCCAGCAGTCAATTAGGGTGCGTTTGGTTCATTGAATCATCTGGTCCTGTACTGGATGGTTCAAAAAATGAGGATGTTCATGCGTTTGGTTGAAGGGATGGAACAAATCCATCCCGGATGAGATGGTTTAACTTTATAGAATATTCCTTGGAGATGCTGTATCAACTCATTCCGAAAAATTGGCCGAACCACGCCGTCCCGGTCGCATTCGCTCACGTGGCTTCGGTGGATTTGGAGTTAAAAAGAAATAGTTATGCATTTTTGAAATTAAATGATTTTCAGTGCAACAATAATTCATTTCAGAATTTATAAACTCATTAAATCCCTTAAGTCCTTATAAAGACCTCTGTAAAAATAATTTATTCAAATACTATAATATTTATCATGATTAAATATAATTTTCTCCAAATTTTTGGAACTCTATTCAACCCACACAAAATTCAAACTTTATTCAATGACCTAAGCTAGGTTTGAGTTTAGTTTAAGCAAATAACACTTGAATAGTGAGGTTTCAAATTTTATTTGAGTATTAGCACATCCCAGGAATCTCCCTGAATTATTTCAGGATTTTAGAATTTTTTTTGCTATTTTTTTGCTATTTTATAGAGCCTGGGTCTGTTCGGACCGTCCGATCAGAATCGGACCGTCCAAATCGGAGGAGACATTTAGACCGTCCAAACAGGTCGGTCTGTCCAGACCGTCCGATCGGAATTGGATGGTCCGATTCCGATCGGACGGTCCGAACAGATCTAGGCTCTATAAAATAGCAAAAAAATAGCAATTTTTTTCTTTCTAAAATTCTGAAATAATTCAGGGAGGTTCCAGGGATGTGCTAATACTCAAATAAAATTTGAAACATTACTGTTCAAGTATTATTTGCTTAAACTAAATTAAAATCTAGCTTAGGTTGTTGAATAGAGTTTGTATAGAGCTTAGGAATTCATAACTAATTCATGTGAACTCCAATTGAGGTGAACCAAGTTATTTTGGTTTTATAATTTTATTTTCTATTTATCTATGTAACCTTATCTCTACCACTATTCTACAAAATTTCACTAAATAATTAAAATTGGATGAATAGTAACCAAAGTGTATTTTTTTCAGAATCTAATTTTCAAACTACTATAACTTTCACTTGCTAACTCCAAATGGAATAATTCTTTCACATAAATTCATCATCTAGCTACTGTAGAAAATTTATACATTTTTGAACACTTTGAATTTTTAGGTTTTTCTCAGTGTTGATTCGAGAGAGAGGAAAGAAAAGAAAAGAAAAAGAAAATAATCCGGATGTGACAAAATTTTTCTATTTATTAAAATAGGGATGTGACAAAATTGTTCTACTGAGATAGAACCATTAAATTTGTGGCAATCAAAATACAACCTCATTCATCAAACAAAACATCATCTTGAACCATCCAAGACCATCATATCCCACCAACCAAACAAAATCATGTATCATCTTATCCCACCGACCAAACATCATACTTGTATCATCTCATCTAGGATCATCCCATCTATTTTGTACCATCCCATCCCATTCACCCTAGTTCACCCAACCAAACGCACCCTTAATTCTAGATATACAAAGGCAATAGAGCATTGAAAACACAGGATCAGTTGCTCACCGTACTGTCTGCATCCGAATGAGGAAGAAGGGGCAATTAGAGAAGGGAAGCTTTCTTGAGTCCTAGAGCAACTTGTTATGAATATTGTGCCTATATTCATGAGGCCAAATAAGCAATATATATAGGGAGTACAAAGGGATATTACAAAGGAATATCCCATATACATATAAGGAAATACAAAAAAGCATATAAGGAAAAACAAAGGAATTCATATTCTAACACTCCCTCAAACTCATGGTGGATCATACACACTGAGTTTGAAGAGAAATACAAATATTGTATCCTAGTTTGTGGCTTCGTGAAGAAGCCAACAATCTATAACTCTGAGGGCACAAATTATAAAGCAAATACTCCCTCCTACACCTGTGAGCCTGTGTATGAAGCATCCAGACCAATGTGCTTGGTGAGCTCATGCTTCACTAGGTTACGGACAATATTGATAGCACCTGTAATGTCAGACAAAAGAATCGTAGGTCGCATCACAGGCACTCCAAAATCTACAAGTAGCCACCTCAACCAAGTAACCTCAGTTGTCACTACTGCCATAGCTCTCAACTCAATCTCTGCACTCAAACGGGAAACTGCAGTTTGCTTTTTTTGTCTTCTAGGTAATCAGGGAGGAGCTAAGAAAAACACAGTAAGCAGAAAGAGAACAATGATCAGAAGGATCACTAGCCCAGGTCGCATCGGAGTACGTTTGAAGCTGTAGTGAGTTGGAGCTAGGGAAAAACAAACGACAAGAGATTGTCCCACACAAGTAGCGAAGAACACGATGAAGGTGATTGTAGTGAAGATAGGTAGGATGAGCCATGAACTGACTCAAGATATGAACAGCATGAGCAATATCAGGACGAGTGCTCACAAGATACACCAAACTCCTGACAAAATGGCGATATCGAGTAGGATCCTCAAGAAGATCACCATCAATTGCACGAAGCTGAAGGGATAGCTCCATGGGAGTCTCAACAATGCGAGTGTCAGTCAGACCAGACTGATCAAGAAGATCCTGGACATACTTCTGCTGGGAGAGATAGTAGCTCTCAAGCATGAAAGAGACCTCAATCCCAAGGAAGTACATAAGAGAACCAAGGTCAGTCATAAGAAATTGTTCATTGAGATGCTTCTTCACATACGTGATGAATGAGGAATCATCACCAGTGATGAGCATATCATTAACATACAGAAGAAGCAGTGTCCTATCCCGATATGAGACATAGACAAAAAGAGCAGGATCGTGGGAGCTGACAATGAAATCGACAGCAATAATCACTGAGGTAAAACGCGCAAACTAGGCACGAGGAGCCTGTTTGAGGCCATAAAGAGCACGATGAAGACGACAGACGTGCCCATCAGGAACAGAATACCCAGGTGGTGGCCGCATGTAGACCTCACACAAAACACTATTAAGAAAGGCATTCTTAACACCCAGCTGAGAGATAGACCACTAGCGAACAAAAGCAACCGCAACAAGAGTGCGAACAATGGTCATATGGGCAACAGGGGCAAAAGTCTCATCGTAGTCACGACTGTACTCCTGGTGAAAGCCGCGAGCCACGAGACGAGCCTTGTAGCGCTCAATAGTACCATCAGACTGGGTCTTAATCTCGTACACCCACTTGCACTTGATAGGGCGAGCATGCACATGTGTCAGTATAATATCCCAAGTTTTCGTACATCAAAAAGCATCAATCTCCTCTGTCCACTCAGAATGAGGAGCAGCTTCACGATAAGAACTAGGCTCAGTGACAGAGAGAGCGCAAGCTATCGGAGCAAATTCAAGACGATCAGGAGGTTGAAGGGATGTCCGATCATGAAGGGCATAACGGGGAGCATCATCAAGAGGATTAGATGTAGGTATCGGCAAGATACCAAGAGAGGAGACTGGTGAAGGATGAGGACACCTAGAGTAGTGAATACCAGATAAACGAGATGGTGGTGCTGCAGGAACAAGAGTCAATGCTGCAGGAGGCAGCACCGGAGGCTGAGGTACAGAAGCAACCACTGGAGACAGACTAGGGGAAGGCTGTGATATTGGAGAAATGGGTAAAGAGTCAAAAAGAGACAACCATAAAATCGTCTCAATGGTGGAAACAGGGCAAGGAGCCGAATTTCGATAGAAGAAAGGTCGAGATTCATCAAAGACAACATCTCGTGAGATCCTGATCCATCGAGTAGAAGGATCATAGCAATGATAACCCTTATCCTCAGAACTATAACAAGAAACACACACTCAACTGACTGGGTCGATAGTTTGGTGTGCTCACGAGGCTGTAGCCGAACAAAACAGGTGCAGCAAAAAACACAAAGGTGAGTGTACTATGGACTCGAGAGTAGAGACACTCTATAGGACTGACACCCTTAAGAGCAGTGGAAGGCTGCATATTGAGGAGATATGCAGCTGTAGAAATAGCCTCAGCCCAGAATTGTGGTGGAACATGAGAGGCAAGGAGAAGAGTAAGGGCAGTCTCAATCAGATGATGATGTTTGTGCTCAATAACCACATTCTAAGCATGGACATCAGGACAAGAAAACTAGTAAAGAGTGCCCTGCTCAAAAAGAAATTGTCTAAAAGCACCATAACAGGTACTCGCCAGCAGAATCATAGTGAAAAGTATGGATTGAAGAATCAAACTAAGTACGAACCATCGTTACAAAGCTACGATAGATCACAAGAAACTGACCACGATTAGACACAGGGAAAAGCCATGTAAAATGGAAATAATTATCAATGAAGATCACATAAAACTTATGTCGGGACCAAAAAATGCAATTCTGGACCCTCTGTGTATAATGCACTAGTCCAGGATCACGCTAGTGCACACAGTGTCAACGTAGGTGAATATTGATCCACACAAAATGAAATAATATAATAAATGAGTAATTTGAATAACAAATAACCATTTTGACCTTAAGGTCGAGTTTACATTTATTAAGCCTCGTAGGGCTGGCAATAATGAAATAAGCAGCGGCACAAAATAAACTTCAGCGAAAACCCATCGATTCACCACAGGCAACCAACTAGGATCAAGACCTAGCGATCAGCACCTTCGTAGAACTCCTCCTCGAAAGCGGGCGAAGACTCATCCACATCTGTTGATTGATTATAGCAAGCATGAGTACACAATTGTACTAGCAAGTCATACCACAAAATGCAATGTATACATGATGGCTTATTCCAAAGGAATGACTTTTGTGGTTCTTTTACATAAAAGCAACATTTGCAATTGAATATGAATAATAGATTAAAACATGATTCAAAACAAATAGACAATATTAATTTATTAGTTGTTTTAAAAAAGAACACAAAGTCTAATCAAATTATTCACACAGCCATATGACTTAGATCACACAGCTCCCTTCCTAATTGTTTTATGAACATCTAACCCTCATGTGAAATCCCCGAGCATGTCCATGACCGTGGATGTGGCTATTCGAATAGTTTTGTTTAACACTCTGCAGATGTTGTACACTTTACCCACAAGATATAACCTGTGTTGCAAGCACCAATCATAACAAAACCTTTCAACAACTTCATCTCAAGCATTGACTCTCCTAATGTGTTTTACTGATAGTACTAACGCCCATAGAGAAAATTAGTCCATTGCACACCGTTGGATAGGGAAGCGGCGAACCGTCCCACGATATGAGTCTCCACGGAGACTAAAACACACCTCCACCCTGATACAGAGCCTAACCTACAACCTGAGTAGTCAATGTCGAGAATCTATAACTTACTAAGCTAGGCCAATGTAACAGCCCAAAGTTCTGTTACCAATTTAAATTAATTAAAGTTATTAATTTATTGGATTTTCTGAAAATTGAAAGAGTTTGATTGCTTTATTTGAATTTCTAAAGTTTTTAAAAGCCAAAAATAAAATTATTTAAAGATTTTAAAGTTTTATTTGAGTTAAAGTTGAAAAATAAAAATTAAATTAATTTTGAGAATTTTCTGAAATTTTAAAAGCTTTTTCCTAAATATTTTAAAGCCAAAATAATTTATTTGCAAAGTTAAAAGCCAACTTTAAGTTGGGAATAATTTTATTAAGTCTAAAATGACTCTAAGAATTTAGGAGAATTTTTCTGGAAATTTTGAAGTTATTTTGCTATTTTCTAAGGCATAAATGAATTACTGGAATTATTTTAAACAAGAAATAAATTTAAAATCTCTTTTCGGTTTTGGGCTGAAACCTAAAACCCGGCTGCATTCAGCCCACTCGGCCCACCCGGCCTCCGCACCCTTCCTCTCACCTCCCGGTCCCACCCGCCTGTGACAGCCTCCCTCACTGCCTCGCGGGCCCCACACCTTTCTTCCTCCCCACGATCTCCTTCACGCGGACAAAACCGAACCAAACCGCCACGGCCGCACCAAGGAGCTTCATCCTTCGGCCATTTCTCCGCGTCTTCCTCGCAAGGCGCGTCTTGCCTCGCCCCACGCTCTACCGCCCCCTTTCTTCCCCACCTCCCATGGGTTAGCCTCAGCCTCAACCGCCACTTCCGCCACGCCACGCCACTAACTCCTCCTACCCGGCCCCTATAAAAGGGAGCACCGGGTGCGCCCTTAACCCCTCAACCATTCCCCTCTCACCACTCCTCCTCCCGTGCCCTCTACCCGCTAGATTTCGAGTTTTCTTCGCCGGCCACCGTGGCGAGGTTCTTCTCCGATTCCGTGGTCAAGCCCTCTCTGGCCACCCCGACAACACCAGTGCATCGCACCACCTCGCCTACCTGCTGCACGCCAAGACGCCGCGAGCACCTCCCGAGCACCATCGCCGCCGGAGACCAAATCGCGCCGCCGCTCTTCACGCCGCCGCCAATGCCACATGCCCATCCGCCGCTGGTAAGCACCGTGATCCCCAATTCCTCGTCACGTTGAGACCCTCGGCGAGCCTTCGCCATGGCGGCGTGGCCGGCGAAGCTCGACGCCGAAGCGCCGCCGCTGCCTTGCCGACGTGGCACGCCACGTGGAGGCCACGAGGCGCCACCTCCTCCTTCGCCGATGTGGCGACGGGGTGGCACTAGCCACGCCACCACACCCAGCATGCAAGCGCATGGACTAAGTCCTTGTGGACCGTGTCTATGACACGAGGTCCCACCTCGGTTTCTATTTTATTTATTTAATTACCGAAAACCTCAGGGCTGATGTCAGCATTATGCAATAAATAGGTTTTCCTTTAGAAAATAATTGAGAAAATGGATTAAATTGCGATTTAGGCTTTAAATTTAGAAAATTCATATCTTTTGATTCTTCACTTCAAATTTGGTGAGTCCAATTTCTAAAAATTATAAAATGATCATATAGCTAAATAAATTATAATTAGTTGATTTGGAGCAATTTTAAACTGTCTGTTTAAAATTTAAATAATTTAAACTACAAATTTAGGTTTAAATTTGTAAAATTCATAACTTTTACATTTTAGCTCCAAATTAGATGATTCAAATTGCTAAAATCTTAGAAAATTATTGTCTAACTAAATAAAATATAAGTATTCAATTTGGAGTTCAGTTTAGTCTTGTTTTAGAATTTAAAATTTATTTAAATTTCAAATTTAGGTTGAAATTAATAAAATCCATATCATTTGAATCGCAACTCCAAATTTAGTGAGTCAAGTTTATAAAATCTTACAAAATTATGTTTTAGTTAAAGAAAATATAAATATCTTGTTTTGGAGTAATTTAAATTGTCTTTTGAAATCAAAATGGTTTAAATTGCTCATTTAAGATTTAAACTTGTAAAATATATATCTTTTGATTCCTAACTCCAAATTAAGTGTTTCAAATTTATAAATTCATATAAATTGAAGATTTAGCTAACTAAACCAAAATTATCTAAATTATACTTCATTTGAATCATGTTTGTATTTAGAAATTCATTTAAATTTCAGTTTTAGGATTAAAACTTGTAAAATTCATATCTTTTAAATCCCAACACCATTTTGAGTGATTCAAGTTTCTAAAATTTTATAAAACTATTATCTAAATAAATAAAATAGAAATGTTTAGTTCTGAGTTAATTTGAATTGCCTTTTTGATTGGTTATTTGAATTTCGTTTGAATTTGGATCGTTTTCGCGTATAGATTTCGACGACTTCGAAGAGTCAGTTTTCAACGTAGTTGGAGACATATAAGAGGATTGATTTTGACTGTATGATCATCGTGGTTGTACACACAAGCAACCTGGAGAGAGTGTTTGTGAGTACTAGGTGACCTGTTAAGGAAAACAATATCACCGAGCAAGGCAAGTTATACTTTGATCATCTTGCACCTACTATTTTAAAGTTATTTAAATTCAGTTTTAAAATTATTATTGCATGCATATTTTTGGTCAATTATTTTAATACCCTGTTTAAATACTTAGTTATTCCAATTGTTATTGTATGACCAATTTTGTATATTGAAATGCCATCCCTTGTCACCATAGGTAAAATTGTTTGGAAATGCTTAGCAAATACTTAGACCATAATTTTGATTTTGGGGAGGATTTAGCCAAATCTTTACAAACTTGTTTTAACTTGAACCTATGGTATTGTCTTACCATAGATTTGTTGTAAAGGTGGTTTTACTAAATAAAATCAAGATGGTTTGGACTTGGGTGTAACGGATGAAAGGTGGGTGCGAGTTTATGCACCTGGTTTAATCTGGTTAGGATTAAAGCCCGTGGTTTAATTTGAAAGACGCCCAAGTCAATTAAGGACCGGCCTTTGAGCGTTCCTTTGCTATGCCAAAACGCACCACCGCATGTCCTGTATGGGAAGGACTGGCTTAATAATTTGGGATACCTCATAGATATTCGTGCCATGTTGTATGAGTGGGTGTTGGTTAGACAAGAGTCCCACATGGCGCAAGAGGGGCTCCGGAGGATGGTTAGTCCAATGGAAGCGAAACCTTAGCGGCACGAGTATTGTGGGGTAGATCATTGTAACGGCCTTGTGATATTTGCTCTGTCACACGCCTTAGGAAGCGTGGATTGGCCGACACAAAGGGTATAATATCTCATGTGGGTAAAGCTGTACAAACTCTGCAGAGTAGAAAACTATTCGAATAGCCGCGTCCGCGGTCATGGACATGCTAGCAAAGCCACTTTAAGTTAGACTTGTTTTTGGTTTTAAAATGAATTCAACAGATGTTTTCAGGATGGTTAGTCCTGTGGGAAAAATTGGGCAGTTAGCCATTGTGATTGGAGGATATCCATCACTTTTGTTGGAGGTTATCCACATCATACATTTGTCATTAAAATTATGATTTTAAATACTGTATGAAAATGGCCTTGCAATCTATTATGACTATTTAAATTCAAACTGTTGCTTTACGCAAAATAACCCTGCCAATGTCCTTTGTGTACCTTATGCATGCATTACAATTCAATATTGGGTGTAACTTGCGAGCACGGTAGTTGTGCTCATGCTTGCTTTATGCAAACAAATTTCAGAAGAGAAGGACTTCACCATCAGTGTGGATCTCAACGACTAGGCCACTTCCCCAGTCGATTGCCTGTGGCAGATTAACTGGACTCTACTACATCTTCGTCTTCCGCTGTGTTACTTATTGTTGGCTTGTAAGCCTCTTTTGTAATCAACTTTGTTGTTATTTATTAATAAAGTTGTGATATGATTTTGTTACCATATTTGTTTACTGTGTGAACTAGCTACTGATCATGGGACTAGTTGTAAAAGCACGTAAAATTCGGGTGTTAATCCTGTGTCTTACTGACCCATCCCATACCAGGCATGTGGTCGTACAGTTGTGGCTCAGTTCAATGGCACACAAAGTTAAGTCTTTAATTAACCAAGGCAAGACTTCTAATTTCTAGCTCAGCCACAAAGATTATCATTCCCATTCACAAAGCTCCACCATATCACAAAGTATCCACCACTTGCTTCAGTCTAAATCTTTTCCTACCCTGTTGGTTAAGTGCAACACATGCCATCAACGAGTAATAGCACACAACGCACACAGTTTTATCACAAAGTTCCATAACCACTTAGTCAGATTCATATTTGCAACTCACATAAAATGATGACTCATTGCATGGCTAAGCAATCTACTCGTATCTAACCAACCCACGTTGGTGCTATGATAATACTACTTAGTCAGATTCATATTTGCAACTCACATAAAATGATGACTCATTGCATGGCTAAGCAATCTACTCGTATCTAACCAACCCACGTTGGTGCTATGATAATACCAACTAAATAATGAACCATTCTAGAGTGACAAAAGATTATGATATAACAATAGACAAAGTGGATATAAACAAATTGGATTAATAACTAAACCCAAAAGTATTTAAATAAATACTTAAAGTAAATGCATTAATTTGAATCAAAGTAATTTTGAAAACTAGGTTCAACATGATCAAAGGTACAACTTGCCTTGGAATGAATCGTGGTATTGGTCTTGGTCTTGATGCACTCCTTCTTCTTCAAAATTTCCTAAAGAATCAACGCTTACTCACAAACGAAGCAAATAAACAAAATAAATACATAACAGAGAAAAAACAAACCTAAAAAATTAAATAAAAATATTAGATAAATAGAGCTCGAATTTAGATGAATTTATAAATTTGAATGGGCTCAATCCAAGTTCAGATGAAGAAGATATGGCCTTTGGAAGTTCTAATCTAAAGAAAATACTCAAAAAGGAATTTCTAGAATTAACCCAAATTATTTTTCTACTAAAAAAAAAATCATATTATGATGCATGCTGACGTCAGCCCTAATATTTTTGAAATTAAAATAAAACCACATAAAAGCTACAGTGAATGACATGTGGGCCCTCGGTCAATAGACCGGGTCCACGAAGATGGCTCACTAGTCTACGGGTGCATGGGCTCATGGAATAGTCAACTGACATGTGGGGCCCACGAGTAAGTGACTTGGCTCGCGGTGGAACAGATCCACTCGGGATGGGATCTAGGGTTTGGCTACGCTGGACATGCGGGCACGTACGTAGCACTGAACCACATGGACGAACACGTTAGCAATCGACAGCAAGGCTCGAGATGCGAAGGTCATCAGCGATTGATGGCGTCTCACCGGCGGTGGGTGGTACTAGGAGGTAGCGAACCCGAAGAGGAATTCGTAAGTGTGCTCACAGGTGGTCCAGGACGTCTGAGGTGGTCGGCGGTGAGCTTTGAGCAGCAGAGGAGGTACGGGCTCGACGGATTTCGCTCTCTGGTGGTGTTCCAGTGGAACCAAGGCTACCAAAGCCTGGCCTTTGTTCTTGCGATGTTCAAGGTGGCGTCGATGAGGCTTGAGTGGCTCTAGTTGTGGTGATATTGCTCGTTGGAGTTGAAAGCGGTGGCTTTTCCTCTTTGAGCTCTCCTGGCGTCTACGGCTTCGCACTTGTGCTCTAGCGGCTAGGGTTTGGTGCAGAGATCGAGGGCTCCCATTTCCTTTATACGTGGAAGGCTAGGAGAGTCTGAGGCATGCACGTCGAGGGAGGATCACGCGGCGGTGGAAGCAAATCCCTAACGGATTCGGGAACAAAGAATAGGAGATTTGGTGGGCCCTCTTGTCAACAGCTGCAGCTCAGCGAGTCCGTGTGACACACGACGCGCGTGACGCTGGTGGGTGGGACCGGATGCGACTACGCGTGCGTGAAAAAGAGAGACACCGACATGTAGGGACCACATGTTAGCGGAGGCAGGAGTGAGCATGGGCGCGCTGGGTCGCACATTGTTGGGCCGAGGTGGAAACGAGTTGGGTTTCGGCCCAAAACATTAATTGAGATTTAATTTAGTTTTTATTTTTAGAAATTATTAGAAAATGCAAATGATAATTAGAAAATAGCAAATGAACTCAAAAAAATTCTAGAAAAATCTAGAAAATATATCCAAGCCCAAAGAATCCAAATAAAATAGTTTTGACAAATGTTGATGTTGACAATAATAATATTAAATGGTTTTGATATTAAAAGTCCGTGTTAAGCTTTGAATTCCAGTTCAAATAAAACTCAAGGGTGAATTTTTGAACTACTAACTAAGCAAAAGATTTTTAAAGCTTAGAAAACTAGGATGTTACAACCCCCCCTTAAAGGAATCTCGACCTTGAGATTCAGGCTAACTAGAGAAAAGGCTACGAAACTCGGCTTTCAGCTCTTCTTCACGCTCCCACGTTGCTTCTCTTTCTGAGTTGTCGCTCTGCTGAACCTTGCAAAAATGAACGGTCTTGCTTCTGGTCCAACACTCTGCGACATCCAAAATCTTGACTGGTTGCTCTTTATAAGTGAGATCTTCTTTCAACTCGACTGAATGCAAAGGAGTTTGTTCTGTCGGCACACGGAGACACTTCTTCAACTGAGAGACATGAAACACATCATGTACTCCTACTAACGACTGTGACAGTTCAAGCTGATACGTAACTTCTCCTCGACGACTCACAATCTTGAACGGACCAACATACATAGGGGCAAGCTTCCCTTTGGCATGAAACCTTTTGACACCTCTCAGCGGGATAAATCGAAGATAAACAAAATCCTTTGGTTCAAAGATGAGCTCACGACGACAGTTATTAGCATAGCTCTTTTGCCTAGACTGAGCTATCTTCAATCTTTCTCTGATCATAGACACTTGTTCTTCTACTTCCTGAATAATGTCTGGTCCAAATACCTTACACTTGGCTGTTTTTGACCAATTCAAAGGGGTTCTGTATGCACGACCATACAAAGCTTCAAATGGTGACATTTGCAAACTGGCTTGGTGACTATTGTTGTACGAGAATTATGCATATGGCAAACTTTTATCCTAACTAGTAGCATTAGCTAGAGCACACGTTCTCAACATATCTTCTAATATTTGATTAACTCTTTTAGTCTGTATATCTGTCTGAGGGTGATACGTAGTACTGGAATTCAAAAGAGTTCCCGCTTCATGCATACTCTGCTAGAAACGAGAGGTGAACTGAGATCCTCGATCTGACACTACCTTCTTAGGCACTCCATGCAAATTGACAATTCTTGACATATATAACTCCGCAAGGCGATCTCCTGAGTAGGTGGTTTTGATAGTCAAGAAATGGGCAATCTTTGTCAAACGATCAACTATTTCCCAAATCGAATCGTAACCCGATTGAGTTCTAGGCAAACCGGTAATGAAATTCATTCCGATCTCTTCCCATTTTCACTTTGGAATCTTCAGTGGTTGCAACAAACCTGCTGGTCTCTGATGCTCTGCCTTTACTTTCTGACATACGTCACACAAGGCAACAAACTCTACGACTTCTCGTTTTAGATTTGGCCACCAAAACTTATTCTTAACATCGTGGTACATCTTAGTACTTCCAGGGTGAATAGAATATTTCGAGTCATGGGCTTCTTTCAAAATTAGCTGTCTCAAACCATCAACATCTGGTATGCAGATACATCTATTAATCCACAGTATATCTTGATCGTCTTTGGAGAAGTCCTTGAATTTACCTTCTTCTATTTTGAGCTTGATGTCCTTAATCTCAGGATCATTTGGCTGGGCTTCACGAATCTACTTCTCCAAAGTAGACTGCACTTCTAAACTAGCCACAAATCCTTCGAGTACAACTTCCAACCTTCACTTCTGAAATTCCTCATGAAGTTCTGGGCAATTCTCTTTTACTTCCAAAGCATTGCAATAGCTCTTACGACTTAAAGCATCTGCAACGACATTGGCCTTACCGGGATGATAGTGGATTCTAAGATTATAATCATTTATTAATTCTGATCATCTTCTCTGCAATGACATTGGCCTTACTGGACTGAGTGAAAATGTACTACAAACTTTTGTGATCTGTGTATACCTCACAGTGATTACCAACGAGGTAATGATGCCAAATCATTAAAGCACGCACTACGACAGTTAATTCCAGATCATGGGTAGGATAATTCTCCTCATGAGGTCTTAATTGCCTTGACGCATAAGCGATAACCTTTCCTTCTTGCATCAGGACGCATCCTAATCCTTGACACGAAGCATCACAGTAGATATCGAAATCCTTCTAGATATTTGGCAGAGTTAACACTGGGCCTAAAGTCAAACGCTTCTTTAGTTTTTGAAAACTTTCTTCACAGGTTGGGGTCCAAGTGAACTTTTTCTCCTTCTTCAACAATTGCGTAAGAGGCTTAGCAATCATTGAGAATTCTTCGATGAAGCGGTGATAATATCCCGCCATTCCCAAGAAACTGTGAATCTGGGTAACGGTCTTGGGTTGTTCCCGATGTAATACTGCTTTAACTTTACCGGGGTCAACTGCTACTCCCTCGGCTGTCATCACATGACCAAAAAAAAAATCAACTTCCTTTTTCCAAAAATCACACTTGCTGAACTTGGCATACAACTAATGCTCTCTAAGTTTCTCTACGATTAATCTCAGGTGCTCAGCATGTTCTTCTTCTGTCTTGGAGTAAACCAAAATATCATCAATAAACACCACTACAAAGTTGTCCAAATATTCCATGAATACCTTGTTCATCATGTTCATGAAATATGCAGGGGCAATAGTCAGACCAAAGGACATGACTAAGAACTCATAATATCCATACCGTGTAGAGAAAGTGGTCTTCGGTATTTACATAAATAGAGCTTGAATTTATATGAATTTATAAATTTAAATGGGCTCAATCGGAGTTCGGATGAAGAAGATATGGCCGTTGGAAGTTCTAATCTAAAGAAATACTCAAAAAGGAATTTTTGGAATTAACCCGAATTATTTTTCTACTGAAAAATCAGATTATGACGCATGCTGATGTCAGCCCTGATATTTTCAGAATTAAAATAAAGCCGAAGAAAAGCTACAAAGAATGATAGGTGGGCCCTTGGTCTATAGACCGGGTCGACGAAGATGGCTCATTGGTCTACAGGTGCATGGGCTCACAGAATAGTCAACTGACACGTGGGCCCCACAAGTCAGTGACTTGGCTCACGGTGGAACAGATCCACTCGGGATTGGATCTAGGGTTTGGCTATGCTGGACAAGCGGGCACATACGTGGCACTAACGTAGCACCATGCGGGCTGACATGCAGGCGCGGATGCTGAGATGGCGAACCATGTGGACAAACACGTCAGCAATTGACGGCGAGGCTTAGGTTACAAAGGTCGTCGGTGATTGACGGCGTCTCGCCGACGGTGGGTGGTACCAGGAGGTAGAGAACGTGAAGGGGAATTCATAGATGTGCTCACGGGTGGTCAAGGACATGTGAGGTGGCCAGCGGTGAGCTTTGAGCGGCGGAGGAGGTACGGGCTCAACAGATTTCGCTCTCTAGTGGTGTTCTGGTGGAACCAAGGCTACCAGAGCGTGGCCCTTGTTCTTACGATGCCGAATGTGGCATCGACGAGGTTGGAGTAGCTCCGGCTGCGGCGATATTGCTCGTCGGAATTGAAGATGGTGGCTTTTCCTCTTCGAGCTCTCCCAGCGTCTAGGGCTTCGCGCTTGTTCTCTGGCAGCTAGGGTTTGGTGTGGAGATCGAGGGCTCCCATTTCCTTTATACGCAGCCGCTAGAAGAGTACGTGGCGTGCACGTCGACGGAGGGTCACGCGGCGGTAGAAACCACTCAACTGGTCCGAGTCCGGGGAGAGACAAGTCTTTGGACCGGACTTGATCAATGAAGCCGAAGAGCAAGTTCGTGAGATCCAGAAGAGACTACAGACGACTCAATCTCGTCAAAAGAGCCATGCCGACCGCCGTCGAAGCGAGTTGAGTTTTGAGGTGGACGATCATGTTTACCTTAAAGTCTCTCCGATGAAAGGGATAAAACATTTTTAAGTCAAGGGCAAGTTGGCCCCTCGCTACATTAGCCTTTTCTGGATTCTAGCAAAGCGAGGATCGGTGGTCTATCAGTTGGAGTTGCCACCATCACTTTTAGATGTGCACAATGTATTCCATGTCTCTCAACTGATGAAGTGTCTTCGAATCCCGACCGAAGCAACCAATTTAGAAGACCTCGATTTGCAACCGATCTCTCTTATCGGGAGCACCCGATACGCATTCTTGAAGAAATGGAGCGCAAGACAAGGAATCGTGTCATCAAATTCTTGAAGGTTCAGTGGAGCAACCATACTAAAGATGAAGCAACTTGGGAGCCTGAAGACCGGATGCGAACCGAATATCTCGACCTTTTTCCTTCTGTCTAAAGTGTCTTCGAATCAAGAAAGGAAAGGTTAAACAAAACAATGGAAAGGAAAATATAATAAAAATTCCTTGTAACCTTGTTAGGGTATCTTAGCTCTATCTTTGAAGGAAATCAAGATAACAGTTGTTGTATCTTTTTAGAACCTTCTTGTTCTACTTCCGAACTACTGAGATCTTGGGGACAAGATATTTTATAACGGGGGGAGGTTTGTTACACCCCAAGTTAATTAATGATAATTAGTATGCATCTCATCAGCATGCATATTGTTTATGAAACATTTGCATCATTTGTTGCATTTGGAAAATCTTCATCAAAGATTAAAACCCCAACTCAAACTTAAGCTCCAAAAGAAAGCAGAAACAAATACTTATAAAGTTCTCTAGGAAACAATTTATTCAAATACTATAATATTTATCACGAATAAATATAATTTTTTCCAATTTTTTGGAACTCAATTTGACCCATAGAAAATTCAAACTCAAATCAATAACGTAAATTAGTTGCGAATTTAGAATCAGCAAATAAATCTCGAACAGTGAGGTTTAAGATTTTATTTTCATAACAGGATGTCCCAGGAACCTCTCTAATTTATTTCAGTTTTTTAGGATTTTTATTGCTATTTTTAGTGACCCGGTCAAACCAGAAGCAATGGAAAATCAATTTCAGTCAAACCTTGGAGCTGTTTAGACTAGTCCGATCAGACTGACCGAGCACACTGCACCGGTCTGAACATTCCTACCATGCCACTTGTTTTGGCTGAACCAATTCGCCCTGCACCTTTTCGTAGTCGTTGCAAACCGGGCCCACGTGGTAGTGTCGTCATCCTCCTTGCGTTGGCGAGCTCAAGACTTGAGCGCCACAGGGCCGCTACGCTATGCGCCGCTCCATCGATGGCGTGAATCCACCGAACAAAACCACCTGTCCTAGGGCATCACCCGCTAACGCTGCCTTCGTTCCCGTTAATCTTCCCAGCTAAAACCCCCTCGGCACCCTCTTTTCTCCCCATTCCTCCTCTCAGTGGCTGAGGAGGAAGAGGCTCCTTCTTGCATCTTCCTCATGTAAGCTTCAACCCACCTTTTCCCTCGGTTTACTCTATCTCCGCTATCTCCATTTTCTCTAACTCGAGCATCTCTCTTGGCTTGTAGCTCTCGGAGCTCGAAGGTCATCCTTGCCACCAGTGGACGCGCACCGAATGCCATCACCCCGCCTTTTCCCCTCTCTAGTGAGTATTGACCTCTCTTTTGCATGTTACATTGTGCCTTTAGGTATAAGAATCGTTTCCCCTCAACTCATTTGTCGAATTGTTCACAGGAGCCCGCGGAATTTGAAGATTCCTCCTTTGTTGGCTGTAAACCCTAGCTTTGTCTCCAACTCTAGCTTGGTGAGCTTTTCGTCGATTGCTTGTTATGACACCCCCCTTGGACCTCACTTAAGCTTCCTTGACCACTCATTGTCCTTTTGGTTGCCTTGCTAGCCTCCTCGTCATGAAGCCCTCCGCCGCCGTCACCATTACTCGAGCTAGCACCTTGAGGTCCACAATGCTTCAAGGGTTCCATTCCTACACTTGGCCAGCGCTGCCATGCCCGAAATCGCTGGCGAGACGACAGTCAAATTCGAGCTCAGAGCTGCTCTGTTGTCGGAAGGCCCGACAATACTGTAGCACTTAAAGCACCAAATCACGGTCGTTAACACCTAATTATTGCTTAACTGAGTTAATAACTAGCACTTAATAGCCTTGAGTCTATTACACGCGGGTCCGAGCATTAAGTGGCTAGTTCACGGGGTTATGAGCCAGTGAACCAAGCGCATGGGTTCGGTCCACGCACTATTACGTGGATTGAGTCACTAACAGGAGGGGCCCACGTGTCAGGCGTTTAATTTGAAAAATTAATTGAAAAGAAAATTAAAAATCTGCAAGGGACCCGCTGTCAGAGTCAGAGGCTAGCATAGCACTCGGTATAAAAAGTATTAATTACTCAAGAAAATCCAGAAAACAATTATTTGTACACTGAAAATTAGAATAACTTAGAAAATGTATAACTAATTCATCTTAACTCCAAATCCAGTGAAACCAGTTTTGATAATTCTCATTTTAACTTAAATTTATTTTAAAATAGGTTTCAAACTTGTCCCTTTTACAGAAAATTTAGTTTTTGGAAATTGATCCAAAACCCATTTATTTATACACTAGAAAATACTTTTAACTTTGAAAATTCATAGAAAATGTTTCTGAACTCCAAATGAGTTGAACTAAGATATTTTGGTTTTATAATTTTATTCTCTATTTATCTATGTAATACTTTTTTCCACTACTATTTTATGAAGTTTCACCAAATAAGTAAATTCCAATGAATAGTAACCGAGCTCCATTTTCAGCATTTCCTAAGATGTTGATTTCCAAACCACTATAACTTTTGCATACAAACTCTGAATGGAATAGTTCTTTCACCTAAATTTATCTAAAATCATAATCTATCCACTGTACAAATTTCTTGCATTTTGGCTGATATTGAATTTTTGGATGTTTTCGGTGTTATTGTTCTTATACGATGTTTTCATGCGTTCGATAGTTTTCGAAGATATGAGTGTGATCAAGAGTGGTATTCTGTAGCAACCAGACTATCCATCCCAGGCAAGCAGTCTTTTCCTTTGGTGCACGTTGAATTCCTATTAATTTCAAAAAAAAGTATCTATGTTGATTTTCATGTATTCTAAGCAATGCTTTATTTTCAAATACTGGTATGTCAAATGGGTAGCTTTAGATATGGCCTACTTGTTGCATTGGTCTTCCTTTGAATGTTGATTACCCCATTTTCCTTGAATGATTAAGGATATATGTTATATGGGTTGGTTTGCTAATTTGTAGAACGATGCTTAGCCGAGCAAGTAGTTGTAGTCGAAAGCGGTTGATGGAGCTAGTCCTTTGGCCGATGGATTGAATTGAATCTTGATGAAATTTGAGGAATGTGTGGATTGAATTATGTTGATATTGAGGATTGCGTCCAGATCTTCGAATCTGGTGTTGTGGACTTGTTGGGTGGGCGTGGTTGTGTGTTGGACTTGAACAGGTGATAGGTTGATGAGGGGAGGTTGTCCCGGATTTGTGTAGCCTCGTCTGGGTGATTAAGGACCGGTTTGTGGTATGTCGAACCAAGTCGCACGTGCAACCACACGCCGGGTTTATGGGCGATGGTTTGGCTAAATAATTTGTTGTGTGTTAGCTATCAAAACACAATTAGATTGACAATTATTGTTTGAGCACTGGTAGTTGCCGAGGCTTTACTGGTGGCTCGTGTTCTATTATTGTTTTCTTGTCAATCTATTGGGGGAATGTTAAGTGTCGTCTTACTTGCTCTTAAGGGTCTTTTGCGTTTGCGGGTAGCTGTGTAAAGGATTTACTTACACAACGAGGTTCACCCGTGGTCCAGTGCGACCGATAGCCTACCATGGGATATGTTCCTCGGGTGGTTTGATAGTTAGGACATGACATTGTAATAGCCTCTTTATGATATCTTAGTCACACTCCTACGGAAGAGTGCATTGGCCGACATTATGAGGTATTCATATCGTGTGGGGAAAGCTGTACACCTCTACAGATTTAAAATCTATTCGAATAGACGTGTCCCTGGTTATGGACATCGCTTGGTGAAACCATGCATAGTTAGCTTATGGGAATTTAGGTTGGGTTATGTTGATAGGTCATGTGTTGAATTGTTCAGATCTTGTATGTTGTCACGAACAGAAGTTCGCGTGTTGATTTGTTAAGGAATGAATTGTGTCACGAACGGAAAGTTCGTGTGTTGATTATATTTGGAGTACCTATTGTTGTTGATCATGAATTTAGGATTACCTACTGATATATAAAGTTTTCTAAAATGTTTTACAAATGGCAATTTCAATCTATATCGGTTATGCTAAAAATTGCCTAGTGTAGTAGCCTTCTTTTGACACTTGAATGCATTTATTATATGTTGTTATTCGTAAGTATTGCGAGTACGTTTTTGTACTCAGTTGGATTGTCCATGTTGTAGGTGAGAAGTCGTTCGATTCGGATTATTATGACATATGCTATGACTTTAACTCCAGTTGGTTGCTTGTGGGTTTGGACATGCCAACTCGGTTTCTCTCTTCTTATTTCTTTATTTACTTCCGCTGCGATTTATTCTCTTATGCTTAAATTTGGCCCGTCGGCCCTTGTCGGGACCCAAAATTACAATTCTGGACCCTCTGTGTTTAATGCACTAGCCCAGGATCATGCTAGTGCACACAATGTCAACAAAGATGAATATCGATCCACACAAGCGAATAGTAACATAAACGAATAGTTTGATTAATAAATAATGGTTTGACCTTATGGTCGAGTTTACAATTATTAAGCCACGCAGGGCTAACAGAGAAATAAAGCAGCGGAAACAGAAACGGCAGTGGCATCCCATCGATTCACCATAGGCAACCGACTAGGATCAAGACCTCACGATCAGGCACCTTCGATAAACTCCTCGAATGCTGGTAAAGACTCCTCCTCTTCTGCTTGATTTATTTTAAAGCAAGCATGAGTACACACCATACTCGCAAGTCACACCACAGAAATGCAGTTATACATGCAGGCTTATTACAAGGGAATGGCATTTTGTGGTTCTTTTGCAGAAATGCAACATTTGCAGTTGAATACAAATAATAGATTGAAAGCGAGTAAAATAAATAGACAATAATAATTTAACAATTTGATTTCACAAAGACACACACAGCCTAAACAGATTATTCACATAGCCATATGATTTAGATCACACACCTCCCTTCCCACACGCTTTTAAAGATCTACCCTCGTGTGAAATCCCCGAGCATTGTCCATGACCGCGGACGTGGCTATTCGAATAGATTGTTTACACTCTGCAGAGTTTGTACACTTTACCCACAAGATACAACCAGTGTTGCAAGCACTAATCGTAACAAAGCATTTCAGAAACTTCATCTTAACATAGATGCTCCCGATGTGCTTACGTTATACCAAACCATACACAGTGTATGGTACAACACACACCACACACCACACCGTTGGACAGGGAAGCGGCGAACCGTCCCGCGATGCGACTACATGGTAGCACACACCTCCACCCTATTCACATAGCCTAACCTACCGCCTGCGCAATCAATGCCAAGAATTCGTATCTTACTATGCTAGGCCCGTCCCATAACAGGCATGTGGTCGTACGGAAGGGCTCAGTTCAATGGCGCACAAAGTTCAGTCCTTAAATGACCGAGGCAAGACTCCCAATTCTAACTAAGGCACACAGATTAATTTGACACACAGATTTATATTCCCATATCACATAGCCACCATGTCACACAGCTCCCACCACTTGCCTCAGTCCAAACCTTTTTCCCACCTGGTTGATTTAAGTGCAACACATGCCACAAAGACACATAGTACACACAGATTATTACAAGGTTACATAGTCACTTAGTTAAGTTAATAATTGCACTTTACATGAGTAGGTGATTCGTGGCATGGCTAAGCAATCTAATCGCACTAACCAACCCATGTTGGTGCTATAATATTTACCAACTAAATATCAACTAGGGTGACAACAGATCAAGGCATAACAATTATACAAGGAAGGCATAACAGATTGGATTTAATAACTAATCCCAAAAGTATTTAAATAATTACTTGAAATAAAATGCAATACTTTGAATTAAAATAACATTTAGAAAACTGGGATTCAATCATGGTCAAAGCATGACTTGCCTTGGAACAGGTCTAGGAATTGCTCTTGGTCTTGATGTGTTCCTTCTTCTTCAAATCTTCTCGAAGTGTCGAAATCTACTCGCAAACGAAGCAAACAAACAAAATAAATAAATAATAGAGGCAAAACCACTCAAAAAAAATAAATAAAAATCTCCAATAAATAGATCTTGAATTTATAGGAATTTAGAAATTTGAATGGACTGATTTGGAGTTAGGATGCAAAAGTTATGGGCTTTGGAAGTTTGAATCTAAAGAAAAACCTATTTTTAGAATATCCCGAATTATTCTTTAAAAGAAAACCCGGATTATTGCGCAATGCTGGCGTCAGCGAAGGAATTTTTGGAAAAATAAAAAAGAAAAACCTGACGTGTGGGACCCACACGTCAGTGACATGGCTTCACGGTGGACCAAGTCCACCGTCTTGGGAGATCTGGTCGGGGCTAGCGTGGCGCACCAGCAAGGCGGCCGACGCCAGCACCTACATGGTCGACACGCACGCGCCCGCTAAGCGGGAGCGTTGAGGTGGAGGTGACGTGGGCGGCAAAAGCGGCGCAAGACGGAACCAATGGTTCCGGCGAACGGTGGCGAGTCGCTGGCGGCGGGTGGCACAGGGAGGTAGAGGAGGATGCGGGGATCACAACGAGGTGCTCACGGGTGCTCAAGGACGATCGAGGCGGTCGGCGGCGTGGTAGAAGCGGCGGCGGGGTTTCGGGCTTGACGACGACGGTGCTGGAGAGCTCCCCCGACGAAACGAAGGTGCCTCCGAGGTTCCTCTCACTCGCGCGATGCCGACGGTGTAGGCATTGAAGCTCCGGTGGCTTCAGGTGCGACGGGATCGCTCGTCGGAGTTGCGACGGCGAGATTGGGTCTTTGAGCTCCTGCGGCAGCTCAAGGGCTCGGGAGGGGAAATTGGGTCTTGGAAAGGGGGCTACGGCGATCCTCGGGGACCCATTTATAGGCGCAGGGTGGCCTCGAGGTGACGTGCCGGCGGCGGAGATTAAAACCGCCCGAGAAGTGCTCGTGGAGGAGACAGGATAGGGACGGATTTGAATTCAAATTCGTTTGAACGAGTCCGGGGAAGATAGGGCTTCTAGAAGGGCTCATCCACGCGAAGAATCGGGGCCGTTTGCGTGTTTATCGGACGAAGCTTTGAAGCGGCAATGGCGGACGCAGGCACTCGCGCGAGAAAGAGAACGACTTGGAGACGATGACACTGTAGTGGTCCACCAGTTAGCGAGACGGGAAAACGGGCCCACGCGGCAGAGGGTGAGGGCGAGGCGAGGCGCTGGGCGAAGATCTCAACCCCAACCCCGATCGACGGCTCTGAAGGAGTGGGCAGTGAACAGGAATGGGCTGACTAGATTCGGCCCAAACACTATTTGGAGATTTTAAATAGCTTTTCCATTTTAAAAAATACTGAGAATTCAAATAAGCAATAGAAATTAGCAAATGAACTTGGAAAAATTCTAGAAAATTCTAGAAAATATATCCAAGCACATAGAATCCAAATAAAATAGTTTTGACTATTGTTCATATTGACTTTAGTCATATTAAATTGTTTTGTTACTCAAAGTCCAATATTAAGCTTTTGAATTGATTCAAATAAATCCAAATGGTGAGTTTTCTCTCTACCAACTATTCAAAGGATTTTTAAAGCTCAGAAAATTGGGATGTTACAGCCCCATATGCAAAATTGGACCATAAGGTTCTATTTGTTGAAGTTGTATTAATGATTATATTCTCTTGTATTTTCGTATATGGATGTGACTGCAATGTTGTGTTTGGATATGTGCATGTTAGCCACTGATCCTTGGGAGCTAAGATGAGACACATATCCGGGCACTCGGAATTATTTTCGTCTCTCGTTAAGTGTTGCGCTTTCAGCATAATCACTTAGCTTGGAACGGATCCGATCCCGGGTCCCCACAGCATTGGTATCAGAGCCATACTGACTGTAGGTTAAAGCCGTAGCAATGGACGTTATTAGGATTTTGATTTGCAAAAAAATATTTTCAAACTATCAAAAATTTGGCAAAAATTCAAGTAGTATAATTCCTTTCTTTCTTACCCATACTAGCATCCATTTCTTACCTCATTATTCATTTGATTTGTGAAAAATCATTTTCTCTACTGCTCGTCTCTCTTTTCCAACACTAGAAACGTTAAATAGTTATCGATAAAGAGAATTGGTGGAAGAACGAGAAGAAGACGCCTTACTATGATTTTAGGATTAAGTTAGGGATTATCCTTAGGTATTATACACCCTAATGATATTACTTAGCTTGTAGATGCTGCATTTTGGGGAGATCGTTTGCTCTCTTTTGTTCCAAGTAGTTGTGCATGGCCTACGGGCTGGTTGTATCACAACTATGTCAGAAAACTAACTATGTTTTCATTTGTATGTTGTGCTATCACTTGGACTATAGCACCCCATTTCATGTTGCATAATTGTGTTTTCATTGTGCATTCATGCTAGGTTAAGTCACCCCGCTGCTGTCAATTGCTTACCTTGTGCTTTTCCCTCGTTCCTTTTTGCCAGTTGCTAACGTGTTGTATGGCAACAGGATGTCGGTTCGAAAAACCTATTTGACGTCGGAGGTAATGGAGGACTCACATCTTGTGGGTTTCGAGACCACCGATGATCAGCCCCCCGAATCCTCAATGGCGCAATCCGGAGCACCCCGACCCGCAATTTCAGCACGTGGGTCGGCAACAAGAAGTAACTCCACCTCAGCCATCCGTGGCCGAAGTGTTGGCCCAGATGGAACGGAGTCAACAAGACCAGACTCTGATCTTGCAGCAAATTGCTTAGAACACCACCAGTGTCCAAGGTGCTCAAATGGCTGCGGGAGGAGCCGGTCTTTATGGCTCCCGATTTGCTGATTTTCTGAGCACAAAGCCTCCCGTGTTCTCTTGTTCGGAGTGTAGGGTTACGGGTAGGCTACGATAGCACAAAACAAAAATTCTACCGCACAACCAAGGAACCTCCACTAGTAATAGATCATGAGATTACCACTAGACGTGCCGACTCGTAGCGAAAGTAGAGTCGATATAGCGAGTTAATGCAGTTGTAGTCGTTCTCGCCACGCGTCTTCTCCTCCTGCTCCGATGATCGTCACGAGTTGCGGATCGTCCTAGTGCTGATGCTTTGCAACAACACCTCCAAGGTATCCACATGTACAGGGCAGAGATACCACACGCTAGAGTGCTAGCACTAGCAGCGTGGTTGAGGAAGGCGTGGCTATTAGGGTTTCGGAGTTCTTAAAAAGATTGCTTCACACCATGCCACCGCCCCTCTATATATAGGCATCCTCGATAGGTCTCGAACTTGAGGCCCATTAATAACACGTGGCCAATAAGAATTCGGATCACTATCCAAATCAAATACTAGCCCTTTAAGTGTGTGACCCTATAGGTTCATGTGTAATTAGTTGTGACTCGGAAACTTTTTTTCGACCACGAGTCGTCAGCGGTACCTAGCAGTACATAACGATTCCCGAATAGACATAGAATATATCAGACGAACCTTAATGCACTATGATCTACGACCAGGTCCTTATCACTTACGACTAGCTCGTACCTAATCACGATCAGTCCATACTTAGTTACGACCAGTTTGTAACTCCTTACAACCATCTCATACTTAAGTACGACCAGTTCGTAACTCCTTACGACCAGTTAGTGATTATGTTCGACCACTCTACGACCAGCTCGTATCTCCATATGACCATTTTACGACTAGCTTCGACCAGTTTGCGACCAACTCGTATCTGGTCGAACTGAATGACCTGCTTGTGTATTCTCTCTTTGCCTCACGACATCTAGTTGAACTCCAGGTGAGATAATTATCAACCATGGACTGTTCAATACTTTCTCAATCAAGTGTCAAATAACTTCATGTGGTTGACACTTCGACCACTAGTGGCATGGCCATGCACTTTCTTTATTCGACCACAACGAGGGGCCCAGAGATATCTCTCCTGTTATGTTAGGAGGGACAAATCCCATATCCGACCAGTCACATTCCTCTGCATGTTTCATAGCATACCCAAAAGCTACCTTTATAACTACCCAGTTACGAGTAGCGTTTGGTAACTCGTAATAGTGCCATTGCATATGTAGGAAACAATGCTGATCTCAGGTCTAAGGATTATACATCATCATTGCTTGAGACCAACCAATGACACATAGAATCATAACAATCTCAACAGTGTCTCAAGGTGGGTCTTATCCAACACCATGTTCTCTAACATATGTCCATATTATTAGTTTGATATTTCCATATCCATGACCTATGAAACATAGTCATCAACCAATACATATGCTAGTCTATTCATATGTGTTCTCATATATTTCCGATCAGAGAACGTTTAAGAATAATCATCGCAGAAATATAGAGTTTCACAATAAAGTCACATACTTGATAATAAATATTAACAATATTATTCTAGGAACAAGATAACATATTATCCAATATTATGAATATAACGAAATATAATCATCTCTATGATTCCCTCTAGGGCATATTTCCAACAGTCTCCCACTTGCACTAGAGTCAATCATTTAAGTATCTAATACCGATAGCTCTTGTGTGCGCCTCATGCTTTGGCTATGTGAGAGGCTTTGTCAACGGATCAGCAACATTTAAATCCGTATGAACTTTGCATATCTTAACATCTCCTCTATCTACCAATTCGCGAATAAGATGATAACACCAGAGTATATGCTTAGACTTCTGATGGGAACTAGACTCCTTAGCCTGCGCAATGGCTCCATTATTGTCACAATAGAGATCCATTGGGCTCAAGGCACTCGGAACCACACACAACTCAACAATGAAATTCTTTATCCAAACACCTTCCTTCGCAGCTTCTGAAACCGCAATGTACTCGGCCTTCGTCGTAGAATCAGCAACTGTCTCTTGCTTGGAACTTTTCCAGCTCACTGCTCCTCCATTCAAAATAAATACAAAACCAGATTGCGAATGATAATCATCTTTGTCGGTTTAGAAGCTTGCATCGGTGTAACCATTTACAACGATCTCTTCATCACCGCCATAAACTAGGAACGCATCCTTAGTCTTTCTCAAGCTTCAAGAATGTTTTTCACAAACCGTCCATGACCTTCACCAGATCGACCAGATTCTGCTTGTAACACTTAGAGCATATGATACATCTGGTCGAGTACATATCATGGCATACATAATATATTCAATAGCTGAAGCATATGCAATACCATTCGTACGGTCTCGCTCGTCAGTTGTTGAAGGACACTGACTCTTGCTAAGACTAACGCCATGTGACATGGGCAAGAACCCTTTCTTGGCATCCTGCATGTTGAACCGAATACCTTGCCAATATAAGTACTTTGTCTTAATCCAATCAACCTTCTTGATCTATCTCTATAGATCTTTATCCCTAAGATATATGCTGCCTCTCCTAGGTCCTTCATAGAAAAACTATTTTTCAATGATGCCTTAACAGATTCCAACATAGGAATGTCATTCCCAATCAATAATATGTCATCCACATATAAGATTATAATTACAAGTGTGCTCCCACTAACCTTCATGTAAACACAAGGTTCTTCTTTGTTCTTGACGAAACCAAACCTTTTGATTTTCTCATCAAAACGTAAATTCCAACTCCGAGATGCTTGCTTCAATCCGTAAATGGATTTATGAAGTTTGCACACTTTACTAGCATTCTTTAGATCGACAAAGCCTTCAGGTTGTATCATGTACACATCCTCACTTAGGTTTCCATTAAGGAAAGCCGTTTTGACATCCATTTGTCATATCTCATAGTCGAAATATGCAGCAATAGCTAGAATGATCCGTATAGATTTAAGCATCGCTACCGGTGAGAAAGTCTCATCGTAGTCAGCTCCTTGAACTTGTCGAAACCCTTTTGCGACTAGTCGAGCTTTATGACTGTGAATATTTCCATTCATGTCAATCTTTTTCTTATAGATCCATTTGCACTCAATGGTTTTAACACCATCAAGGGGATCGACTAGGTTCCAAACCTAATTCTCTCATGGTGTCTATCTTGGATTTCATGGCTCCAAGCCATTTCTCAGAGTCTGGGTCCATCATTGCTTCCTTAAAAGTCATAGGCTCATCATTATTCAACAATAATATGTCATGCCCATACCTTGTAGGAAATTGACGTGGCCTTTTAGATCTACGTAGGGCTGATGGCTCATCTACAGGTTCAACAATATTTTGTTCATCCTGTAGAGGTTCAGTAGGAGTTGAAACACTTTCAGACATTCCTCGAATTTCTTCGAGTTGCACATATCTCCCACTGACTCTTTTTGAAAGAAACTCTTTCTCCAAAAAGACACCATTTCGGGCAACAAAAACTTTGCCCTCTTCTCAGTTGTAGAAGTAATATCCTTTGGTTTCCCTAGGATATCCTATAAAGAAGCATTTATCTGACTTGGGTGTGAGTTTATCAGACATCAAACGTTTAACATAGACATCACATCCCCAAATCTTTAGAAAAGACAGGCTAGGACTCTTCCCAGTCCATATCTCATATGGTGTGTTATCTACTGATTTAGATGGTACCCTATTTAAAGTGGAAGCGGTAGTTTCTAGAGCGTAACCCCAAAAAGACAATGGCAGATCTGATTGGCTTATCATCGACTGAACCATGTCCATCAAGGTCTGATTACGCCGCTCGGACACCCCATTCCATTATGGAGTGCCCGGTGGTGTAACATGTGGAACAATTCCACATTGTTTCAAATGATCACCAAAATCATGGCTCAAAAATTCACCTCCACGATCAGATCGTAAAAATTTGATTGTCTTGCCATGTTGATTATATACCTCACTCTGGAACTCCTTGAACTTTTCAAAGGATTTTGACTTATGCCTCATTAAATAGATATCCATATCTACTACAGTCATCGGTGAAAGTAATGAAGTACTGAAAACCACCTCTAGCTGTCGTGCTCATTGGTCCACACACATCAGTATGTATGAGTGTCAACAAGTCGGATGCCCTCTCGGCTCGACTAGCGAAAGGTGACTTGGTCATCTTTCCAGTAGGCAAGATTCTTACATTTCAAATGATTCCAAATCAAATGAGTTTAGAATTCCATCATCATGGAGCTTCTTCATGCGTTTCTCACTTATGTGACCCAAACGACAATGCCAAATGAAAGTGGAATTCATATAATTAGGCCGAAGCCTCTTCGCATTAATATTATAGACATGTGTATCATCAAGATTTAAAATAAACAACCAATTCAAAACAAGAGCATAGCCATAAAACATCTCATTAAAAACTATGGAACAAACATTGTCCTCAATAATGAACTTATAACACTATGCCATCAAACATGAGGCAGAGATGATGTTTCTACTTATGGCTGGAACGTAATAACAATTATTTAATTCCATAATAAATCCTGAGGACAAAAGTAATAGCAAAGTTCTGACAGTTAATGCAGCAACCCTTGCTTTATTCCCGACGTGAAGATCCATCTCGCCTCTTGCAATTCTCCTACTCCTTGTTAGACTCTGCGTCGAATTGCAAATATGAGCAACCGATCCGGTATCAAATACCCAAGAGTTAACAGAAGAATCAGCAAAAAAAACATCTATAACATTAATACCTAAAGTGGAAGGTTTAGTCCCACCATTCTTTTTCAGATCAGCCAGGTATTTCTTGCAGTTCCTTTTCCAATGGCTTGGCTCTTTGCAGTAAAATCATTCATTCTCTTGAGTCGGGCCAAACTTAGTCTTGAGCTTAGGCTTGTTAGTTTTGATCCCATCCAAAACTTTAGCCTTGCCGTTTCCTTTGACCCAAGTCTTAACCTTCTTCTTGAACCTTGTACTCTTTTGCACCATCATCACATGACTGTTGCTTTTCTTAATGCTATCCTCTGCAGTCTTGAGCATCATATGCAGCTCGGTGAGATTCTTGTCTAAGCCATTCATATGGAAGTTTAGAATGAACTGCCCATATCTTGAAGGAAGTGAAGCAAGAATCAAATCTGTAGCCAACTCTTGACTAAGTGGAAAACCAAGTTTTTCCAAGCTCTGTGTGTAACCAACCATCTTGATCACATGTGGGCTCACCGGCAACCCTCAGCTAGCTTACTCCCAAATAATTTCTTTGAGATCTCATATCTCTCAGTTCTTCCTTGTATCTCAAACATGCCTTTGAGTGCTACGATCATATCGTAGGCCTCTATGTTCTCAAACTGCTTCTGAAGGTCCGAGTTCATAGCAGCAATGTAACATCCCAATTTTCGGAGCCTTTTTGAAAATTTTCAAAACCTCAAAAGTAACCCTTTGGTTCTGTCATTTGCTCAAGCTTAACGGGGGAATTTTAGAAATTTGGAGATTTAACTTGAATAAATCGAACTCCAATTAACTCTTTTTGGTCGACCTTGAGTTGTTAGTGCTCTTTGGCTTTCATTTCCCTTCTTTGTTTGCCCTATGCACACCCCCCTTTGGCCTAGCCTTTCTTTGTTGGACCTCCCTTTTAGGTTCAGACCTCCCTGGTATTTGGACCTTCCCTTGGGTCCAAGCTTGGGGTTGTGTTTCAAATTTCCTTGTTATTCGAAATTCAAATCCGGGATGTAGTTTCCCCTTTTGATCTCTCTCTCTCTCTCTCTCTCTCTCTCTCTCGTTTCTCTTTCTTTCCTTCTTTGCTCGGTTGAACCTCCTTTGTGTCCATTTGGACCTCCCTCTGGTTCATTTGGTTTTCCCTCGTGTACGCAAAGACCCCCCCCCCTTTGATGCATCTTGACCGTCGGGATCACCTTCGGGTTCATCCTAGCCATCAAAGACCTCCCTTTGATGCATCTTGACCATCGGGATCACCTTCGAGTTCATCCTAGCCGTCAAAGACCTCCCTTTGATGCATCTTGACCGTAGGGATCACCTTCGGGTTCATCCTGGCCGTCAAAGACCTCCCTTTGATGCATCTTGACCGTCGGGATCACCTTCGGGTTCATCCTAGCCGTCAGGACCTCCCTTTGTTTGGATCGTGACCATTAAGACCTCCCCTTGTGAGATCTTAGCCATCGGGACCTCCCCTTGTGTTGATCTGACCGTTCAGGACCTCCCCTTTCGAGCTCCTCCGTTTGATCGCCTTTTTGGTTTCGGACCTCCTGTGGTCTTTTTGCAAAGACCACCCCGATTGTCTTAGTGTAGAAACCACCTCCTTCGGTCTTTTTGCAAAGACCACCTCCTTGGGTCATGACCTTCTGTGGGTCATGACCTCCCCTTTGAGCCCTGGCCTCCCTGTTGGTCGCGGCCGGTCTTTTTGCAAAGACCACCCCGTTGGCCTTTTTACAAAGACCACCCCTTTTGGACCTCCCCTTTGGGTAGAGTCAGCCTCACATGCTTGACCGGTAGCTTGTCAGTCCCTTCTCATTCTCTTTTTCCTCCCGTTGGGTGCTGCCAGAACAAAAGTCTTCAAGCAATTAATGTGGTTGCTTCTGCAGTACATTGTTTCCCTCTTTGGTCACTTCCTTGGATTGCCCTTTTCCCTCCAGCACCTGCTCCAGTCGTGTGCCATTTAATGCGGCGTCCTCCTCTCAGAGCCTCCCGTGCCTATAAAAGGACCCGAGAAAACTCCTTGGCCTCTATTTGTTGCCCAGTGTTTTGGACCTCCTCCAGAGCTAAGACCTCCTCGGTTGAGCTCCTTCTTGAGCGATTCGAGCCTCTGTTTCCACCGTCTTCTGTAACCCTTCTTTGGCTCTTTCTTGGTGAGTTCTTTTGATCTTCTTGTTGGAGTTGGTTTTACTTATTTGGGTTCTCCTCGAACGTGTATATCCCGGCTTCTCGGAGGTGTTCTTGGACCCAGCCGCATCAACAGAAGCTTCCCTGTTCTTCATCGAAGGCAAGTCATAGACCTTGATCATGTTGAACCCTTCTTTACAAAATGTATATTGTTTTAACTTATCATGCATGGCTATTTCTTTACAAACGGTTTTGGGAGTAGTTATGTGCCCTCTTGCCAGTAAAGACATCCTTGGTTATTTGAGACATACATGTTGACATGTTCCCTTGATGTCCTTAGGATGGGCTTTGTTGGTTGGTCTCTGTTAATACCAACTTGGGTGCGTTTGAGGCTTAGCCGTGCTGTAGCTTGCGATGGTATCAACCTCTTAATTCTTAATTGTTAAACATGATTAATGAACTATGGAATCGTGGCAATGCCACTCGATGAAATTGTTGTGCCAGGACTAGGGTGGTCCTTTGGCCGGGAGGAACCCCAAATGTTTTATGCTCGGGCAGGTTGGATGGTGGTTAGTGTGGGTGCAGGAAGCACATTGGGTTGTGGAACGACTTGCCTGAGCAGCCAACTAAGGACCCAACCTTGAACCATTGATCTGGGTCATCTCGTGCAACCACATGTCTAGGATGGGGTGGACCGGGTGCAATAATTAGAGAAGCCTGAGTCGGTTCTGTGTTGATGGGAATGGCGCAAGAGGGGGCCAGGACGGCGAAACCTTAGCGAGAGCAGAACCGAGTCAAGTGGACCTTTGTAAAGACCTAGTGGTGGTCTCTACTTGATTCACATGTCTAAGGAAACGTGTGTTATATCAAGCGACTACCTCTTGTGGGTAAAGTGTGCAACCTCTGTAGAGTGTAAATCTATTCGAATAGCTGCGGCCTCGGTTATGGTCATGCCCGGAGATTTCGCGCAAGGGGTAGATTTCTCTTTTTGTGGTGGGCTTTGAGTTGGTCCTGTGTAGTTTGGTGGTCCGAGCTGTGATTAGGGGTGATCATAGTGAGGCTTGGTTGTGGATGGGGTGTCCACAAGTGTTTTTAAAGAACTTGTTGCCTTTGTGTTTTCTTTTAGCTTGTGCTTTGGAATCTACTTAATGTATCTCTTGCAAATGTTGCTTTCTGCCAACTAACCTTACAGCCACTCCTTGTCAAGCTTTACATGATTATTATTTGCATGCATTCCCTATGACTTGCTGAGTACATTCAACGTACTCATGGCTTGCGCCCTCTGTTTGATTAGCAGAGGAGGGTGACCCAGGGAGCACAATGCTCTATGAAGAGGAGCTCTATGAAGACCTTGCGACTTAGGGACGTCCTCCACTCGGTAGCCTGTGGGGCTGATCGAATGGACCCTGTGCTTTTGTGTTTTCCGCTGCTGTGTATCCTCTCTTTTGTTGTAAGCCTTGTGAGGCACCCCTGTAACAACTTTGACCATAAGGTCTTTTGCTTATGTCAATATTAATTTGTCTGCTTCGTCCTTAGATTGTTGTATGGTTGTGATTCCATCTCTGTTGTGACTGTGCGAGCTAGCCATGGATCCTGGGACTAGCTCGGTGCACAGGGGGTCTCGGGTGGTGCTACCCGGGGCGCCGACAAGCAAGCATGACACAGCTAACATCAAGGGACTCATCACATGCCTTTTTATAGGCGGTTTTAAGAGCAGCAGCATTCTCAGCAGGCACATCAGGAATTGGTTCCTCTAGAACATGTTCGTTTTTATCTTGTTTAAGAACAATTCTTAGGTTGCGGGTGTCGACGATCAAATCGCCGATCTTATGAAATGAAAAGAGGAAAATGACACGATAATTCCTGGGAGAGAATGGGGGGCCGCTCTTTATTGATATGAACTAGATTTACAAGGGGATGCCTACAACCCGACTGAGGACTAATCCTAATTACACTGGAAATGAAGATTGCTATCTTGCTTCTCTCAGATTGCCTCTTGATCTCTAGAACTTGTGTAGATGTTCCGATCTCTTCTGTAGTTTCTCTCTCTGCCCTTTGGTCTCCTGCGCTTCACTCTTAAATAGCTTCTAAAGGGCTGGCAGTTACTCTTGTAGAAGGCGTCTTGAGTGAAGCGTTGCGACTGGTCGGGGCGATGCGTCAGTTAATGTGTTACTCCCTCCGTTCTTAAATACATGACGTTTGACCAAACGTGCAGTCAAACTTATATAACTTTGACCATTACTTTTCATATGATTTTGTTAGTAAAAAATTACAAAATTATTATATTATGAAAATATTTATCATAACAAATCTAATGATACTATTCACTCATGATCAATTTAAATAGTTTTTCATATATTATTAGTCAAAGTTAGATAAGTTTGACTGCACGCTTGGTCAAACGTCATGTATTTAAGAACGGAGGGAGTAACTGCGTGACGGTTCAGTGCCTGAGAGACATCAAACCGCATTGGTAGTTGTTGTCAGTGTCTTTAGGACCTTCTAACCATGCGGTGTGAAGTATACAGCACGTGCTATATTCATCGCACGATAAGGATATATTCGGGTTTAGTTATAAACACCAGTTCATAGCGTTTCCGAGCAGCTACCTGGTCGGAGGGTAGGTATAGGACCTTATCCGACCAGGGTACCCTTATGTAACCTCTGGAATCCTTACGACTAGTGAGGTCATTAGCCTTAGGGGTTACGACCATGAAGACGTATGGTCTTCTATTATGTATTAAAATAATACATAGAGGTTTTAATCCTCGTCAGCTAGCCCCCGAACTTTAAATGAACAGGTCGCGTGAACACTTTTCTCCTGATGAAGTCATATCGGGTAGACCCCATTAAATGTCGTGACATTTGAAGTGGTCTGTGTTCACTTTAAAGTTGAGAACTTGCCTTGGGAACTGAAGGGTTTTTCTGTCCGTTGGGCGAAAAAGAGGTTTCTGCCCGTTGGACTTTTTAGGTAACTCTCGATCGTAGGCGAAGATCTGAAGCTATAAAATTCCCATCGCTAGGCTTTTAGAATTTTTACGCTTCCAGATCTCCTTTTGACCCCCTTCAGCTTCTTGCCAAAAAAATCCTTTAGACCTCTTTCTTGTTCTTCCGACTACAAAGCCTCCTACGACCACTACTCATCCCTTGAGGATTTTCATCATGTCGGAGCAAATCACAAAGTAGTTGCCTTCGGAATTAAGCAAGAAAAAGCTCGAGGCGCTGGAGAGGATTGGGATGCTCCCAAACAAGAATCTGATTAAGTGGAGGTCGGCGATCGGAGAACATTTTCCGAGCCGCGAAGATGGGGAAATCCCCGTTTTTCTCACCTACATCGAATGTGGGCTGAGGTTGCCGGTACAGAAATTCCTTCTCCGCGTTCTTGAGTATTACGGGGTGGAGTTGGTGAATTTGGCTCCGAACTCCATCGCCAACATCAGTATTTTCACCTATCTGTGTGAGGCGTACCTGGGAGTGCCACCAAATTTGAGGCTCTTCAGATATTTTTACCGAATGGTGATGGGAAGATCCACGGCGACTCCCGGGGAATGCACATTGCGTCTTCACGACGGGAAGACCGATGAGTACATCCATATGTACTCAAAATCCTCATGGTCGTCATGGAAGAAGAACTGGTTCTACATGACGGTTACGAGGGATGATGGTCTCTACTTCGTCGGGATTAGATCAAATGAAAATCCCAAGTGGAGGAAGATCGTGGAGAAGGCAGGGGTGGTCGGAAGATGGGTGGATGCTATCCATGACCTGAGGATCAAGGGCTTGACCTCCTGGCATGTGGTGAGAGATTTCACCAAACGTCAGATTAGCCCTCTGAAACTCCGGACTCATTCTCTGCTTTGGTCTATTAGTTGTGATGAAGCTATCTCAGGAGGCGGTAAGTCTTTGAGAAAAGCTCCGACCAGTATGTTTTATTATTTGATTATTGTAATACCTTAAAATCTGTCCTTGTTTCCTTCTCTCTCCTTTTTTTAAAGCCCTTTCTCCTGAGGAAATCAGAGAGCGGATCAGATTGATCTGTGCTGGGGAGCCTGGTGAAAAGGCTGCATTCCCCGAGATCTTGGCCATAGTTTCTGTTAAAGAGAGACTGTCAAGGCTTAAGGTTAATAATCAGATCTCTTTTATCATGTATACATATTCTCCGATCAGTTTACTGATCTTCCTCTTTTTTTTTTGTAGTCGGTCGGGTGGCGAGTCACACAATCTGGTGAGGATCAACATCCCACCATGGTTCCAACCGACTCGTGCCCAGATGCTCTGGAAGAAGATGAATCTCACGAGGTAATAGAACATTTTTAAAAGAATAATACATACTTTTAGATAAAGAATTTTATCACCTAACCAAATTTGTTTTTTGATTTAGGTGGAGAAGACTGGAGGCCCACAGAGCGCAACTGTGGAGATCGTAGACTCCAGACTGGTCGTTCACGACCTTACAGTTGTTACTGAAACAAATGATCTGGAGGTTGATGAAACCACTCCCTCCGACCCGATGGTCAGGAATGCGATCCTTGATGAACTGATCGAGGACATTGCTTCCGACATCTTGTTGGAGGATGTGAGGGGTTTAACCAACCCTGCCGGTTCGGAGCCGGCGAATTTGGAGGAGAAGAAAAGGAAGGCTGGCGGCACAGAGTTTACTCTTCCGCGTTTAAAAGTCAAATCCCAGAAATTAACTAGGTACGTACAAATGAAAGTGGTCATATAAGTGCATACCTTTAATAGTTTTTTGATGATTTGATGTTTTGAACTTCCCGTCTTCATTTTGCATAGGTCGTCTGGCGTTCTGGTCGTTTCCGACTAGAATCTTCCTGAGGACCAGGCACCCGTGGTGGTCCCCGACCAAAACACTTCCCAGGACAAAGTTCCTGAGGATAAAGTGGTCGAAGAAGCCCCCGAGCAGGCGTCAAGCCCAACGGTTGAGCTGGATCCATTGGTGATTCTAACTCCTTCTGCGGAGATAGATGCCCCTAAAGGCCCTCAACAGGTTCTGACCACAATTGGTAATCCCTCTCAACCTAACAAGTTCCCTTTTCGTCCCCGATTCATCGAGGATAAGGAGCTTGACGAGGCATGGGGAAAAATATCGGATCATCAAATCAAGATAGGTCCTGATTTGATATTTGCCGGTTATAATGACTTGGCAATCTAGGTAAGTATCTATGACCAGTTGTATAGTTTCTCTTAAAAGTTTACAGGGAACTTAAAGAGGAAATGCTATATGTGTAGCATCTGGTCGAGAACTTTGCTGTGGTCGGAGGACTAACGCAGCAGATTAAAGACTTGGAGCAAAAACACTCCGAATTAGAAAGTAAGAACTTTCCACTTAACCTTTTTCTCTCTTCAATAATTTGTCCTTCTCTAATTATTCTCCCTTATCGTATTCGATAGATTTGGAGAAAATAAAAGAAGAAATCATGGCTGATAAAGCCAGAATAGCTCTGCTTGAAGAAGAAATTAAAGCTAAGGACCGGTCGATCACTGAGGCGACGAATAGTAATGAAGCACTTAATAAGAAAATTGAAGGTAATAGACCGTAAACTTGACTTATTATCCTTCCCTAATCATGTTGTGCTTATTACTCGTTTTACTCTTGTAGAGAAAATGCAAGCATTGGATAGAACAGAGAAGACTCTGAAATTTGAGCAGGATAAGGAGGCGACTCTTGAGCAAAGCATTGATGAAAAGATTCATGCTTTAAACAAGATGATCTTTGATATGGGATCAGGATCGAGTCCGCCTATCTTAAGAGATCCGATAGAGAAAATAAACTACTTGGGCCAACTTCTAGAGGATCTCAGAGGTCTGCTCAAGACTACTCGAGAAAACTATACCCAGACCATGAAAGCAGGCGTTGCTAGTGGAGTTAGTTTTGCACTGGCAAAACTGAAGGCTTTCGACCCCTCTATTGATCTCCAAGCTGTTGAAGATGACTTCAACTACCCACCTGATGAGGCAACCAAGTTTATGGAAGAACTTAGGCCGCTTGGAGACAAAGTTGTAGAGGAGATGGAGGTCGGATCTCCATCAAGCAGTAATTAGTCTGGAGACATTTCAAGAGTAGGCCCCTGCAATGTAAGAATATTTAAAATGTATAAAAACTTACCTTTTATGTAATCAACAATTCTTTTGTTTACCCTGTTTGACCTTTTTTTAAAAAAAAATTCTCATATACTCCCTAGCCCCCGACTGCTTTATAGTAGAAGAACTTTACGATACAAGCAGGTAGCCAAGAAAGAGAATGAAAGTCGAAACCATTGGTTTGAAGGTATGTAATGATGTTAAGACAAAACTGATCGTAGCAATACTAGAAAATCAATTTGGTCGGAACCAGTGTATGATTTTGACTAGTTATAGATCCTTGCTTGTCATAATCGAAATACCAAACAAAAGCTATAGATGGTCGGAAAAAAGATATGTTGTGTTGACATAAGAAGAAATGCAATAATGTATGCAACTAACGACAAGTGATCGTATTTATATATACGACCTAAAACTGGTCGAAAAATACTACTAAGAACAGAAGATATAAAAAACATTTCACAAAACGTGTTCAGGCTCAAGTCCGACTAGCAGCGAGGATCGTAAGAAAAGAACCGTCGCTAGGAAGCTCCTTCCAGTGGGCAGGACCACGTGCAGAAAAAGAGAGACTTCGACTAGGAGGCTTTCCGTGTCCCACCAAAGAGCTGCACTGAGTAGAACAGATTTTTGAAATGAAGAAATATAGTCTTCATAATCTTAAATAGTATAGGTAACTATCTGAAGTTATTTGTATTTTGCTTTGTTTACTCGTATGGTCGTGCATAGAATCATTCATGGAATGATTACGGCTAGGACCTATACAGCGTATGACACAGATGTCATTGCCAAAAGAGTAACAAAGATCCTGTTGAAAGGATATCAGAGAGAAAAATTGTGTTCTCTGACCATTTTGAATAACAATAATAGATGACCAGAATATAGGTATTGATATATAAACCATATCACTCATCGAGAAAGAAATGAATGAATGTACTAATAAAGAATTGAAATAATGTACAAAATAATTAGACATAGAACTTACGCAATTGATCGATGTTCCAAGAATTTGACAAAACTTGCCCGTCCGACATGGCTAGTCTAACAGAACCTGGTCGGGTGACTTCGACCACAGTGTAAGGATCTTCCCACTTGGGAGAAAGTTTGTTGCGATTTGCTTGATTCTAAATTTTTCTGAGAACCAGATCACCTACAGCAATGCTGCGAGGTTGCACCTTACTACTATGGTACCTGCACATGGCTTGTTGATATACTGCTGATCGTACTAGGGCTTGGTTTCGTCTTTCTTCAAGGAAATTGACGTCGTCGATTTGTCGTTCATTCTAATCTTTTTCGTTGAAATAATCAGTTCGAGCAAAGCCAATTTTTAGTTCTGGAGGAAGCATGGCTTCAGCACCATACTGGTCGTGGTTCGAACGACTCATAATACAGATGGGAGTTCTTGAACCCAAGCTCCTGACCGTTTGATTAACTAGTCGAATACTCAGCGTTTGATCCCCTACATAATGATACCATTAGCCCGCTCAACCGCTCTGTTGCTCTGCGGATGAGCAACGGAAGCAAAATGAACTTTGATACCAACTTCATCGCAGAATTCTTGGAATTGACCGCTAGAGAACTGGGCACCATTGTCTGTGATTATATGACTGGGTACACCAAATCGTGTGACCACATTTTTTGTGAGAAATCTCTTAGCGGCCTCAGTTGTTGTTTTAACAACAGGCTCGACCTTGATCCATTTTGTGAACGTGTCAATCATGTTGAATAGGAATTCGAAGCCCCCGGATGCTTTTGGGAAATGTTCCAGGATGTCTAGTCCCCAGGTTGCAAAAAGCCAAGAAAGAGGAATTGTTTGTAAGGCTTGTGCCGGCTGATGTACTTGTCAGCTATGAAACTAACATTGTACACACTTGGTCACAAGCTCTTTTGCATCATGAAGGGCAGTTGGCCAGTAGTATCCTTGCCTGAAGGCTTTACCGACCAGTGTTCTGTAGGAATGATGTGCTCCACAGACTCCTTCATAGATTTCGGTTAGCAACCTAATGCCATCCGTTTGATATGTGCATCTCATCAACACTCCATGAGATCCTCGTTTATACAAGGTACGTTCGATCAGAGTGTATGATTTGGCTTTTCGTGCGAGACGATCAGCCTCTACATCATCTTCTGGAATTATGTCATGTTGAAGATAATTGGAGATCGATGTCATCCAGTCTCTACCTTGATCGTGACAGCGCGAACCATCAACGACCTGTGGAGCATCCATGTTCCCATGATCGTTTTGTATGACCTGTAAGGAATCATGCATGATCTCGGAAGGCTTGACCACCGAGGGCGAATCGAGTTGCTCAAGAAAAACTCCGGGAGGGACGATTGTCCTCGTGGAGGCCATCCATACCAACTGATCTGCCAGAAAGTTTTCCTTTCTAGGAATATGTTGGATCTGGAATCCAAAGAAATGCTTTTTGAGTTTCCGTACTTCCTCCAAACAAGATGACATCTTGGTACTCAAGCATTGATACTCTTTCCCTACTTGATTCACTACTAGTTGAGAATCGCCTTTCACTAGTAATCTTCGAATCCCGAGCGAATGAGCTGCTCGGAGTCCTGCCAGTAAACCTTCATACTCTGCCACGTTGTTCGTGGCAGGAAAATTTAACTGGATGGCGTACTTGATGTGTTCGCCAGTGGGGGATATCAAGACAAGTCCAACCCCCGAACCTTTTAGCATCAAGGAACCGTCATAGTACATTGTCCACTCATCGTGGTGTTCATACTCGGGCCCTTGGGTGGGTTCAGGGTTTGTCCATTCGGCAATGAATTCTGCTATTGCTTGGGACTTGATTGCTGTTCGTGAGATGAAATGGAGGTCAAACGCCCCTAGTTCAACCGCCCATTTTGCTATTCGTCCTGATGATTCCCTGTTTCCAAGGACTTGACCAAGGGGATACCCAGTTGGTACGACCACTTTGTGGGCCTGAAAGTAGTGCCTTAGCTTCCTTGAAAACATAAGGAGACTATAGAGCAACTTTTGTACCTGTGGGTATCTTTCCTTTGGTCCATGTAAGACTTCGCTTACGTAATAAACTGGTCGTTGGATGTTATCCCTTTCTACGACCAGTACACCGCTAACTGTCTGTGGTGTTGCTGCCACGTAAATTAGCAATGTTTCTCCCGATCTCGGAGAGACTAAGACCGGGGTACTCGTAAGGTACTTTTTAAGTTCTTCAAAGGCATCGTTTGCCTCCTTAGTCCACTCGAAACTTCCATGTTTCCGAAGAAGTTTAAAGAAAGGTAATCCTTTTTCCCCTAACCTTGCTATGAAACGACTTAGCGCTGCCATATAGCTGGTTAGTTTTTGGACCTCCTTCTTCGTGGTCAGAGGGTGCATCTGGTCGATGGCCGTTATTTTTACTAGATTTGCTTCAATACCTCTAGCCGAGACTAGGAAACCGAGCAGTTTTCCAGTAGAAACTCTGAACACACACTTTTCTGGATTTAACATGAGGTTATGTCTTCTCAAGTTATTGAAAGTTTCTTGTAAGTCAGGAATGTGATCGCCAACGTTGGTGCTCTTTACGACCAGATCATCAACGTAGGCTTCAAAATTCCGACCTATTTGTGGATTAAAGGTTTTCTGCATCAACCTTTGAAAAGTTGCACCAGCGTTTTTGAGACCAAGTGGCATCTTAATATAGCAGTAAGTGCCATATGGGGTGATGAAGGAAGTTTTCTCTTCATCTTCTTTACACATATTAATCTGGTGGTACCCTGAATACGCATCTAAAAACTTAGTAACTCACGTCCAGAAGTAGCGTCTACAAGTTGGTCAATGCGTGGAAGGGGAAATTCATCCTTCAGACATGCTTTATTAAGATCTGTAAAGTCGATACACATCCGCCATTTCCCATTATTCTTTCTAACCATTACAAGATTGGCGAGCCACTGAGGGTTCAAAGGATTTCTGATCACACACGTTAGCTATTTTCTGATCTCCCCGAATCGTGATAACTCCCTTTGGTCCCGGCATTTTCAAACTTTGATAACCGTAATGCGTGGCTATCAAGAACTTTGCTAATGCTGTTCGACCAAGGATTTCATTGTATGCAGATTCAAAGTTTACCACATTGAACGGAATCTTTTCTGTTCGGAAGTTATCAGGCTTTTCGAACGTAATCGGTAGGCATATTTCACTGGTTTCACTTTTGACATGGGAACCTGCATTTCTTCTAAAGCCCCCGCAAATGATATATTCAAAGAGCTACCTTCATCTATTAAGACTCGATTAACCCTACAATTATTAATAGTTGGTTCAACAATAATAGGGAACCTACCTGGTCGAGTCGAAGGGATGGGGCAGTCGTCTTTGCTGAAGGAGATTGTTGTGTCCGACCACTTTGATGGCTTGATGATGGTCGGAGATTCGACGAGGTTGACGTCCCGCTCCATAGCTTTCAGATGACGCTTCGACTCGTATGAAGAAGATTCGACAAAGATCATGTTGACCGTGTGTTGAGGATCCTGGTACTCTATCTCTTCGTCGCCATCCTTGTCCTTTTTGGAACTCATCTCTCCGGGTTCCTGTATTATGGGAAATGGTCCTTTACCTGCATAATAATCCTCTAGTTTCTTTTGCCAGGCTCGACAGGTGCGTAGATCATGCCCTACCTGCTGGTGAAGTGGACACCACTTTTTGTTTTTCTGGAATGCTTCGGTTGGAGCTTTTTGTTTTGCCTCGACCAGTGTAATCCTTTTTACCCTTCGTAAACTTTTCAGGAATCGCTAGGACTTCCTTATCGTTGGGTCTATAGTTCTTTTTCTTCTTGAGAGACTTCTTATTCTTTTTCTCTGATTTGACCAGGCCGGGCTGGGGAATCTTGTCTTTCCGATCAATGGCTTCACACCACTCGATCACTTCGCTAGCAGTGGCATACTTGTCAGCCATGTCAAAAAGTTCGACGGTTGTCCGTAGAGGGTTCATTGCTATATCCTCCGTAAACCGTCGGTTCCTCAGACCTGTTTTAAAAGCCTGAATAACATATGACTCTGTGACCTCGGGTATGGAATTGCGAACCGGCTGAACCTCTTAATGTATTGATGTAGAGTCTTATCAGAACCCTGCCGGATTCGGTGGAGATCATCCTCCTTTCCAGGGCGGTCGTACGTACCCTGGAAGCTTGCAATTAGAAGGTCACAGAGTTGCTCCCAAGTATAGATTGATGTGACGACCCACCCTGAGATATACAGCAAAGGTCCGGGAGGACCATTTTTCTGAGCGGCGGTACTACTGCATGGAGGAGCGGTAGTACCGCTCGGTGCTTCCCGAGGGAGGTCTTGGCCAACAGCCAGCCGGTAGCACCTCAAGGTATATCATCAGGGAGGTCCGACAGGATCTCCCAAAGAAGTCCCAGGGACCTCCCGGAGGTCCTGCCTCAGTCTGTCGAGCTAGTCCCAGAATGATTGGTTAGCTCGCACAGATCTAACACAAGTGTAATCAAATCCATACAACAAGCTCAAAGAGAAAACAACCCAAAATAACACATATATTAACAAGTGGCCTTATGGCCAAGGTTTGTACAGGGGTGCCACTCAAGGCTAGCAACAAAAGAGAACAACAACACAGCGGAGGCAAAGACATAAACACAAGGTCCATTCGGCCAGCCCACAGGCTACCAAGTGGAGGATGCCACCTACTGCGCAAGGTCTTCAAGGGTGCTTGTAACGACCCAACTCTAGGGCTGCCAAGAGGTCCTCCTAGGTCTCTAGGGAAGTCCGTCAGGACGTCCCAGGAGGTCCCGAAAAGGATCTCTTGGTTTGTCCTCCAAGACCTCCCAGGAGGTCCCTCAGGACCTCCTGGAAGTCCAGGAGAACAAAACTCGAGAGGGTCTTGGAACCAGGGGCACCCCGAAGACCTACCACGGCCAGACCAGGGGAAGACGTGGAGGTCTGAGGGCATCCCAAGTCCACCTGCGACCCTCCAGAGGAGGTCGTGGAGGACCGAGATCACCCCAGAACCACACCCGTTCATTCCATTGGGTGGACGTGGAGGACTGGGCTTGCTCCACAATTCCCTATGCAAATTGAGCTAGTCCCAAGGATCATGGCTAACTCTTCACAGCAATAATACAAAGGTGGTAACATCCAGAACGCATATATATTATAGCAAAATATCAACAGAGTTGTTTACAAGGTGGCCTTGGGCCAAGCATATATACAAAAGCACAAAAGAACAAAAGGTCCATCAGCACGCCACAGGCAACTGACTGGAAGGCACAACCTAATTGCTTTGGTCTTCATCACTGCCAAGGTCTTCTCCTGGCAAAAATTATAATGAGCAAGAGTGAGCACAACAACCGTGCTCGCAAGTTACACCCGTGGATTAGCAAGATGACATGCATATATGGATAATCAATGGATGGCATAATATGGTTGATTTGCACAAAGCCAACTTTCTTTCAAATACCAATACTAAATTCCAAGGCAGGTATTTAATAGATAAAATTTATTTTTTTTCTAAACTTGATTTACAGTTGGATAACATTCATCAACAAGTTGGTGAAGGATACCCTCCTGTCACAAGGCTCCCTGCCCAAAACCCATGGGATAGAAATCCCGAAACAGATTTGATAAACATTTCTGAAATACCCAAACCAACATCTAACTCTGAGTAGCCTTTGCCAGCACGTCCATGACCGCGGACACGGCTATTCGAATAGATTTAACTCTGCAGAGGTTGTGCACTTTACCCACATGACATGATTTCTCTAGTTTATTCGGCATTCGTCAATGCCACCTCTCACTACCAAAGGTAAGAGGTCTAGAGCTCATGACAAGGCCTTTACAATACATTGTTCCACCACAGCTCCTCCTAGCTAAGGTTTCACTTTCCTTTGGATAGAAACCTGGCGGAAAGCCCCCTCTTGCACCAGTGGAAACAATAGGTTATAAAATACCATTGGCCATAAAAGACCTCCCACACCTCCAATGGAACAACTTGTGGTAGAACTTTGTAAATTATTCAGCCAGGTCCCACGCCCCATTCTGGAGACATGTGGTTGCACGTTTGTGGCATAGCCCATTATAGGCATGGCATTGGTCGCTCAAAGACCGGTCCTCAAATGACTAGGGCGACTTCCACAAACCCTGGGCACCGACCATAGAGATGGCATGGTCCCATGCATACACATGCATCATCCAAGCAACCAGTTGGCCCAGTCCAAATCCATTTTTCTTTTCTTTACTTTCCCAGCAGCATTTTCATCCTCCCATGACAACCGAATGTCATGGTGAAAACATTTAAAACAGTAACTGGTCATGATGGTAAAGTTTTCCCCAAATCAATACTTTTGGTCTAAGCATGACTAAGCATATATTTTTCAAATGGTCTTGGCTCACACTATTGCATTAACCAAGGTTGACCTAATGGTGATAACAGGTTCAGTCCAAATTCAACAGTGACCATACAAAGGAAGTGGGCATAACTATGAAGTTAAAACTGGTATTGAAATAACTTGGTAGGAATAGGCATGCAGTATACATCAAAACAGGACATAAATAATTTGAATTATTGGGTGCAATATGATCAAAAGTGTAACTTGCCTTGCTCACTATCCTGAGAATCTTCCTCTTCAGTACACTCAGACTCCTTGGAGTCTTCGCAATCTACACGGGTAAAAGAGCCAGTTCAAACAAAGCTCAAATAAAGAACCAACTGAGATCAATAAGAAAACCAAGCGAACCCAGAGGGAGTCCAAAACTCAACCAACAGGAGAGATCTACATTTTAGAATAGGTTCTTTTGGAAGAGGTCCAAGCTTACCAGGAGGAGGTGGTCTTTAGCCAAAGACCCCAAAAGAGTGATTTAAGCCACAGAATGGGAAAGTCCTGAGAGATGGTCCTTGCGCAAAAACCAGGGAAGAGCTCCACATATAAAGGCCACAGAAATCCAAATGGTACCCACAAGAGTGTTGGAAATATGCCCTAGAGGCAATCATAGAGATGATTATATTTCATTATGTTCACAATATTTGATAATATGTTATCTTGTTCCTTGAATGAATCATCAGTCATGAAGATTAACGAGTATGTGACTTGTTGGTGAAGCTCTTTTAACTTATGATGATGTCGTTTCGAAAATATCCCCGGTCGAAAGTCACTGGTCAGAACACTATTGACTCTACGACCAGCACATGTATTGATTGATGACCACGTTTCACCGGTCATGGATATAGGGATATCGAATCAATAATGTGGACATGTGTTAGAGAACATGGTGTTGGATAAGACCCACCTTGAGACACTATTGAGATTGTTATGATTCTATGTGTCGTTAGTTGGTCTCAAGCAATGATGATGTATAATCCTCGGACTGAGATCAAGATGGTTTCCTACATGTGTAATAGCACTCTTAGGGGTTGCCAAACGCTGTCAGAATCGGGTGGTTATAAAGGTAGCTTTCGGGTATGCTATGAAACATGCAGAGGATGTGACTGGTCGGATATGGGATTTGCCCTCCTAACATAGCAGAGAGATATCTCGGGCCCTCAAGTGGTCGGATAAAGAAAGTGCATGGCCATGCCACTGGTGGTCGAAGAGTTCGACCACATGAGGTTATCCGATACTCGATCGAAAAAGCATTGAACAGTCCATGGATGACACAACATCTCACCTGGAGTTCAACCAGATATCGTGAGGCAAAGGGAGAATACATGAGTAGGTCGCTTAGTTCGACCCGACTCTGACCGGTCATATGGAGATACAAGCAAGTCGTAGACTGGTCGAACGTAATCACAGAGTGGTCGAAACCAAGTCGTAAGGAGTTACGAGTTGGTCGTGATCGAATACGAACTGGTCATATAGAGATAGGACCTGGTCGTAAGTGATGAGGACCTGGTCGTAGATCATATTGTATTAAGGTTCGTCCCATATAATTTGTGTGTATTCGGGAATCGTTATGTCCTACTAGGAACCACTACGACTCGTGGCCGGAAAGGGTTTCCGAGTCACAATCGAACTACACATGAACCTAACGGGTCACACACTTAACGGGTTGGAACAAACTAGTACGAATACGATTCGTAAACGTGTTTGGATAGGATCCGTCACGGGGCACTATATAAGGAGATGCATGAGGCTGTTGGGAGAGGAGAGTTGACACGAGTTGCCCTACTGAAACCCTAGCCGCCATCTTCTTGAGAGCCTTGCCGTGCGATTTGGTGCTAGCACACCGGCGTACGGTTGTTCCTTCCCTGGACGTGTGGATACCATAGAGGCGCTTCTACGTTGTTGCGCTTAAGGACGATCCGCGATCTTTGCAAGGAACTGCAGAGGTGCTGGAGGAGACGATCAACTCACGAGGACGCTGGACGATCGACTACGATCAGTACTTTGACGCGCTCTTCGTCGGACTCGGCTGCTCCGACACTTCTTCCGCTGCTCTGCGCGTCTAGTGGTAACGATCTGTGATCATCTTCTTGCTTGGCTTCCTGGTTTACATGGTAGAAATTTTGAATTGTTGCTATCGTAGCCTACCCGTATCCCTTCAGTGGTATCAGAGCCATCCTGCGTAGTTTTTGATCTGGATCGGTCGCATATACTTGATATGTGGTAGTAGTAGATTGGATCTATTACTGGTCGTATCTGGAAACCTAGGCCCTGGTCGATTAGATCGATTAGTTTTCGGTGGTAGTAGATGGGTATACGAGGAGGTACAAGTTAAGAGCACCAGATGATTCACTCGACTTGTTTTTCGACTACCTTGCATAATGCTCCTACCGGTCGGAATTCCGCCATCGGAGTATGTCGCATTATGTGGTCGTATCAAGGCAGTAATCAGATTGGCTCGGAATAGGGTTAATATGATTAATCTGATGATTTCTAAAGCTCGGAAACGTGAATAAGATTCATGTCTCGGTAAAATTTTCGAGAGCGCTGCCCTCGACCAGCGAGGGGCGCTACCCCTTCGAACCCTGCCCGCTAACCGGCTAGCGGGACCGCCGTCTTCGCTAATCGCATCGTCGTGCTATAGGTAATATGTGTTCATGTCGTCCGATAGAATTGGATTCTATGCGTAACTTGTTTTTGCAGGGATTGATGTGAATAGTATGGCCCATTGTGTATGTGATGCATGTATGGATTTTCATGACCTGCGTGTCATGTTGTGAGATAGCCATCGAGCTACATATTATTGTATAACTGGTTCACAGTCTCGACATGTGATGCTTGATATTATCCTATGTAATTCATTACTAGCTCTTAGGAGTAATTGCTTAGTAGATGAATGCGGTTGGAGACTTCAAGCATGGTGGTCGGAGGACAGGAAGCATGCTAATGGAGATCGTCATGTTAAGGACCATACTATTTCACGAAGGATATGATTATCTGTGAATGTTTGTGTTTATTCTGTCATGATATTAAGTCATGTTTTTCATTAGATGCTTTTAACATGATAAAATTAAAATTCCCTCACATAATGTCAAGTTAAAATTGATGCCCTCCAATAAGTCGCACCATCAAAAGTCTTGTATTTTAATGGTAGGTCTTGCTAAAGCGAATGCCATTAACTTTCCTTGACTAGATGGGTTTGTGTCGGACACCTACACGCATTGCATTGGTTTAACTTGACAAGGTCATCATAACGGTTATGGACCTTAGGGCATAGGGTTGGGTGCCGAAGCATAGAGATACTGCCCAACAACAAGAGTCATATAGAGATATGATTAGCAAAGGGTTGCTTATCAATTCACTAATCTTCTAGCGGATGCCAAAGCTCACTAGTAGATTACCCGATTGTGGATCTTGAATCACTAAATGTCATAAGAGGGATATGGTATTTAGTGGGAGTATCTTTATCAAATTGTTTAATAGAAGTTACTTTTCTTGAACATATGTCTTAGTTTTATGATTTTATGTTGTAGATCATGGCACCAATCGTTGTACCAACATCGCTTTTGCTTTACGCTCGATACTTGAAAAGGAAAAACTGAATGGAACAAATTTTATGGATTGGTCCCGCAACCTAAGAATTGTTCTTAGGCAAGATAAAAGGAACATGTTCTAGAGGAACCAATTCCAGATGTGCCTCTGATAATGTCATTGCTATTTTAAATCCGCCTATAAAAAGGCATGTGATGAATCCCTTGATGTTAGTCGCCTCATGCTTGTCTGCGATGAACTCGCACCTTCGTAAACAGCTTTGAGAACATTGAGGCCTCACGATATGATCGTGGCGCCAAAGGTATGTTTGAGACACAAGCAAGAACCGAGAGATTTGAGATCTCAAAGAACTTGTTTTCGTGTAAGCTAGCTGAGGGTAGTCCGGTGAGCCCACATGTGATCAAAATGGTTGGTTACACACAGAGCTTGGAAAAACTTGGTTTTCCACTGAGTCAAGAGTTGGCTAAAGATTTGATTCTTGCTTCGCTTCCTGCAAGCTATGGTCAGTTCATTCTGAACTTCCATATGAATGGCTTAGACAAGAGTCTCACCGAACTACATATGATGTTTAAGACTGCAGAGGACAACATTAAGAAAAGCAACAGTCATGTGATGATGGTGCAAAAGAGTACAAGCTTCAAGAAGAAGGCTAGAACTTGGGTCAAAGGAAAGGGCAAGAAAGTTTTGGATGGGATCCAAACTAACAAGCCTAAACCCAAGACTAAGTCTGGCCCGACTCAAGAGAATGAATGCTTTTACTGCAAGGAACCAGGACATTGGAAAAGGAACTGCAAGAAATACCTGGCCGATCCGAAAAGAATGGTGGGACTAAACCTTCCACTTCAGGTATTAATGTTATAGATGTTCTTCTTGCAGATTCTTTTGTTAACTCATGGGTATTTGATACCGAGTCGGTTGCTCATATTTGCAATTCGATGCAGAGTCTAACAAAGAATAGGAGAGTTGCAAGAGGGGAGATGGATCTTCACGTCGGGAATAAAGCAAAGGTTGCTGCATTATCCGTCGGGACTTTACCATTGGTTTTGCCTTCAGGATGTATTATGGAATTGAATAATTGTTATTACGTTCCAGCCATGAGTAGAAACATTATCTCAAATTTCATGTTTGATGGCGAGGGTTATAAATTCATTATTGAGGACAATGGTTGTTCTATATTTTTGAATGATATGTTTTATGGCTATGCTCTTGTTTTGAACGGGTTGTTTATTTTAAATCTTGATGATGCACCCATCTTTAATATTAATGCAAAGAGGCTTCGGCCTAATAATATGAATTCCACTTTTATCTGGCATTGTCGTTTGGGTCACATAAGTGAGAAACGCATGAAGAAGCTCCATGATGATGGAATTCTAAACTCATTTGATTTGGAATCATTTGAAACGTCATGAATCTTGTCTACTCGGAAGATGACCAAGACACCTTTCACTGGGTCGGAATGAGAGGCGCGCCCGACTTGTTGGCACTCATACATACCGATGTGTGTGGACCAATGAGCACGATACTAGAGGTGGTTTTCAAGATTTCATTACTTTCACCGATGACTATAGTAGATATGGATATATCTATTTAATGAGGCACAAGTCGGAATCCTTTGAAAAGTTCAAAGAGTTCCAGAATGAGGTACAGAATCAACTTGGCAAGACAATCAAATCCTTGCGATCTGATCGTGGAGGTGAATTTTTGAGCCAGGAATTTGGCAATCATTTGAAACAATGTGGAATTGTTCCACAGCTTACACCACCGGGTACTCCACAATGGAATGGGGTGTCCGAACGGCGTAATAGGACCTTGTTAGATATGGTTCGATCGATGATGAGCCAATCTGATCTGCCATTGTATTTTTGGGGTTACGCTCTAGAAACAGCCGCTTCCACTTTAAATAGGGTACCATCTAAATCAGTAGATAAGACACCATATGAGATATGGACTGGGAAGAGTCCTAGCTTGTCTTTTCTAAAGGTTTGGGGATGTGATGTCTATGTTAAACGTTTGATGTCTGATAAACTCACACCTAAGTCAGAAAAATGCTTCTTTATAGGATATCCTAGGGAAACCAAAGGATATTACTTCTACAACCAAGAGGAGAGCAAAGTGTTTGTTGTCTCGAAATGGTGTCTTTTGGAAAAGGAGTTTCTTTCCAAAACAAATCGATGGGAGAAAGGTGCAACTCAAGAAATTCGAAATATCTGAAAGTGTTTCAACTCCTATTGAACCTCTATAGGATGAACAAAATATTGTTGAACTCAGAGATGAGGCATCACCCCATGTAGATCTAAAAGGCCACGCCAAATGCCTATAAGGTATGGGCATGACGATTATTATTGAATAATGATGAGCCTAACACTTATAAGGAAGCAATGATGGACCCAGACTCGAGAAATGGCTTGGAGCCATGAAATCCGAGATAGACTCCATGAGAGACAACCAAGTTTGAACTCGGTCGATCCACTTGATGGCGTTAAAACCATTGAGTGCAAATGGATCTATAAGAAAAAGATTGATATGGATGGAAATGTTCACATTCATAAAGCTCGACTAGTCGCAAAAGGTTTTCGACAAGTTCAAGGAGTTGACTACGATGAGACATTCTCACCAGTAGCGATGCTTAAATCTATATGGATCATTCTAGCTATTGCTGCATATTTCGACTATGAGATATGGCAAATGGACGTCAAAACGGCTTTCCTTAATGGAAACCTAAGTGAGGATGTGTACATGACACAACCTGAAGGTTTTGTTGATCCAAATAATGCTAGTAAAGTGTGCAAACTTCAGAAGTCCATTTATGGATTGAAGCAAGCATCTCGGAGTTGGAATATACGTTTTGATGAGGAGATCAAAAGATTTGGTTTCATCAAAAACAAAGAAGAACCTTGTGTTTACATGAAGGTTAGTGGGAGCACACTTGTAATTCTAATCTTATATGTGGATGACATATTATTGATTGGGAATGACATTCCTATGCTGGAATCTGTTAAGGCATCATTGAAAAATAGTTTTTCTATGAAGGACCTAGGAGAGACAGCATATATCTTGGGAATAAAGATTTATAGAGATAGATCGAGAAGGCTAATTGGATTAAGCCAAAGTACTTATATTGACAAGGTGTTGATTCGGTTCAACATGCAAAATGCCAAGAAAGGGTTCTTGCCTATGTCACATGGCATAAGTCTTAGCAAGAGTCAGTGTCCTTCGACTACTGATGAGTGAGACCGCATGAATGGTATTCCATATGCTTCAGCTATTGGATCTATCATGTACGCCATGATATGTACTCGACCAGATGTATCATATGCTCTAAGTGTTACGAGTAGATACCAAGCTGATCCTGGTGAATGTCACTGGACAGCTGTGAAAAACATTCTTAAATACTTGAGAAGGACTAAGGATGCGTTCCTAATTTATGGCGGTGATGAAGAGCTGGTTGTAAATGGTTACACCGATGTAAGCTTTCAAACCGACAAAGATGATTATCGTTCGCAATCTGGTTTTGTATTCATTTTGAATGGAGGTGCGGTGAGTCGAAAAGTTCCAAGCAAGAGACGGTGGTGATTCTACAACAGAGGCCGAGTACATTGCGGCTTCGGAAGCTGCAAAGGAAGGTGTTTGGATAAGGAATTTTATTGCTGAGTTGGGTGTGGTTCCGAGTGCCTCTAGCCCAATGGATCTCTATTGTGACAATAATGGAGCCATTGCGCAGGCTAAGGAGCCTAGATCCCATCAAGTCCAAGCACATACTCAAAGCGTTATCATCTCATTCACGAATTGGTGGATAGAGGAGATGTTAAGATATGCAAAATTCATACCGATTTAAATGTTGCCGATCCGCTGACAAAGCCTCTCACACGCCTAAAGCATGAGGCGCACACAAGAGCTATCGGATTAGATACTTAAGTGATTGACTCTAGTGCAAGTGGGAGATCATGGAAATATGCCCTAGAGGCAATCATAGAGATGATTATATTTCATTATGTTCACAATATTTGATAATATGTTATCTTGTTCCTTGAATGAATCATCAATCATGAAGATTAACAAGTATGTGACTTGTTGGTGAAGCTCTTTTAACTTATGATGATGTCGTTCGAAAATATCCTCGGTCGAAAGTCACCGGGTCTGAACACTATTGACTCTACGACCAAAGACATGTATTGATTGATGACCACGTTTCACCGGTCATGGATATAGGATATCGAATCAATAATGTGGACACGTGTTAGAGAACATGGTGTTGGATAAGACCCACCTTGAGATACTATTGAGATTGTTATGATTCTATGTGTCGTTAGTTGGTCTCAAGCAATGATGATGTATAATCCTCAGACCTGAGATCAGCATGGTTTCCTACATGTGTAATAGCACTCTTATGGGTTGCCAAACGCTGCTCATAACTGGGTGGTTATAAAGGTAGCTTTCGGGTATGCTATGAAACATGCAGAGGGATGTGACTGGTCAGATATGGGATTTGCCCCTCCTAACATAACAGAGAGATATCTCTGGCCCTCAAGTGGTCGGATAAAAAAAGTGCATGGCCATGCCATCGGTGGTCAAGAGTTCGACCACATGAGGTTATCCGATACTCGATCGAGAAAGCATTGAATAGTCCATGGATGACACAACATCTCACCCGAGTTCAACCAAATATCGTGAGGCAAAGGAGAATACATGAGTAGGTTGCTTCGACCACCACGATCGGTTGTATGGAGATACAAGCAAGTCGAGATCGGTCGAACGTAATCACAGAGTGGTCGAAACCAAGTCGTAAGGAGTTACGAGTTGGTCGTGATCGAATCTGAACGGTCAGATAGAGATAGGACCTGGTCGTAAGTGATGAGGACCTGGTCGAGATCATATTGCATTAAGGTTCGCCCCATATAATTTGTGTGTATTCGGAATCGTTATGTCCTCGCTAGGAACCGCTTCGACTCGTGGCGGAAGGGTTTCCGAGTCACAACCGAACTACACATGAACCTAACGGGTCACATACTTAACGGGTTGGAACAAACCAGTACGAATACGATTCGTAAACGTGTTTGGATAGGATCCGTCACGGGGCACTATATAAGGAGATGCATGAGGTCATTGGGAGAGGAGAGTTGACACGAGTTGCCCTATCAAACCCTAGCCGCCATCTTCTTGAGAGCCTTGCTGCGGCGATTTGGTGCCAAAGACACCGCCGACGGTTGTTCCTTCCCCGGATGTGTGGATACTATAGAGGCGCTTCTACGTTGTTGCGCTTAAGGACGATCCGCGATCTTCGCAAGGAACTGCAGAGGTGCTGGAGGAGACGATCAACTCACGAGGACGCTGGACGATCGACAACGATCAGTACTTCGACGCGCTCTTCGTCGGACCCGGCTGCTCCGACACTTCTTCCGCTGCTCTGCGCGTCTAATGGTAACGATCTGTGATCATCTTCTTGCTTGGCTTCCTGGTTTACGTGGTAGAAATTTTGAATTGTTACTATCGTAGCCTACCCGTGTCCCTTCAAAGAGGAGGTCCTGAGAAGGACACAACCAGCTTAATGTGGTGGCAAGAATAGGAGTAAAGTAGTTCACCACGAGGCTTACCAGGAACAAGGAAGAAACAATGGACGAGGGGGAGGTCGTGGGCAACAAGATCTTCCCTGGAAAGCCACTGAGCGAGAGCTAAGATAATGGGCGTGGAGAAAGGTAATATGGTAGGGTTTCCTGGACTAATTGTAGTCAAAGTGGTGAAGAAAACTAGAAGTATGCGTGTCAAGGATAAGTACAGAAATGGGTCAAAGATAGGTGAGTGACAGGGCAGGTGTCACCACCACCTTGGCGAAAAGTAGGAGGAAAGGACAACGTATGTTGCTACGGAAAGGAACAAGGAAGGATAACAGGGTACAACTTAATGACCAAGTTCAGAGTAAACACCACGTATATGGATGCATTTAATGTGATATGACATGCATTAAATGTTCAAGATGCTAACGTGGCAAAGGAAAAGAGAATGATCAAGTCTGGAAAGTGGGGCCAGTCAATTTAGAAACAGTCGGGTCAATAGGGGAGGTCTTGCCCCCGCAGGAGAGGTCCTCAAGGAGGTCCGAGAGGCTTAGGAGGTACTAAGATCCAGGGAGGTCTGGAGCGGTAGGATCAAATCCAGACGGGAGGTCTGAACGGTTAGGATTTCCAAGGGGAGGTCCTAACGATCGGATCTGCCCAAGAAGGGAGGTCTGGACGGTTAAGATCTCTAAGGGGAGGTCTGAACGGTCCAGATTTACCAAGAGGAGGTCTGGAGGCTAAGAGGTCCTGATATACACAAAGGAGGTCCGAACATGGGGAGGTCCAAATACACAAGGAGGAGGTCCACGTGACTGAGAGGTTCTGACAACCAGGACCTCATCAAGGGAGGTCCCACGGGCTCAAAGAGGTCTGAAGGTTGGGGAGGTCCAGACATACAGAGGAGGTCCGGACGGTTAGGATCAACAAAAGGAGGTCCTGACGGTTAGGATCTCTTCAAGGGAGGTCTGGCGAGAAGGTCCAGAGTCAGGTCTAAAAGGCCATAGAGAGATCTTGGACAGGAGGTCCAGAGAACTACAAAAAGGTGCCGTGGTTGGGATTAAGGGCACGTTGAGGTCCAGGCGGTTGGATCTCCGAGAGGGAGGTCCAACAGCCAAGATCAACGTGAAGGTGAGGTTCCCAAAGAAAAATAATGCACGGGGAAGTCTGGACTTTTAGATTCAAAATGAAGAGAGGTCTGAACCATTAGATCCAAACAAAAGAGAGGTCCAGGCGGTGAGGTTCCAAGAAAGAGGGATCCCACAGAGGAGATCCACTGGAATACAGGGAGGTCTAAACTTAAAAAGAAGTCTGGACAGTAAGGAGGTCTGAACCAAAGAGATTCAAACCAACAAAGATATCCAAAGTGAGAAAAGGCCTGGACATAAAAACATGCCCAAGTAAGAAAAGGTCTAGGCCCCAAGGGAGGTCTAACCTCAAGATCCATTGGGCAGGTCTAGGCCGCAGAGAAGGTCTAAACCTTACATAACCACAAGAGGTAGGTTAAAGGAGGATTTGCCGAGCATACCAGAAAGGAAGTATCAACAACTCAAACCTCTCCACGGAACCAAACTTTAAATTCTCATCAAAACAAAATAGTTTTAATTTTTTTTTACAATTTTAAATTTTTTTTAGAAAATCAGGATGTTACAGTGCTCCCCTCCTGAGAGCCGACCAAGATCTCTTCGAGGTAAAAGCCATGACCTCTCTGGAGCCGGCCAAGGTCTCTTCGAGGTAAAAGCCATGACCTCTCACCAAAGCGCCCAGGAGGAACACCATTTCACAAACAGAATTCTACCCCTCATTCGAAATCTCCGGGCATGTCCATAACCGAGGACGCGGCTATTCAAATAGATTTACACTCTGCAGAGGTGTACAACTTTACCCACAAGAGGTAGTCACTTGATATTTCACACGTTACCTTAGACATGCGAATCAAGTGGAGACTACCACCGGGCTTTTACAAGGTCCTGCTCTGACTCAGTCACCAACATTAAGGTTTCGCCATCATAGTGTGCGTATAGCACCCGGTGGCCCCCTCTTAAGCCATGGTGAACTAAGCACCTCCTCTACCTTGGAACCGAATCAGAACAAGACCAATTACTACTCCCGATCCACCCTATAATGGACATGTGGTTGCACGAAAAGGCCCAGATCAATGGCTCCCAAGGTTCAGTCCTTAATTGTTGCTTAGGCAAGGCTTCCACAAACCCAATGTGACCCCGAGCTCTACAACTCAGGGGCACCCAGGTGAGCCCGTAGCATCAACATATGGAGCCCCCAGATGACTCCATAGCACCAACATATGGAGCACCCACTACTCGCACCTTGCCAACTTGCCCGAGCATAAAAACAGTTTTGGGTTCAACCTGGCCAAGACCACCCAGTCCTGGCACTGCAAATTTTAACTAAGTGGTCTCGCACCACAAACAACACAACTAAGGCTTCAACCCTAGTTGCTTATTAGTGGCACCAACCAAAGTTCCATAATTCATTAGTCAAGATTAAGCAATAATGATGATTCATGAGGAGACCAACGTCTACTAGAGCAAGGCTAAGCAAGAACGATACCCATGTTGGCAATAGCAATAAGAGGCCAACTAACAGTACCATCCTAAGGCTATCAAAGGTAACATGTCAACATGTGGATCACCAAATAGACAAGGAGGCATAAAACCAGTAGGTATTTAACTAGAGCCCAAACCATTTTATACATATTGCCAATGCAGGTTGTAGTAAAACAAAGTACTTTTGTAAAGATAGGTTCAAAATGATCAAGGACCACGACTTGCCTTCAGTGGCGGGCTGCTGAGCTTCAACCGGGGCTGCTGGATCACCGAGCTCCTCAACGCCAACGAAATCTACACGGCGCAAAAAGAAACAACTAAATAAAGCAGCTCCAAAAGGAAACTAAAAGGAACAAGCAAGAACAGAAAGAAAAGATCCACAGAAGGGGAGGTCCAACAAGGGGAAGGAGGTCCAAAACCGAAGGGGTCCCAGAGGAGCAAGGAGAGCTTCTCCAAAACTGAGAGAAAGGGAGAAGGAGAAGAAATGACGAGCAGGGAGGAAATGGGTGCCCTTGGTGCCCTATTTAAAGAAAAAGGGAGAATAAGAGCACCATCAAAAGGGACGCCCAGATTCAAGGCATTAGTACAAAAGGTACACTACCAAAGGTACGAAAAGAGATAAAGAAAGCAAGGGATGTGACAAAAAGTAGAAAAGAGTACAAAGGTAGGTGGCAGCATTTAATGTGACTCAACCCACATCAAATGCACTTAAGACTGCCAAAGGAGCCAGTCAAAAGATGCACAGACTAGTTGTAACATCCCAACTGTATAAACAGGGTTTGTTCAAGTATAATTATATGTGTAGAAATTAAAAACTTTTTCTCACACCTTGAAAGCCCCTAAACACTCATGTAATTCTTGTCCAAGAGTTGTGTAATCCAAAAACACAAAGCTCTTGTTGACCAAAAGTCAAATTCATTTTCCAATTATCTAAATCTTGTGCCAAACATTTGGAAATATTTTTCCTTGGTCCTAAAGTTGATGTGGGACCCCTCTGAAAAATATCCCAAGATGTAAAACTTGTTTGATAAATTTTGGAGGTAAAACAAATCCTTGAACAACCTTCAGGAATTTCCTGAGAAAAATGCATTGCATAATAACCTCTGGAAATTTTATGCAAGGTTAATCTCATTGTCAGCAAGCTCCAGTTAAAATTTCATCAAATTTGGAGTTCATTTGCTATCACAAATAATTCTGCTAAGTTCCAGCTGTTAAAAACTAAATTTAAAAGCCTAAACTGTTCCTTGGGCTAGTCATTTGGCAAAGTCGGTCCAAATTTCAACCGTGTTTGCACCCCAGCCAGACCACTTTCTCCACCTTGAGCAGTCACACTGCTGGATTTACATCCAACCGCCACGACCTCCTCCGCATGTTAACACCGCCAGACCTCTCACCTCATCAGTCATAGTCTGTGGATCAAAATCCACGGCCATGACCTCCCCGTGTTAAATCTCAAAACCTCCACTGCTATCCAACCACTTGACATCCCACCTTGTTGAGGTCGTAGCCCTTGGATCCAAGATCCATGGCCATGACCTCCCTCACCGTTAAACTAAGCAAACCTCCCATTTAAACGAGGTCGAGGCGCTGGATCGATCCAACACCCGACCTCCTCAAAATATCCAACAGACAAGACCTCCCCTATCTCGTGTTGTGCACCGCTGATTTAAAATCCACTGGCCACGACCTCCTCCTTACCTCGCACCTCGCACCTCCTCACAAGACGTGAGGTCGCGTTCTTAGATCTAAATCTAATGGCCATGACCTCCTTGTGTGTTGCACTGCTAAGACCTCACAGAGGTCCGCACTGCTGGATGGAGATCCAACGCCTTGGACCTCCCTGGCCCATTTTCCCACGCAAGCATACACATTAAGGAAATCGTGAGGCCATGACCTCCCATCCTTGATCGTGTGGCTGGGACCTCCTCCCACCATTTAGGCGAACGGTTCAAAAACCACATCGGAGGGCCAGACCTCCCGTGGCTTATCCAACGGTCAAAATGACCTCCCTCGTTCTTCTCCTTCCTTGGTCACGCATGCGTGTTCTCGAGCGGGAGTTAATGCGTTCTGTCCAATCGTGTACCTTATAACAACTCTTTGTCGACCAAGATTAAATGCAGTGTCACCTTCCGCCTCCCCGTCCCACACACTGCACTGCCACCATGTCGCCTCGTGTCTTGTCCAACCCCATGAATCGAGCCATGGGCTAAGCTCACCATGAGCTTAACCCCACTGTGTGCCTGCTTCTCCCAAGTATAAAACCTCCCCACTGCTTCCTTGGCTTCCTTTGCACACCATTATCCCTTGCTTGCACCCCTGCTTGTGAGCTCTAAACCACCAAAGCTCTCCTTGGTCGCCATTGTTGGAGCTTGAAGCTCCTCGGGGACAAGGGTCCCCGAGTTTTTCCTCCTTTTCTCCTTGCTTCCATTTGTGCCCTACCCTCCGGGACCAAGTCCTAACTTGATTTGTTGGGCATTTGCAGAGGGGACAAAGTGGAGCTTGAGCCGAAGCTTTGGCCGTGGAGCACCCTTCCTCCCTAAGACCGGTCCTCCCTTCCTCGACCTCCTCAAGACCTTAGGACCTCCTGTACTCCTCGATAGTCCTTAGCTGGGCACCCGATGTATGAGGTCGCGGAGCTTTTATTTGGGCACACGCTTGAATGGATGTCGCATGAGCTTTATTTCGCATTTTGATTTTGGCGTTTTGCCTTCGTTGTCCTCTCGGCTCGCCACGGCTGCTCAAGGCCGTCGCGCCGTTGAGAGGAGGTCCATTGCGCGCATGGTTATTGCGGACCCAACGGTACCATTGAATGTCGCCATGAGGTCTCAGACGCGGCGATGACCACATCTTTGAGCCCGGTCTTTGTTTGACAAAACGGCAGCGCTGCTGCCATTTTAGGACAAAGATTTGCCGAAGTTAAGGCGCCATCATTTGCTCAAATCATTGGAATCATTGGCGTGTCTTAACTACATTTAATCCTCACTTTGCGCCAGATTTAAGACCTCCCGCCAGACCTCCTCGTTGTCCCGCCGATTTATCCCTTGTCCAAGCACGCGTCGGCGCTGCAAGCACGCGGTCGTGAGCTCTGGGACGCCCATGACCTCCTCCGAGAAGATCTTGAGCGCCCAAGACCTCCCCTTGCGCTTATCGTGGCCGCCCTGCACCTCCCCGAGGTCTGTGGACGTTAGACCTCCCTTAGGACCTCCCTAGGTCATCTCACTGCTCATGACCTCCCCTGTAGATCTTGACCGTCAAGGTCCTCCTCGACGATCCCGAACCATCAAGGACCTCCTTGGAACATCTGGACCGGCCCAGACCTCCCTGTGAGGTCTTGATGATGTAGATCTTCCTTGGGAGATCTTGGTAGTTTAGATCTTCCTTTGGAAGATCTCACTGCTCAGACCTCCTCGTTAGATCTGGTCCGTCCCGACCTCCCCCATCGCTGTGGTCCGCTGGATTTAAAATCCACTGCCACGACCGCCTCACCTCGCAAGATGTGTAAGAGTTCACTGGGAGGTCTAAGCCGTTAGATCTAAGATCTGTGGCTCACGCCCTCCCTTGTATTTCTGGTTTTAGAAATTCCAAGGAACTCTAAGTACAAACCTAAATAAGGTATAAACTTTAGAATTTCATATCTTTGTCGCTTTTAAATCCAAATGAGGTCATTCAAATTGTGTTAGCTCTGTCTTGAACATGACTTTAATCCAAAAATGATTGTAAGTTGAGTTCAGCTCCAGAGCACAGTTTTGCCATTAGATTTTAAAACTCACTTTAAATATACACTCAAATTAATGCTTAACTTGTAAAATACATAACTAATGCTCTGTAGATTATTTTTGAGTGAGACCAACTTTGTTGGTTTCCTCTATTAATGAACTCACTAAGAAGATTAGTTTTTAGCACGTTGCTGTTATAAAAATGAGAACTTGTGCATTATAATTTTGTTCAAGTTCTTGTTTTTGAAAAATTGTAGAAAGTGCATAATAGCTCCAAATGAGGTGAACTCAATTGTGTTATTCATCTCATGAGGTGCTAGTTTTACAGTAAAAATCTCAGTGTCACCACTTTTCTAGAAAATGTTGCCTCATAATTAAATTAGTGATTAGTGCAGTTTGGTGTTTTAGGGGCTGAGCAGAATTGTTTTGCTCATAACTTTTGCATTGAGAATCCAAATCAATTGGTTCTTGTTGCAAAATTCCCTAAAAATCACCCTCTTGCTGCTGTAGAAAATTCAGAGTGTTTGGAGTTCGTTTGCTGTGCTGTCCTTGATTACTTTCGTCGTTCTTATCGGGTCTTTATCGCTTTTCCGTTAGGTTTCGACATTTGTGGTAATCCCGAGAGTGACCCTCTGCCACAACTTGAGCAAGATCAGCAAGGCAAGCAGTTTGATCATTTCCATCATTGTCCCATTACTTTAAAGCTTAATATATTGTTTTACTTGTATGTATGCATGCTACTTTGTGTTAAAATATCGCTAGCAAGCCTATAGTTGCATAATCTGTAGGAATTGTTTATCCTCTACTACCGTGAGCCTAGGTTATTTGCTGTGGTGGGAGCTCGTTGGATGAGCTCTTATCACTTAGTAGTTTCGATTAAATGGCTTAGACATGCTTAGTTTTCGGTAGTTATGGGCGATCATCGACTTAGTCGATGGTCTTGATCACTCAAAACTGATTATTACTCCTATATGTCCAGACTTGTGCTTTGATTTATTTGTAAAATCAAAACTGAAAATAAAATACTGATTTAGACTTGGGCATATTGGATGGATGGTGTGGTTTTTGGATGTGGTGGTATGCCCGAGTCAACAAGGACCTAATTCTTGCGCCATTGATCCAAGCAATTTTATGCTAACCACACGAGGGGATATGGGACCTCTTGACTAAGTACTTTGGGCGGTGCTAATTGGGGTCGCCGGTTGGTGTGTTTTAAAGATAAAATGTGTGTGTGTGTGGTGGGAATGGAGCAAAGGCGGTCGGTTAGGCTGTCCATTGGGTCCTTATCCCGTGGGTTGTGCGGGTCGAATTAGCATCGCCCATTGGAAATGTCTCAGAGGACTTAGCCGTGTCAAGATACCAAAGGTAGTATGCTTAAAGGAAAGGCGGTTCCGACGTGTGGGTACATTGGTACACCCTCGCAGGATAAAACTATTCAATAGCCTCGCCCTAGGTTATGGACACGCTTGGTTATTTCCGTAAGAATTAGACTACAACCTTTAATTAAAACTTGACATGGTTGGTATGAACGGGAGTTCATGCTATTGTTGTGGTGACTATTGGGTTAGTCACTTCCTGTGTTGATCTTGTTGTTGTTACTAAGTTATTATCTCGTTGTTATTTCAACAATTAAAATGCTTTGCCAAATTGCCTTCAATCTATTATGTTATTGCAAATGAAACTTGCTTCATGCTAAAATGAGTCCAAAGCCTCATCCACTTAAATAAAGCTTGCATGTAGCTATTTATAGTTCTCGTTATCTCACACATAAGTCTTATGGAGTACTTTATGTACTCATCTGCCCGTGGTTGTGGCATTTTTTTTTGTGGCTTTTGTTGCAGAGGAAGAAGGGGAGCTCCTAGAGCCTCTCTTTTGTGCTACGTGTTGCGCCTTCTTCGACGACTAGCTTGGCGGTCCTACAGATGCCTAGGGTTAAGGCACACCGATTGGCTTTGTGTTATAGCCATCTTTATGGCACTTTTGCTTCCGCTGTTATTCTTAGTAGTTCTTGTAGTTATTTGGCCAGAAGGCCTCTCTTTTGTAATAACCTATCCTTTTTATATTAACTTCTGCTTTGTTGCTTGTACTATGTGTTGTATGGAATTGATACACTCTTTTGTTGTGAGGTATGTATACTGCATTCTGGGGAGTATACATCTCTCGAGACTGGGTTTATTTGGTTGATAATACTAGGGTCAATTGGATGACTAAGTATTATGAGCTTAATAAATTCGGGTGCTCACACCAGTCAAAGGGCATGGTCCACGGTCCAAAGAGGAGATCCAAGGAGGAGGTCTAAGGAGGAGATCCTGTGAGGAGGTCCAACGAGGAGATCCACGGAGGAGATCCTATGGGGAGGTCCTGCAAGGAGGTCCTACGAGGAGGTCGAAAGGACAAACAGGGAGGTCTAGACCACAAAGGTCTAAACACAAAAGAAGAGGAGGTCTAGACCACAAAGGTCTAACCACAAAAGAGGAGGAGGTCTAGACCACAAGGGTCTAAACACACAGAGAAAGAGTCCTATGGACAGGAGGTCCAAAAGACACGAAACGGGGAGGTCCTAAGGGCAAGAGGTCCAAAAGACACGAAACGGGGAGGACCTAAGGGAAAGAGGTCCAAAAGACACCAAACGGGGAGGACCTAAGGGCAAGAGGTCCAAAAGACACGAAACGGGGAGCACCTAAAAGGTCAAGATCAAAAGGCAAAGGGAAGGTCTGCGGAGGCAAGAATGCGTAGGAGGAACAGGAGCCGTTAGATCTTGATTGGATGGAGCAAGGCAATCGGGCCGTTCGGACCAAGCTTAACGAGCCAACTCAACCAAGCCGCCTCGATGCAGATCGGAGGGCACAAAGGAAAGGGGATGTTCGGACCAAGCGAACGGGTCCTCAGGATTGGGCCACCCAAACAGCATCGAACGGTCCTTAGGTGATGAAGGCAAAGCCTTAAGAGGTACAACCGCAGGAGCCAATGGTGGGTCCAAGCACTAGGGAGGTCTTAGACCCAAGGAGGTCTGGACCTTTAGATCCAACAGAGGAAGGATCTGGACGGCTAAGATCTCCAAAAGGGAGATCCTAACGGACAGATCTTCACAAGGGGGAGGTCTGAGCGGCTAAGATCTCCAGAGAGGAGGTCCTAACGGCCAGATCTAACAATGGGGAGGTCTGAGTGGTCAAGATCTCCGGAGAGGAGGTCCTAACAGCCAGATCTCAACAAGGGGGAGGTCTGAGCGGTCAAGATCTCCAGAGAGGAGGTCCTAACGGCCAGATCTCAACAAGGGGAGGTCTGAGTGGTCAAGATCTCCGGAGAGGAGGTCCTAACGGCCAGATCTCAACAAGGGGGAGGTCTGAGCGGTCAAGATCTCTAGAGAGGAGGTCCTAACGGCCAGATCTCAACAAGGGGAGGTCTGAGCAGTCAAGATCTCCGAAGAGGAGGTCCTAACGGCCAGATCTCAATAAAGGGGAGGTCTGAGTGGTCAAGATCTCCAGAGAGGAGGTCTTAACGGCCAGATCTCAACAAGGGGGAGGTCTGAGCGGTCAAGATCTCCAGAGAGGAGGTCCTAACGGCCAGATGTCAACAAAGGGAGCCCTTAGAGCAACAGAGAAGTGGTACAAGCGCAAGAGCGGAGCGGTATGACCGCACTAGAACCTGGAGCAATCGGGAGGTCCACAAAAGCAATGGGAGAGCCAAGAGAACCAAAGGGAGGTCCAAACAGAAAGAGATTCAAACAAACAAAGAGGGGACTAAGGGAAGTCTAAACAGAAAGAGATTCAAACCAACAAAGAGGAGGTCTAGACTAAGGGAAGTCCAAACAGAAAAGCACAAGGAAAAGGTCCATAGATCAAAGAGGTTTGAAACACAAACTTGAGCTGGTCTAAACTCAAAAGAGAGGACTTAAACCAACAAAGGGGGGGTCCGAGCAAGGAAAGGTCTAGCTCAAAGGAGGTCTGGGCCGAGAGAGAGAACAAGAGAAGAGATCCAGACACAAAAGAGGTCCGGAAAGGAGAAACCAAACACAAGGGCACACAGAGCAGAAAGAGGGAGAAAGGGAAAACTCCAACAAACAATAGAAGGCACCGAACAGATTTAGTTCAAGTTTGGTTTAATCAATTAAAGCAATTTTGAAAACTCAAGTTAAGCTTTGAACTCTCACCAAAACCAAATGGTTATTTTTGAAAGCTTTTCAAAACTCCGGAAAAACGGGACGTTACAACCTACTCCCCTTTAAGGGAATCTCGACCCCGAGATTCGGGCTGACTAGGGAATGGGTTAAGGAACCGGGTTTCACCCACTCCTCCAGAAACTCTCTCTTTTGAGTGGGACAAAACCACCACTGGCCAAAAACTTACTGGGGAAGAGATCCTGAGCCGGTTGGGCTTGCTCCACAGCAACACGATTGTAACGTCCCGTTTTTCCGGAGTCTTGAAAAGCTTTTAAAAATGAACCATTTGGTTTTGTTGAGAGTTCAAAGCTTAATTTGAAGATTTCAAAAATTTGGAGATTTAACTTGAACTAACCAAACTTCAAATTAATCCCTTTCTGGTTGAGCCGAGTTATTGTCGTTCTTGGCTTTTAGCCTCTTTTTCTCATCGCCTTGTTTGTCCTCCAAAGCTAGTCTTTCCTCCCTTTTGGAGACATCCTCTCTTGGGTCCTTCCTTTCGCCTGCACCTCCTCCCAAATTTGACCTCTTTATAGGTTCAACCCCTTCGCTTCTCTCGACCTCTTTGTAATCTTCTGCTTGGACTTTCCTTAAGTCCCACTTTCCTTTGTTGGCTTGAATCTCTTTGTGCTTAGACCTCCCTTGGGTCTAAGCTTTCATCTTTGATCGATCTTCCTTGGTCTAAACCTCTCTCTTTGTTTGGACCTCCCGTGGACCTCTCTAGCTGCTCTCTTGTAACCTCTCGAGGTCATTTGGGCGCCCTGAGTTCCTTTGGGACCTCCCCTTGCCTCTTTGGATCTCCCCTGTTCACACAGCACTCCCCTTGTTGAGATCTCGCCGTTAGGACCTCCTCTCGAGATCTTAGCCGCCAGACCTCCCCTTGTTGAGATCTCGCCGTTAGGACCTCCTCTCGAGATCTTAGCCGCCGACCTCCCCTTGTTGAGATCTCGCCGTTAGGACCTCCTCTCGAGATCTTAGCCGCCGCACCTCCCCTTGTTGAGATCTCGCCGTTAGGACCTCCTCTCTCGAGATCTTAGCCGTCCAGTCTTCCTTCGTTGATCCAAAGGTCCAGACGCCCTCGTGCCCAAGACCTCCTTAGCGCTTGGACCCTCTTTGACTCTTGTGGTCAGACGCTTAAGGCTTTACCTTTCTCACCTAAGGGCAGTCCGATCTAAATCGACGGCCTAGCCTTATCGGTTCTGTTCGCTGGTCCGAACGGCCCCTCGTTTCGCGCCATCCGATCCGATCTCGACGGCTCAATCATAAGTGACGCTTTGATGGTCCAAACGCTCTTTTCTTTCTCGACCGCCTGATTTCGATCGAACGGCTCGCTTTGTCTGCTTTTTTCTTGATCCTGTGACCTCCCCGGCCGTTTTGCAAGGACCACCTCGATCCTTGTTGGTCTTTTGTAAAGACCACCCATCTAATCTTGAATATCCTTCACCGTTAGGACCTCCCCGCACCCTTTGATCTAGACCACCGAGGTCCTCCTGCTTTGAGATCTTGGCCGCTCAGCTCTTCTTTTGAGATCTTGAGCACCAGACCTCCCTTGCCTTTCGATCTTGACCATTCGTGTCCTCTCCTTTTGATATCTTGGCCGCTTGATTTTCCCTTTTGGGAGATTTTGACCGTCAGGACCTCCTTGCTCTCAGGGCCTCCTCGAGCGCCTTACCCCCTTGCGCTTGGGACCTCTTTTGAGGTCTGGTTCTCTCGTGATTTAAACCTCCTTGGGGTCTAGATCTGTTTGAGGGTTGGATCTCCCCTTGAAGTCCAGCTATCTTTTGTCTTTTGGACCTCATATCCTTAGGACCTCTTTGTGTTTTGACCTTTGTGGTCTAGACCTCCTTGTTGTGTTTGGACCTCCTCTAGGTTCAGACCTCCCTGTTGTGTTTGGACCTCCTTTAGGTTCAGACCTCCTTGTTGTGTTTGGACCTCCTCTAGGTTCAGACCTCCCTGTTGTGTTTGGACCTCCTTAGGTTCAGACCTCCTTGTTGTGTTTGGACCTCCTCTAGGTTCTGACCTCCTGTTGTGTTTGGACCTCCTCCGGGTTCTGACCTCCTGCTGTGTTTGGACCTCCTTTAGGTTCAGACCTCCTTGTTGTGTTTGGACCTCCTCTAGGTCTCAGACCTCCTGTTGTGTTTGGACCTCCTTTAGGTTCGCACCTCCTTGTTGTGTTTGGACCTCCTCTAGGTTCAGACCTCCCTGTTGTGTTTGGACCTCCTTTAGGTTCAGACCTCCTTATTGTGTTTGGACCTCCTCTAGGTTCAGACCTCCCTGTTGTGTTTGGACCTCCTCTAGGTTCAGACCTCCTTGTTGTGTTTGGACTTCCTTTAGGTTCAGACCTCCCTGTTGTGTTTGGACCTCCTTAGGTTCGGACCTCCTTGTTGTGTTTGGACCTCCTTTAGGTTTAGACCTCCCTTTGTGTTTAGACCTTGCGGTTTAGACCTCCTTTTGGTCCTAGGACCTCCTCGCAGACCTCCTTCTTGGACCTCCTCCTTGACCTCCTATTTGGACCGTGGACTATGTCCTTTGACCTGGTCTCACAGACCTTTTGATCAGCCCTTTGGCGGTCCTAGTGCATTTAATGTGGGTCGAGTCACATTAAATGTCGCCACCTACCTTTGTACTCTTTTTCTACCTTGTGTCACATCCCTTGCTTTTTTATTTCTTTTCGCACCTTGTGGCAAGGTGCCCTTGTCCTAAAACCTTGAACCCGGTCACTTTTTGGGTTGGTGCTCTGTTCCTTGCTTTTAAATAGAGCACCAGAGGGCACCGCCTCCCCGCTTCCTCATTTCAACTCCTGCTTTTTCCTCGACTGTGGATCTCCTCCTCCTCCCTGTGGATCTCCTCTTCTCTCTTGGTTTTGAGTAAGTTCTTTTGGTTTTCTTGGAAATTATTTGCTTATTTGGTTTCTTTTGCTAACGTAGATCTCGGTGATCGTTGAGAAACTCGTGAATCAAGCTCCTTCACCAAGCTTTTCTCTCTCCAACAGAGGCAAGTCGTGGCCCTTGATCATCTTGATCCCACTTTCCAAAGCTATTTTGATTCATTAAACTTGCATGGCTATCTTTATAAAGCATGTTTTGGGCAAGAGCTATCCTCCTACTTGACATTATGCCTCCTTGATATACTTGAACCGAACATGTTGACATGAACTCTTTGGACACCTTAGGATGGATATTTTGGTTGGTATTCCTTGTTATTGCCAACTTTGGGACCGTGATGTTGTATGCTTAGCCTTGCTTTAGAAACCGTGGGTCTGTGAATCATGCCTCATCAATTAATAATCTTGACTAAGTGAAATATGGAACCCGTGGTTGGTGCCATTGTTACAACTATGGCAGTGATGCCTAAGTTGTGTTGATTGTGGTGCGAGATCACATTAATAATTGTTGTGCCAGACTGGGTGGTCTTTTGGCGGGGTTAATTACAAATTGTTTTGCTCGGGCAAGAAGGTCGGGAGTGAGTAGTGGATGCTTCATTTTGGGGTTGTGGATGTCTTGCTCGAGCACAAATAAGGACTTTACTTTGTGTCTGTTGATCTGGCCAATCAAGGCAACCACAAGATCATTTTATGGGAATGGTCTGGCTGAATAATTAGCAATGGATTGGCTTGGGGTCTGTGGGTTGAGCGTGTGATTCGCTGGCGCAAGAGGGGCACCCCATAACCTCGCGGACTTCTAGACCAAAGGGGGATTACGAAACCTTAGCGGGCACTGAGTCAATTCAAAGCTTTGTAAAGCCTTGTCGCTTCTCCAGATCGCCACCTTCTAAGTGAGCAAGGGTGACCTGAACCCGCCTCGCTGGAGAGATCGTGGATTGTGGGTAAAGTTGTACACCTCTGCAGAGTGTAAAATCTATTCGAATAGCCAAGTCCTTGGTTATGGACATGCCCGGTGAAAATGGTGCAAGGGGTAGCTTTGTGAAATTGTGTCTCTAGGCGCTCATGAGAGATCAGGGCTTTGCCTCAAGAGACCTTGGCCGGCTTTTAGAGGGGTCATGGTTGGCTCGAGATGAGGTTCAGGCTGGTTGGGAACTCAAGGTGTGCTCTGTGGTGGTCGTGGCCGAGGTCCCGGTCATGGTGTGACCAGCACCTCCCACGGTTGGTCTTTGGAACTTTGGAGTGGGTGCTCCAGAGTGGGTTTTGGGAGTGAGCGGGTGCTCATGACCTCCTCGAAAACAAATGTATTTATGTATTATCGTTTTAACTTGAGCATTTCAATCTACTTATATTATTTGTTATCAAATCTCGCTTACGCAACTAACTAACCTTAGCCTCTCTTTTGGCAAGCCTTGCATAATTATCTAATGCATACATTCCTCACGGCTTGTCGAGTACATTCAATGTACTCATGGCTTTTGCCCTCTGCTCATATCGCCAGCCAGGAGGTTCCAGGAGCTCAAAGCTCGGTGAAGAAGAGGTCTTGGAGACCTTATGACCTAGGGGACGCCCTCCACTGATAGCCGGTGGGCTGATCGGCTGGACCTACTGCTAACGCTTTTGCTTTCCGCCGTTTCTGCTTTTTTGTTGTAGCCCATGAGGCAAACTCCTGTAAGAAGCTTGGCCGCTTTGGTCTTTAATATTATTTGTTGTTCTGTCTCTTGCTCTTCTTAGTTTGTGTATGGACTTGATTACACTTGTGTTAGATCTGCATGCGAGCTAGCCAATCCGCTCTCGGGACTAGCTCAGGCACAGGCGTGATCTCCGTGAGGTCCCACGGACTTAGCTCGAGATCCCGCTTGACCTCCCCGATGATATACCTAGAGGTGCCACTGCAGATGTTGGCTAAGACCTCCAGAGGTCTTGAAGACCTCCCGGGAGGTCTCGAAGACCTCCTCGAAGTACCGAGCGGTATTACCGCTCCTTCATGAGGTAGTACCGCAATCAAAAAAATGGTCCTCCTGACCTTTATGATATCAAAGGGTGGGTTGTCACAGTGGTATCGAGCTCCATATCGATCGCTGGACGAACCTTAGTTAGCATGGTCATTTTAGTTTGTTTCAAAACTATTTTCTAAATCAAACCAACTTAAAAGCTGGCTTAGTGGTTCTCTTGTCTTGTCCTACTCTAGTCTCATCTTGCTTCAGTCTTTTCTCGTGTTACTCTATTCTTTCTTATCTCCTGCTCAGATTCTCGAACCTTATCCTTTCTAGAACTCTAATTTGAATTTAATTTGACCTCCTTATCCCAAGAATCTCTATAGGACCGAGCCCTCGTGTCCTAGTGCTGTTAGACCGAGCTGTTGGTGTAGTCAAGCGCTCTCGGTTTCTCAAGAGTTGCGCTGCGTATAACCTCGTATGTTGATGCCAAGTTGGGTAGCTTGAAAGAAGCCTTTTGAATTTGATCTTGAGAATTGAAGATCGTGGGATTCTTTTCTAAGGTGAAGGTTTTAATGGATCCTAAGGGATGAAGGATTGTGAGTTCTTGATGGGATTATTGAAAGATTTTAGATTATCTTTGATTCTAGAGTGAATTGCAACGTCTGGTTGGAGGCTGAATCTGAGTTGGTGGGTTTTTCTGGATCTGAATGGTCTTGAGTGAATCAAAAATCAGAATTCGAAGGGAATCTTAGCCAAGCCTTACCTATCTTGATCAGAATTTGGATTTTGTGTTTGAGATTTACCCTTGATGGTAGTATAATTATAACTTGTGCTGGATAGTTGGTGACAATAATTTGGTGGATTCAACCAAAGGTTAGGTGTTAAAGGAAGACTTTCGGGGAAAAACCTACTTAATTGTTGGATTTTAGTGAATCTGGGGAGGTGATTTTAGATCTCTTAATCTGAAAGTGGTGGTTGGATTGAGAATCCTTTTGATATGGAACAAAGGAGCATGCAATTAAAGTGCACAATTGTGGATTTGCTTAAGCCCGACCTAGGTAAAAATCAAGAATCTTGTTGATTTACCAATGTTCGGGGAAATTAGTCGGTTGACTGGTTGTTCTATATGGATGCCTTTAAGATAAGTGATTTGGTGGACCTCCTTAATCATAGGTTTAGGACCCAGCCAAGTTAGGAAGGCCAATTTCTGGCTCTCAGCTAGTACCCCGCCTTTGGTTACGGCAAGTAACCCCGAGAAAGAGCCGTTTGAAGGAGGGCAAGATTGTCCTTGCTTTCTCAAGGACATCCTACCGACTTCTTGTTGTTAGGAGTTTGTTCCACACCCAACTCCTTTAGTCGTTGTTGCCGGGTTTCTTCGCTTAGTGGTCCCCGCGCTTTTGTTGTTAGTTCGTGCAATAAGAGCTCCAAGAGGAGATCCTATTGCACCTTTCGCTTCTTTTGGCCTTTCGCCTCTTGTTTTCTGTTTAACCTACTTTTCCCCGACTAGGATGCTCCATCCGACTCCTTGTTCTTTCTCACCTAAGTGCTTTTCCTCTCTTCCTTGGTGCTTCTCCTCTTATCTCTTGAACTCCGCAGTTTGTTTCAAGATGGACCGCACTGATCCTCAAGAAGCATTAGTGAATCGAAGGCCCCAATGCCTAGATTTCGACCCTCATCGCACCTCCTCCTCCGGCAAATTTCGCAGATCCGAACTTGAACCAGCTTTTTGCTCAGACTCAGCTTGATGAGCACAAGGATGCGTAACATGAATCAAATGATGGCTCAACAGAATCAAGCAAAGAAGAGTTTCTAGTTAGCTTGGTGGATCAAGAACCAAACCATTGTCGCCTCACGACAATGGTGAACTGTAACTCGCAGAGATGCACCTTCTACCACCACCACTTCCACCATTTCAGCTCTGGAAGCCAGACCAAGGGCCAAGTTCCAAAGAAGTTCACCCAAGCTCAACTCAAGCTCCTTGTGGTCACGGACCTCAGCTCAAGAGAAAGAGGGTAAATCAAGATCAAGAAGTCGCAGAAGCTCCAAGACTCGTATGGCGAAATTTCAAAGAAAACTCCGGAGATTGCAAAGGTCGGTCATCAAAACCGCACTTTGTCCTCCAATGCGATCTTCTCGTGACAATCTTAGTGGCCAATTCCCAATGTAAAAAGACACCAATAGCAGGAGCTCGGTGTTTTGATGCCGAGAAATGGACCCTTTTGCCCAGACTGCCCAAGCAAGCACCAGTGATTGCCCCTGATAACATCCCGTGGCCACTCGATTGCTACAATAACCCCAAAGAAGCAGTAGAAGAAACAATGTATGATTTTGTCTCGCTTGTGTGCCCTCAGAGCTTGGATTTGCCAGGGCGCAAGAAACCAAGCAGCAAAGAAATTCATCGGCTTGTCACTCCCCAACTCGTCCTTGAGAAGCCAAGCACAAAAGAAGTCCCCTTGTGCCTCTGATGTCACCTGCTTTTGTCGCCGAAGAAAGGACACTTCGCCAATGAAAGTGCTCACCAAGACGGCTTCATCAATGTAACCTCCGCAGATCTTCAAGTCAGCGTGTCACAACTCGCTATTCATCAAGGACCTCCTCAAGAAGTTAGGATTTCATGAGACGTCAAGACTCGAGACCTCCTGTCACCTCGAACCTCTGTGGCAAGACCTCCTCCAATTGTTTCTCGTGGTGGTCATACCATGGACAACAAAGACCACCGACAAAGAACCCAAAAGCGCCTAAGTCCGCCTAAGGAATCCAAGTTTCAATGCCAAGAAGTGGGGTATTTCGCCAAGCGCTGTTCTCAACAGATCCAATGAGAGCAAGTTCCTTCCCGAGCTTCAAGCCAAGCCACCAAACCTCCAGTGAACCTTGCAACCGGTTCCTTTTGAATTTGCCGAGTTCCTCCCTGCTCCTTGTTTGCTTCGTGTTATTCTTTGGCCCAAAGGCTTGTTCTCTCGACCACCACCCCTTTGTTTGACTCTAGGGCTCAAACCTCCTTTGTTGGTTCAATCTCTTGGGTCCATCTAAACCTCTTCATGCTTGTTTGGACCTCTTGTCATTATCCCGAGCCTCCTTGTGTTCAATTGGTTTCTTGTGATCAATTGAACCTCCTCTCTGCTTGAACTTATCCTTGGTTCTCGACCTCTTATCTTTTGGGTCACAACCACCCCGTGGTTCTCACTCGGGTTTGTGTTTCAAACCCTTTTTTTTTCCGAGAGCCCTGCTTGGCTCAATTTGTCCCTTCCTTGACCTCCCTGTTCTCATGGACCTCCTTCGTCCTTGTGAACCTTGTTTTGAATCCTCACTGTCTCGGATTCCCGTAGGATTCTGACCTTCTCGTGTGGGCGTTTTTGCTCAACCCAGCCTCCCGGTGAGTCCTCGTCAACAGAAGAATAGTTTGGTTTGCCCCACTCAAAAGAGAAAGTTTCTAGAACAAGGTGAAACCCTGCCCCTAACCCATTCTCTAGCTGCCAATCTCGGGTCGAGATTCCTTTAAGGGAGTAGGTTTGTAACGCCCCGCTTTTCCTGAGTCTTGAAAAGCTTTTAAAATGAACCATTTGGTTTTGTTGAGAGTTCAAAGCTTAATTTGAAGATTTCAAAATTTTGGAGATTTAACTTGAACTAACCAAACTTCAAATTAATCCCTTCTCGTTGAGCCGAGTTATTGTCGTTTCTTGGCTTTTAGCCTCTTTTTCTCATCGCCTTGTTTGTCCTCCAAAGCTAGTCTTTCCTCCCTTTTTGGAGACATCCTCTCTTGGGTCCTTCCTTCCGCCTGCACCTCCTCCCAAATGGACCTCTTTATAGGTTCAACCCCTTCTGCTCTTCCTGGACCTCTTTGTAATCTTCTGCTTGGACTTTCCTTAAGTCCCGACTTTCCTTTGTTGGCTTGAATCTCTTTGTGCTTAGACCTCCCTTGGGTCTAAGCTTTCATCTTTGACCGGATCTTCCTTGGTCTAAACCTCTTTCTTTGTTTGGACCTCCCCGTGGACCTCTCTTAGCGCTTCTCTTGTAACCTCTCGAGGTCATTTGGGCGCCCCAGAGTTCCTTTGGGACCTCCCTTGCCTCTTTGGATCTCCCTGTGTTCACACAGCACCTCTCCTTGTTGAGATCTCGCCGCTAGGACCTCCTCTCTCGAGATCTTAGCCGCTCACCTCCCTTGTTGAGATCTCGCCGTTAGGACCTCCTCTCGAGAGATCTTAGCCTGCAGATCCTCCCCTTGTTGAGATCTTGGCCGTTAGGACCTCCTCTCTGAGATCTTAGCCGCAGACCTCCCCTTGTTGAGATCTCGCCGTTAGGACCTCCTCTCGAGATCTTAGCCGCCGCACTCAGACCTCCCCTTGTTGAGATCTCGCCATTAGGACCTCCTCTCTCGAGATCTTAGCCGCCCGTGTCCTCCTTCGTTGGATCCAAAGGTCCAGACCTCCTCGTGCCCAAGACCTCCTTAGCGCTTGGACCTCTTTTGACTCTTGTGGTCAGACGCTTAAGGCTTTACCTTTCTCACCTAAGGGCCGTCCGATCTAAATCAGACGGCCTAGCCTTATCGGGTTCTGCTCGCCGGTCCGAACGGCCTCGCTTTTGCGCCATCCGATCCGATCTCGACGGCTCAATCATAAGTGACGCTTGATGGTCCAAACGCTCTTTCTTCTCGACCGCCTGATTCTCGATCGAACGGCTCTCCTTTGTTCTGCTTTTTCCTTGATCCCGTGACCTCCCTGTCGCTTTGCAAGGACCACCTCCTCGATCCTTGTTGGTCTTTTGTAAAGACCACCCATCTAATCTTGAATATCCTTCACCGTTAGGACCTCCCCGCACCCTTTGATCTAGACCACTGAGGTCCTCCCGTTTTGAGATCTTGGCCGTTCAGGCTCTTCTTTTGAGATCTTGAGCACCAGGACCTCCCTTTGCCTTTCGATCTTGACCATTCAGGTCCTCTCCTTTTGATATCTTGGCCGTCGGATTTTCCCTTTTGGGAGATTTTGACCGTCAGGACCTCCTTGCTCTCAGGGCCTCCTCGAGCGCCTTACCCCCCTTGCGCTTGGGACCTCTTTTGAGGTCTGGTTCTCTCGTGATTTAAACCTCCTTGGGGTCTAGATCTGTTTGAGGGTTGGATCTCCCTTGAAGTCCAGCTATCTTTTGTCTTTTGGACCTCATATCCTTAGGACCTCTTTGTGTTTTGACCTTTGTGGTCTAGACCTCCTTGTTGTGTTTGGACCTCCTCTAGGTTCTCCTCCCTGCTGTGTTTGGACCTCCTTTAGGTTCAGACCTCCTTGTTGTGTTTGGACCTCCTCTAGGTCTGCACCTCCCTGCTGTGTTTGGACCTCCTTTAGGTTCAGACCTCCTTGTTGTGTTTGGACCTCCTCTAGGTTCAGACCTCCCTGTTGTGTTTGGACCTCCTCTGGGTTCAGACCTCCCTGTTGTGTTTGGACCTCCTTAGGTTCAGACCTCCTTGTTGTGTTTGGACCTCCTCTAGGTTCAGACCTCCCTGTTGTGTTTGGACCTCCTTTAGGTTCAGACCTCCTTGTTGTGTTTGGACCTCCTCTAGGTTCAGACCTCCCTGTTGTGTTTGGACCTCCTTTAGGTTCAGACCTCCTTGTTGTGTTTGGACCTCCTCTAGGTTCAGACCTCCCTGTTGTGTTTGGACCTCCTCTAGGTTCAGACCTCCTTGTTGTGTTTGGACCTCCTTTAGGTTCAGACCTCCCTGTTGTGTTTGGACCTCCTTAGGTTCGGACCTCCTTGTTGTGTTTGGACCTCCTTTAGGTTTAGACCTCCCTTTTTGTCCTGGGACCTCCTCGCAGGACCTCCTTCTTGGACCTCCTCCTTGGACCTCCTATTTGGACCGTGGACCATGTCCTTTGACTGGTCTCATGACCTTTTGATCGCCCTTTGGCGGTTTTAGTGCATTTAATGTGGGTCGAGTCACATTAAATGTCGCCACCTACCTTTTGTACTCTTTTTTCTACCTTGTGTCACATCCCTTGCTTTTTTATTTCTTTTCGCATCTTGTGGCAAGGTGCCCTTGTCCTAAAACCTTGAACCCGGTCGCTTTTGGGTTGGTGCTCGTCTCTTGTTTTTAAATAGAGCACCAGAGGGCACCGCCGCCTCCCCGCCTCCTCATTTCAACTCCTGCTTTCTTCGACTGTGGATCTCCTCCTCCTCCTGTGGATCTCTCTCTCTTGGTTTTGAGTAAGTTCTTTGGTTTTCTTGGAAATTATTTGCTTATTTGGTTTCTTTTGCTAACGTAGATCTCGGTGATCGTTGAGAAACTCGTGAATCAAGCTCCTTCAGCCGAAGCTTTTCTCTCTCCAACAGAGGCAAGTCGTGGCCCTTGATCATCTTGATCCCACTTTGCAAAGCTATTTTGATTCATTAAACTTGCATGGCTATCTTTATAAAGCATGTTTTGGGCAAGAGCTATCCTCCTACTTGACATTATGCCTCCTTGATATACTTGAACCAACATGTTGACATGAACTCTTTGGACACCTTAGGATGGATATTTTGGTTGGTATTCCTTGTTATTGCCAACTTTGGGACCGTATGTTGTATGCTTAGCCTTGCTTTAGAAACCGTGGGTCTGTGAATCATGCCTCATCAATTAATAATCTTGACTAATTGAAATATGGAACCTGTGGTTGGTGCCATTGTTACAAACTATGGCAGATGCCTAAGTTGTGTTGATTGTGGTGCGAGATCACATTAATAATTGTTGTGCCAGACCGGGTGGTCTTTTAAGGTGGTTAATTACAAATTGTTTTGCTCGGGCAAGAAGGTCGGGAGTGAGTAGTGGATGCTTCATTTTGGGGTTGTGGATGTCTTGCTCGAGCACAAATAAGGACTTTACTTTGTGTCTCATGATCTGGGCCAATCAAGGCAACCACAAGATCATTTTATGGGAATGGTCTGGCTGAATAATTAGCAATGGATTGGCTTGGGGTCAGCTGGGTTGAGCGTGTGATTCGTTGGCGCAAGAGGGCACCCCATAACCTCATGGACTTCTAGACCAAAGGGGGATTACGAAACCTTAGCGGGCAGCTCGAGTCAATTCAAAGCTTTGTAAAGCCTTGTCGCTCTCCAGATCGCCACCTTCTAAGTGAGCAAGGGTGACCGAACCCGCCTCACTAGAGAGATCGTGGATTGTGGGTAAAGTTGTACACCTCTGCAGAGTGTAAAATCTATTCAATAGCCAAGTCCTTGGTTATGGACATGCCCGTGAAAATGGTGCAAGGGGTAGCTTTGTGAAATTGTGTCTCCGGGCGCTCATGGAGATCGTGGCTTTGCCTCAAGAGACCTTGGCCGGCTTTTAGAGGGGTCATGGTTGGCTTGAGATGAGGTTCAGGGCTGGTTGGGAACTCAAGGTGTGCTCTGTGGTGGTCGTGGCCGAGGTCCCGGTCATGGTGTGACCTGCACCTCCCACTGCTGGTCTTTGGAACTTTGGAGTGGGTGCTCCAGAGTGGGTTTTGGGAGTGAGCGGTGCTCATGACCTCCTCAAAACAAATGTATTTATGTATTATCGTTTTAATTTGAGCATTTCAATCTACTTATATTATTTGTTATCAACATCGCTTTTACGCAACTAACCTTATAGCTTTCTTTTGGCAAGCCTTGCATAATTATCTAATGCATACATTCCTCACGGCTTGGAGTACATTAAATGTACTCATGGCTTTTGCCCTCTGCTCATATCAATCTGCAGGAGGTTCCAGGAGCTCAAAGCTCAGTGAAGAAGAGGTCTTTGGAGACCTTATGACCTAGGGGACGCCCTCCACTGACAGCCGGTGGGCTGATCGGCTGGACCTACTGCTAACGCTTTTGCTTTCCGCCGTTTTACTCTTTTGTTGTAGCCCATGAGGCAAACTCCTGAAGAAGCTTGGCCAGCTTTGGTCTTTAATATTATTTGTTGTTCTGCTCTTGTTCTTCTTAGTTTGTGTATGGACTTGATTACACTTGTGTTAGATCTGCGCGAAGCTAGCCAATCCGCTCTCGACTAGCTCAGGCACAGGGGTGATCTCCGTGAGGTCCCACGGATTTAGCTCGAGATCCCGCTTGACCTCCCCGATGATATACCTAGAGGTGCCACTGCGGATGTTGGCTAAGACCTCCAGAGGTCTTGAAGACTCTGGAGGTCCCGAAGACCTCCTCGAAGTACCGAGCGGTATTACCGCTCATTCATGAGGTAGTACCGCAGCTCAAAAAAAATGGTCCTCCCGACCTTTGCAGTATATCAAAGGGTGGGTTGTCACAACGATTCACTTGTCCCCTTGCGACTGAAACTGGAGGTCTGATGGTTGGTCTTAAAGCTTGGGGAGGGGCTTGCTTCCACTGTTGTCGTTGAGGGCAGGACTTGGCAAAATGACCCCATCGCCGCGCTGAAGCATCGAACACCTTCGCAAGTCGATACTCTTGTGTTTGTATAGCTTGTCGAACCCCGACTAATCAATGGGGCGCAATGCAGAGGTTCCAAAAGTACCGGGCTAATATTGAACAAACGACTTGGCTCAATAAGAGGTCTTTGATGTGCTCTGGATCGTGACATCTTTCTCTTGAATGACTATGAAAGCTCTCTGCGGGATTCCTCAATGAGCAAGGCCTTGTTCACCAAATGCTGAAAATCTGCATAATCATTGCCAATGACCTGAACCTTTAGACTAGGGTTGAGCCCTCACTTGAACTTCTTCTACTTGGCATCATCGGTGGCAACATCTTCCGGGGCATAGCGTGCAAGCTGAGTGAATTTGTTGAGGTATTCACCCACTGACAAGCTACCTTGACTCAAATTTCACTGAACTCATTTTTCTTCATTTCCACCATCCCGTCTGGAACATGAGAATGACGAAAAGCTTCGGAGAACTCTGTCCAAGTGATGCTCTGGTGGTCCGCATGGGCATGCACAAAAATTTTCCCACCACTCTACCGCTTGGGCCTTCAAGTCGATGAGTCGCATACAACACCTTCTCACGGTCATTGCATTGAGCAATGGTAAGCTTCTTGTCGGTCGAACGCAACCAATCATCAGCATCCAAGGGCTCGGGGGAGCTAGAGAATGTTGGATGCCGGGTCCTCAAGAAATCCACTAACTTTGACTGGGGAAACACTGGAGTGGAAGGCTGCATGGCAAGTAACTGGCTGTTTTGATTCATCATAGCGAGGAGAGCGGCAGTCGTCTGACTTTGCTGAGCCATCATCTGATTCATATTTTGCATCATGGCACTCATCAACTGAGCTTGAGCTGCCATGAACTGCCCCAAACTTGGATCTGAAGTTGCTGCTGGAGGAGGTGGGGATGACGGCAAGGAGGGATCCACTGGATCATCTTGACTTGCTGAGCTACGGGTCTGAACCATCTGCAAGAAGCTCCTCAGGTTTAAAAGATAAGGAGAAGAAAGCACAAAAGGTAAGAGGGAAGGAGCACCAAAGACGAGTCAGAACCAAGGAGAAAAGATGGAACAACCTATTCAGGGGGAAGTAGGTTAACCCGAAAAGAACCAACAGCCGAAAAAGCTGCTAAAAAGCGAGAAAACTCAACAAGAGGCACCAGATCCGGGACTAAATGTTACCGAAAAGGAAAGGGTAGCCTGGCAACGGCACTACTAAACCTAGCCTATTGGGGTGGTCCACTTAAAACAAGGCCAGATCTAACAAGATTGCTGAGATGAGGAGGTCATGTTGAGCTTAGAAACAAAGTTTCCAGAAGGGGTAAGGTACAAGAACCCAAGAACAAGCCAAGAAAAGGATAGATTAAGAGGAGAAAAGAATGAATCAGGTTAAGAACAGAACATAACAAGGCAAGAAAAAGAACCACCAATCAAATTTTAAGTTGGTTTGATTTAGAAAATAGCTTTTGAAATAGACTAAAATGACCCTGCTAACTAAGGTTACGTCCTACAGTCGGTATGGAGCTCTGATACCAACCTATGACGACCCACCCTGAGATATACAGCAAAGGTCCGGGAGGACCATTTTTTTTTGAGCGACGGTACTACCACATGGAGGAGCGGTAGTACCACTCGGTGCTTCCCGAGGGAGGTCTACCAGGACCTCCCAGGAGGTCTTTAAGACCTCCTGGAGGTCTTGGCCAACAGCCAGCCAGTAGCACCTCAAGGTATATCATCCGGGACGTCCGTCAGGATCTCCCAGGCTAAGTCCCATAGGACCTCCTGGAGGTCCTGCCTCTGTGCATCGAGCTAGTCCCAGGAACAGATTGGCTAGCTCGCACAGATCTAACACAAGTGTAATCAAATCCATACAACAAGCTCAAAGAGAAAACAGCCCAAAATAACACATATATTAACAAGTGGCCTTATGGCCAAGGTTTGTACAGGGGTGCTACTCAAGGCTAGCAACAAAAGAGAACAACAACACAGCGGAGGCAAAGACATAAACACAAGGTCCATTCGCCACCCACAAAGCTACCAAGTGGAGGACGCCACCCATCACAAGAAGGTCTTCAAGGGTGCTCCTCCCGAGAGCACTGGATCACCTGGAACTCCAACCTCTGCTAATCAAAACAGCAGGGCACAAGCCAATGAGTACTTTGAATGTACTCAGCAAGCCGTGGGTAAGGTATGCAAGTAATAATCATGCACGGCTTGACAAAGTGAGCTGCATGGTTAGTTTGCAAAAAGCCATTTTGACAGTTAATAACATAATAGATTGCAAAGCTCAAGTTTAGAAAACATAATACATAAGTACATTTGATTTTCAAAGGGGACAGTGAGCACCCACTCACACCCAAGGCACCAACCAAAACCTCTCTAGAGCACCCACTCTAGAGCACCACAAGACCAGCCCCTGGACCACTTTGTGAGCCAGCCACGACCCCTCTGGAGCCGACCAAGGTCTCTTCGAGGTAAAAGCCATGACCTCTCACCAAAGCGCCCAGGAGGAACACCATTTCACAAACAGAATTCTACCCCTCATTCAAAATCTCTGGGCATGTCCATAACCGAGGACGCGGCTATTCGAATAGATTTACACTCTGCAGAGGTGTACAACTTTACCCACAAGAGGTAGTCGCTTGATATTTCACACGTTACCTTAGACATGCGAATCAAGTGGAGACTACCACCGGGCTTTTACAAGGTCCTGCTCTGACTCAGTCGCCAACATTAAGGTTTCGCCATCATAGTGTGCGTATAGCTCCCGGTGGCCCCCTCTTAAGCCGTGGTGAACTAAGCACCTCCTCTACCTTGGAACCGAATCAGAACAAGACCAATTACTACTCCCGGTCCACCCAATAATGGACATGTGGTTGCACGAAAAGGCCCAGATCAATGGCTCTCAAGGTTCACTCCTTAATTGTTGCTCAGGCAAGGCTTCCACAAACCCAATGTGACCCCGAGCTCTACAACTCAGGGGCACCAGTGACCTCAGAGCACCAACATATGGAGCCCCCAGATGACTCCATAGCACCAACATATGGAGCACCCACTACTCGCACCTTGCCAACTTGCCTGAGCATAAAAATAGTTTTGGGTTCAACCTGGCCAAGACCACCCAGTCCTGGCACTACAAATTTTAACAAAGTGGTCTCGCACCACAAACAACACAACTAAGGCTTCAACCCTAGTTGCTTATCAGTGGCACCAACCAAAGTTCCATAATTCATTAGTCAAGATTAAGCAATAATGATGATTCATGAGGAGACCAACGTCTACTAGAGCAAGGCTAAGCAAGAACGATACCCATGTTGGCAATAGCAATAAGAGGCCAACTAACAGTACCATCCTAAGGCTATCAAAGGTAACATATCAACATGTGGATCACCAAATAGACAAGGAGGCATAAAACCAGTAGGTATTTAACTAGAGCCCAAACCATTTTATACATATTGCCAATGCAGGTTGTAGTAAAACAAAGTACTTTTGTAAAGATAGGTTCAAAATGATCAAGGACCACGACTTGCCTTCAAGTATGGGTCACGAAGCTTCAACCGGGTCTTTGGATCACCGAGCTCCTCAACGCCAACGAAATCTACACGGCGCAAAAAGAAACAACTAAATAAAGCAGCTCCAAAAGGAAACTAAAAGGAACAAGCAAGAACAGAAAGAAAAGATCCACAGAAGGGGAGGTCCAACAAGGGGAAGGAGGTCCAAAACCGAAGGGGTCCCAGAGGAGCAAGGAGAGCTTCTCCAAAACTGAGAGAAAGGGAGAAGGAGAAGAAATGACGAGCAGGGAGGAAATGGGTGCCCCTGGTGCCCTATTTAAAGAAAAAGGGAGAATATGAGCACCATCAAAAGGGACGCCCAGATTCAAGGCATTAGTACAAAAGGTATACTACCAAAGGTACGAAAAGAGATAAAGAAAGCAAGGGATGTGACAAAAAGTAGAAAAGAGTACAAAGGTAGGTGGCAGCATTTAATGTGACTCAACCCACATCAAATGCACTTAAGACTGCCAAAGGAGCCAGTCAAAAGATGCACAAACCAGTCAAAGGGCATGGACGACGGTCCAAAGAGGAGATCCAAGGAGGAGGTCTAAGGAGGAGATCCTGTGAGGAGGTCCAACGAGGAGATCCACGGAGGAGATCCTACGGGGAGGTCCTGCAAGGAGGTCCTACGAGGAGGTCGAAAGGACAAACAGGGAGGTCTAGACCACAAAGGTCTAAACACAAAAGAGGAGGTTTGAACCTAAAGGAGGTCCAAACGCAGCAGGGAGGTCTAGACCACAAAGGTCTAAACACAAAAGAAGAGGAGGTCTAGACCACAAAGGTCTAACCACAAAAGAGGAGGAGGTCTGGACCACAAGGGTCTAAACACACAGAGAAAGAGTCCTATGGACAGGAGGTCCAAAAGACACGAAACGGGGAGGTCCTAAGGGCAAGAGGTCCAAAAGACACGAAACGGGGAGGACCTAAGGGCAAGAGGTCCAAAAGACACGAAACGGGGAGGACCTAAGGGCAAGAGGTCCAAAAGACACGAAACGGGGAGGACCTAAATGGTCGAGATCAAAAGGCAAAGGGAAGGTCTGCGGAGGCAAGAATGCGTAGGAGGAACAGGAGCCGTTAGATCTTGATTGGATGGAGCAACGCAACTGGGCCGTTCGGACCAAGCGAACGAGCCAACTCAGCCAAGCCGTCTGATGCAGATCGGAGGGCACAAAGGAAAGGGGATGTTCGGACCAAGCGAACGGGACCTCAAGATCGGGCCACCCAAACAGCATCGAACGGTCCTTAGGTGATGAAAGCAAAGCCTCAAGCGGTACAACCGTAGGAGCCAATGGTGGGTCCAAGCGCTAGGGAGGTCTTAGACCCAAGGAGGTCTGGACCTTTAGATCCAACAGAGGAAGGATCTGGACGGCTAAGATCTCCAAAAGGGAGATCCTAACGGACAGATCTTCACAAGGGGGAGGTCTGAGCGGCTAAGATCTCCAGAGAGGAGGTCCTAACGGCCAGATCTAACAATGGGGAGGTCTGAGCGGTCAAGATCTCCAGAGAGGAGGTCCTAACAGCCAGATCTCAACAAGGGGGAGGTCTGAGCGGTCAAGGTCTCCAGAGAGGAGGTCCTAACGGCCAGATCTCAAAAAGGGGATGTCTGAGCGGTCAAGATCTCCGGAGAGGAGGTCCTCACGGCCAGATCTCAACAAGGGGGAGGTCTGAGCAGTCAAGATCTGCGGATATCATGGGGATATGCCCATGATCTTAGGATGATGAAACAATTGGCAATGGTGCTTTTGGTTTGAAGTTTTAAGTGTTTTCGACAAAGTTTCAGATCTGTCAGGTCAGCGGTGGTCTGACCGGCTTTTGTGCTGAATGTTGATATAAGTGGTGAATTGATTTTGGGGTAGGTCATATCCATATTCGTTAATGCATATGTGTTGCATATTGCATGTTTTCACTAACGTGGGTTAAGTTGTGAAGAACTTGTTCCCGGATTCGTGTTTGCTTGTCTATTGTCGTCAGTGTGGCTTGCGTGTCAACGACGGTCAATCGGCGAGGAGGATCGGACTAAGCTTGGAGAGCCGAGGTCCGTAACGATCATGGATGCCAGTGAGGTCGTGACTCAAGCATGGTGCGTATGGATAAGGATGACCGAACGGGCGGTTTCGGCAGTAATCGGTTGGATCTGCGGCGCGAGTCGCTGGTAAGTGCTCGATGGTGCCGGTGAGATCCGGACGGAGAGACTTGACGACATGGAGCCGTTGATCAACCTACACGTGGCGAAGCAGGCGAGTGCTTCGCTCAGATGGACTCGGTCTTTTGGAGAAGGATCGAGAAGGGTATTTTGGTAATTTTACCAAATACCATCTTGGTGACCTTTTGACTAAGCCATGGCTGGCCCAAGATGGTGAAGCGGTTTAGATCAATCGAAGATGAAGACGGCACTTTGAGATGCGTGCGTGTGTGTTCTGTTGTTGTTGGGCCTTAATGGAAGCCCATTAGGTTTTTAGGGTTTGTTGTTGCCCTATAAAAGAAACTGTAGATGGGTCATTTCGGCTGCTGCAGAAAAAAAGAAAATAGGGTTAGAGCCGGGGCGCCTGCACTCTAGAAAATCGACCTGGCGGCGCTCGTGTTGAGCGCTTATAAAATCGAGTGACGCGCTCGCGCGCTGTTGAAATCAATGAGGCGGCGGCTTTTTGCTCAAGAAAATCCAGATCTGTGGTCAGAGCGCCGTGTTTGGTCCGAAAAAATCTGACGCCGCTTCGCCATTTTTTTTTAATTTGTTTGCCTTCTTTTTGGTTTTTATGCCTGAAAGTTAAGTCAGATGAGATCTCGTGACATCGTCTTCCGAAGTTAATCCAGATGCGAGATGAGCTCGCCGAGCGTCAAGGCGCAGAGTACCGCTTTGCTTGTCCATCTTTTGATTTTGGATTTGGCTTGACTGCTATGCGTTGTTGAGAGCTAGTAGCGGTAGCTTGGGGCTCGCCGAAAAAAAATCAGAGAAACAATCGAGTTCTCTGCAATGCCAATTTCTCTCGATTGTTTTGGCTCGTCGCTTTTGCTCACGTGGTGGAGCGCCTGTAAAATGCAGAGGCGTGTGGCGACGGCTTGTTCGTGTGATGCTTTTAACTCTCTCGGTTTGCTTTTGATTGAGTATTTTATTGATCTGCGCAGCTTGAGCCTTGTCGCCTTGAAAAATCCGGTTCGGCGCGGCGGCAGTTTCTTCAAAAATCTCAGGCTGCTTTTGTCATGCATTGCTTTTTGCTTGATTCATCGTTCTCCCCAAGAGTTTTGGTCGGCGGCTTAATCAATGAATCGCAGAATTAGGTGCCAAGCGTAAAAGAGAAATCATGTGTGTGTAGTGGCGGTCCGCTTTTTTTGGCAGAGCGAGGAGATCCAACCAAATGTTCGGTTTTTGAGAGCAACAGTGCGGTTCTCGCTTGAGTTTTTTGTTGCTAGTGGCAAGATCTTGCTTGTTTTTTCTTTACTGCTTGTCGACACTGCACTCGCAGAAACCAAAAGCTTGGCAAAAGGCGGCCTCTTGTCCTCCACGTAAATTTGAGACTAGTTTATTGTTTTGTTGAAGTGCTCGGCAAACTGTGCAGTGCTCGCCGGTTCCTATAAGAAACCAAGTACTCTTGTCCCCCTAAAAAATATGAAGCCTTTTTTCTTTTCTCGTGCTTGATCTCGGTGGCTAGTAGAGCTCCTACAAGAATCCTTGGTGGCGCCCTATTCTCCCGGACAACAAATTGCAGAATCACCGCTCAGGTCACGCTTGTTGACTCAGATGGTTTGATTGAGACAAAGCTTGGCATCGAACCTATAGAAGTCGAGCATGGACCTACAAAGGCCTTGATTTATTACTTAATTGCATCTTGTGTCATATCGCTCATCTCATATATTCAGCAGCTTGTTTTTTTCTTGGCGATCTTCTTGCGGTTGTGAGATGCTTTTGGTCTTTTGCTTTGGGGTTTGATCGATTCAACACAAAGTTATCCGCCAGGCTCAGATACGATCTTCATAGCTTTTATAGCTATTGGAGTGAAAGTAGTGTTGAGTTCGATCGAGGTGAAAAATAGAGAAAGCGTCTATTCACCCCCCCCCCCTCTAGTCGCCTTTCCGGTCCTACAATTGGTATCAGAGCACGGTTAGCTCTTCTCATAGATCTTAATCGGTCTTTGGTGCCATGGCGACAAATATGAGGACTTGTGAGCGCTTCTTTGCATCTTGTCGTGGTTCTTTTGTCGATGTCCATCGTAACAAGATGTTTGAACGTGTGATAAGTATAATGTCGATTGAGGAGGATTTCTGCTGTGATATTTGTGGCGAATCCTTTTGTTTTGATTGTCCTAGTTTCAGGGATGAGTCACTTTTAGAGCCCGAGGAGAAGAAGCCCAGTGGCATATGCACAACAGCTTTTGAGGATGAACATGATGGAGAGGATTTTGATGATGAGCCTTTTGATGATAGTGATGACTCTTCTGAGGACGATCCCCTACTTGAGCTAAGCAAGGTGAGCAAAGAAAAACTTGTAGATGTCTTATATTCATATGATCTTAAACTGCTTGCTCTTAGGAAGAAAGTAAAATTGTTAGAAAAAGAGAAGGGTGACTTGTCTCATGAGCTCTCCGAATTGAAAACCTCCATGAATGCTTATGATTCATTGCTTGTAGACATGGAGAACCTGAATAACTCTTTTGCATGCCTAAAATCTGAAAATGAAATATTGAGATTAAATGCTTCTATGCCATGTGATTCTTGTATTGCCTTACATCATGAACTTGACAATGCTAAGTTAGAAATAGGCAATCTTAATTCTATGGCTAGAAATAATTGTGATTCTTGTGTAGACATGCTTGCTGATTTTGAGAAGCTTAAATTGACTAATTCCATTCACCTTGAGCAATTAGAAAATGCTAGGGCTGAGATTATTGAAATTGAAGCTAGGCCTTGTAGCATGTGCTTAGAACATGAAAAATTGCTTAAGGATGGTTTAGTCTCTTGTAAGAATTGTGCTTGTTTAGAAACTGAAATTGATGCTTTGAACTGCATGCTTAATTCGAAAGCATTATTAATTTCTTGCACATCTTGCATTTCATTGAAGAGCGAGGTTGAGTCTTTGCGCGATGATATGAGCGCCAAATCTTGTGACTCTTGTATTTGCCTTCACTCCGAGATTGATGTTTTAAAGATCTCTCTTGCTTCTTTGCATTCGGAGTTGGAGTCTTTTTGTGCTAAATGTGAGTCACTTGATGTTGGTTTTTGTGGCATCGCTTTGGATAGCTCTTCTTTGGTGAGTTTGACTCTTTCGGACTCTTCTTGTGTTGTCCAACGGATTTCAAAAGACAAATGTGCTTTTTCTCAAATGGTACTAAATCTTCAAAAGAGACGTACCATTGCACATTTTGTAAGAAGAATGGACACACTCTTGGGTTTTGCTTTCGCCGTTTGAAACATGAGCGTTGAGTGCGCTGTCAGTCGTTTTCTAGGAACACACATAGCCTTTCTCATGGCATGTGTGGGTCTAGTGTCGATATGAGGACTAGTCATGATGCTAGTTCTTCCAGACTTCTTCTTTGAGCCATAATGGTGCTTCGTCCTCTCGACCGTGTCTACTAGTAGACCTTTACACCATTGCTCATTTTGTGGGAAGAATGGACATCATGTAGATTTACTTTTTGATGTGCAAAACATTTGCATCGAGCTCATGCTTCTAAGTCTCCTAGTGGGCATAGTCTTTCTCATGACATGCACACTAAAGAGCCAAGCATGAAGACTCGATTTGTTGATGGCTTCTTTGACACCTTTTCTAATGGTGTCGGACAGCACCGTGGACATGGTTTGCATAGTTTTGGTTTTGGTCTACGAGCTGCCCTGAGGCAGGATTTCCGCCGTTGTCCAAGAACTGGACCTCGTTTTGCTCATCGAGGTACACACCCATGGCGAGGTTGTGTGAGTTTCTTTGATGCTTCTGTTGGTTCTCATCTTGGTGCTTTCAAGCAAGGCCATCGCCGCTTTTCTAGTGTTGGACCTCGTTTTCCTCATCGAGTTGTCCACTCGCGGCATGCCTTCAAGGTTGATGTTGGATCTTCTTGCATGGACCATCATTTGCATCATGCTAACACACAAAATGGTTCGACTATCTATGGTGGTGGTTTGTCCAAGGTTTGGGTTCCCAAGCATTTGCTCTCTAACCCTTCGGGACCCAAAACTCGGACACCTTGTCTTTCTCATGTGTAGGTACCGAGAACGCGGGTTGGAGAACATGGACTTAAAGATTTTGATCTTTTGCTTCATTACATGATCGAGACACTTGATGGTTCTCCACCCCAATGATGGCCTCCAAGAGGCATGTGCTGTAATGATCGGCATCTACACCTGTTTTGTGAGCAATCTTATACCTTCATGCATTTACCTTCATGATTATTCAATCTTGGCATGTTGTGCTTGCTTTGTGCTCACTTGTACCTTATTGGCATGTGTTACTCTTGTGATATCATTCATCATGCCTTTACCTTACTTGTATATCCATGTATCTTATTGTTGCTCTTTATATCCATGGGTATATAAGCTTGGTCTTGTCTTCATGAGCTTGTGCTATCTGTACATGATTTATCTTGCTCGTGTTGATTTTTGCTGTATGTATCCACATGTTCACTTGATATCCATGTTAGCATACATTGTCCTTGATTTGTTCTAACATGCTTTATGCTTACATGGTTATTGTGCCTTACTGTTAATTGTGGATGCATGAGTCTTGCCATAGCTTTCACTAGCTTGCTTTTGATTGTGTATATGATGGGTGATATGCTATGTGCTTGTTTGCTTGCTCTTATGCCTTATTGTGGATTAAGGACTTTTAGAGCTTTGTCATGTCTTGGATAGCATGTGTTGCAATTGATTTGTCTATATTCATGCTCATGTCCTGAACTGTTGATTATATGCTTTAATAAGCTTTGGATCATCTACTGCTATCCTTGTTAGTCGTGTGTCTTGGTACTGTCTTTCCTAGATAATGTTTCACTAACCCAGTACCAAGGCATAGACTTTTTCTGTCTCTTTGGTGTAGTCTTTCAGTTGAGAAGAAGAACATATGGTCCAACAAGTGTTATCACCTCAAGCTGTTGGTTCTTCTTCATTTGTGCCTTCAATGATGACTATCACTTCTCAAAGACGAAGGAATTTGAGATGAGGATGATGGGTGAGCGCAACTACCTTCTGAAGCTTCAAAGAATGGATCTTCATTTATCATGACTACATCTCACTGCCAAGTAGTGGGACTTAGGTTCGAGCTTTTATACCCTACATTTGTGTATGGTATCCCTAGTCTACCTTGCATTGCATCTGGTTCGTGTCAGGTGTTGGGTTTGTTGTGTTCAGGGTAGATAGGAGGCTCTATTCTAGCACGTGTCTTTTCTAGGCACTCTTCTTATCCCTTCGTTTTCTAGGATGCACTCTTCTCACAGCCTAGGTTGAGCTTGTCTCCCAATCACTACTATTAGCAGGTTTTTGAGTTGCCTGTAAGCTTTTTAGTGTTGGTGTTTCGCTCCCTAGCTTTTCGAGTTGCTGTCCCTAGAAATCTTGTGGTGTTTGAAGTTTTTGTGCTAGTTTTTGTGGAGTCCAAGGCAAATTGGCAGATTTCCCCTCAAAGCTTTTTGACCCAACAAGGTTTGCCACCTTGAGATGCGAGTAAGGGATAATTTATCCCTATGGGTTGGTTTGAGGGGGAGTTGGTTCTTTTCGGAACTTTCTTAGTTCTTTTCTGAACCTTTTCTCGCTCATCCTAACTTTCCTTGTTCATTTGAGCTTTTGTGGATCTTTTCTGATACCTTCTTCAAGTGGTATCTTCTTTGGATCTTTTTGATCCTTGTGATCTTTTGAGGCTTTTACATCTTTTGTGCATCTCATTGTATCATATTGCATACATATAAAAATCCAAAAAGATGCATTGTTATATAAGCTTTACCGCTTCTTTCTTTTAAATTGTTGAAGCTTTGCTTTTTACCCTATTGAGCTTTAGTATTTCAATTCTTGCTCAAGATTGTGTCTAGTTCTTTGACTTGCTAGAATTATCATGCTTTCACATGTGCAGCAATGTCTTTGCTATATGGGCTAGAACTGTTAATTAATTTGAACTGAAAATAGCAATTTGTGGATCTTTTAGCTAGTTGCACAATTAGTGATCCTTTTGTGACATTGGCCCTGTCAAAATTGCTTTGTTAGCTCTGGAATCTAGAATTGAACATCTTTGAGCTTTCAGTTCATTAAAGAATCTAAAATAGCCCTTGTGCAAAATGAAAAATGATCTCTTTTGTGCGAAAAAACTGATCTCACCAATTCTTTCTCATGAGACTGCTTGCCATTGTACTAGGCATGAACTCAGGGGGAGTTTTGGATGACCTAGACCACTCTTTTAAGCTTTTGTTGCTTGGGATGGTCGTAGTGAGGCTTGAGATCTAGCACATGGCTAAAAATGCAAATTGTCAAATTGGCTGAAGTTTAGGAAGAGATTGTGGATGGCTCCTAGTCCAGGATCTTCTTTACTAAGATAGACCTTTTATCAACTTGAATATTCATTGCAAATGAGAAATAGTTGAAAATTGGGCTTTTGAGACATTTTGAGCTAATTGATTCATTTCTTGAATTTTGTCTTCTAGATGGTCTTTGCTAGCTTCTGGATCTCACAATGACATTTTGATATGGCCATTATCACTTTAGGATAACTGTTGTTGAACTTGCTAATTTTGATGCATGGCTTAATTTTACCCAACAACATGTGATATATTGAGCTCATTAGCCTAGCTTTGCTATATATGTCTTAACATGATCTTGCTAGCTTTGTCGCTTGTCAGATCTTGAGTAATGGTAGAAATGCTAGCCTGTTCAATTGAGTAATCTCCAAAGCTTCTTTTACCTATAAATTGAAAAATCAAAACAAAAATGAAGCCACCCCATTGCATTTCATGCATGCTCTTTCTTTTGCTTCTTCCTTACTTGTGCATTTGTCATCTCTGGATGAGAGGAAGTGATGATTCCTTGATGAATCTATTGTCAAAGGGGGAGAAGATATAGCGAAAATGTAATGTTAATAAAGAGCTTTTTGGTTATGGGGGAGAAGTTTTGAAAAGGGGAGAAATGGAGAAATTGAAAAAGATGATCATAGTGAGGGGGAGCATTCATATTGCATTCTTTTGGTCTTATTGCTTTTTCTGAACTTGAATTGCAATTCTTGAAAACTCACGATGATCGAAGGTCAAATAGAACAATTGTTCTTTCATATGGACCTTAAGTGAAATTTTTGTCGATTCTCTGGAATTGGAAGCTTTCTTGCTTTCTTTGGTTGTATCTCACTTGCCCGTGCTATTCTGAAGCCAGCTTGGTCATTTCCATTGCTTTTTCTTGCATTTGGACCAAGTTGTGCCTTTGTGCGAAAACGTTGAGTACTTTACTTTTCAAACCCCAAACTTACATTTTCTGAGAGATTGCCAATGTGTTCATCAAGGGGGAGATTGCGGATATCATGGGGATATGCCCATGATCTTAGGATGATGAAACAATTGGCTATGGTGCTTTTGGTTTGAAGTTTTAAGTGTTTTCGACAAAGTTTCAGATCTGTCAGGTCAGCGGCGGTCTGACCGGCTTTTGTGCTGAATGTTGATATAAGTGGTGAATTGATTTTGGAATAGGCCATATCCATATTCGTTAATGCATATGTGTTGCATATTGCATGTTTTCACTAACGTGGGTCAAGTTGTGAAGAACGTTCCCAGATTCATGTTTGCTTGTCTATTGTCAGGCAGTGGCTTGCGAGTCAACGACGGTCAATCCATGGCGAGGATCGGGACAAAGCTTGGAGAGCCGAGGTCCGAAACGATCATGGATGCCGGGTGGTCAGTGACTCAAGCATGGCGCAGAATGGACAAGGATGACCGAACAGGCGGTTCGCGCATAATCGGTTGGATCAAGCGGCAGCAGAGTCGCTGCAAGTGCTTTCGCCGCGCCGCTGGGATCCGGACGGGAGAGACTTGACGACATGGAGCCGTTGATCAACCTACAAGTGGCGAAGCAGGCGAGTGCTTCGCTCAGATGGACTCGGTCTTTTGGACCTGCTTCGCTCAGATGGACTCGGTCTTTTGGAGAAGGATCGAGAAGGGGTATTTTGGTAATTTTACCAAATACCATCTTGGTGACCTTTTGACTAACCCGCGGCGCGGGTCGGCGCATGGTGAAGCGGTTTAGATCAATCGAAGATGAAGACAGCGCTTTGAGATGCGTGCGTGTGTGTTCCGTTGTTGTTGGGCCTTAACGGAAGCCCATTAGGTTTTTAGGGTTTGTTGTTGCCCTATGAAAGAAACTGTAGATGGGTCATTTGGGCTGGTGCTGAAAAAAAGAAAATAGGGTTGTAGCGCCTGGGGCGGCGCCCCTTGTACCCTGGAAAATCAGACCCTGGCGGCGCCTGTGTTGAGCGCCCGCAAAATCAGTGAGGCGGCCTGGTGCGCCTGTTGAAATCAGTGAGGCGGCGGCGCCTCTTTGCTCAGCAAAATCCAGATCTGTGGCTGTAGAGCGCCGTGTTTGGTCCGAAAAAAATCTGATCGCCGTTTCCTGCCGCTGTTTTTAATTTGTTTGCCATCTTTTTGGTTTTTGCATCTGAGTTAAGTGCTGTATGAGATCTCGTACACTGTGCTGCTGAGTTAATCCAGGATGCGTAGATGAGCCTGCTGAGCGTGCGGCGGCAGCAGCCGCTTTTGCTTGTCCATCTTTTGATTTTGGATTTGGCTTGACTGTTGCGCTGTTGAGAGCTAGTAGCGGCAGCTTGGGGCTCGCTGAAAAAAAAATCCTATAGAAACAACTGAGTTCTCTCGGCAGCGGCCAATTTCTCTGATTGTTTTGGCTCGTCGTTTTTGCCTGCGCGTGTGGAGCGCCTGTAAAATGCAGAGCGTGTGGCGACGGCTTGCCGTGTGATGCTTTTAACTCTCTCGGTTTGCTTTTGATTGAGTATTTTATTGATCTGCAGTTTCTTGAGCCTTGCTGCCTTGAAAAATCCGAAGCCTGGGCGGCGGCAGCCAGTTTCCTGAAAAATCCTGTGCCTGTTTTGCTGTGGCTGTTTTTGCTTCGGTTACTAGTTCTCCCCGAAGAGTTTTGGTCGGCAGCTTAATCAATGAATCGCAGAATTACGTGCCAAGCAGAAAAGAGAAATCGACTGGGTGTAGTGGCGGTCCATTTGTTTTGGCAGAGTGAGGACATCCAACCAAATGTTCGGTTTTTGAGAGCAACAGGCAGTTTACTGTTTGAGTTTTTTTGTTGCTAGTGGCAGCATCTTGCTTGTTTTTCTTTACCTGTTTGTCGACACTGTGCACTCGCAGAAACCAAAGCTTGGCAACGGCGGCCTCTTGTCCTCCACAGAAATATGAGACTAGTTTATTGTTTTGGTTGAAGTGCTCGGCGGCAGCTGTGCAGGCTCTGGCCAGTTCCTGTAAGAAACCAGTGTGCCTACTGTCCCTGGTAAAAAAATATGAAGCCTTTTTTCTTTTTTGTGTTTGATCTCGGTGGTTGGTAGAGCTCCTACAAGAATCCTTGGTGGCGTCCTGCTCCTCTTGGACAGCAGCTGCAGTAATCACCGTTCCGTGTCATGCTTGTTGACTCTGTACGGTTTGATTGAGACAGCAGTTGGCATCGAACCTATAGAAGCTGAGCAAGGACCTGCAGTGCCTTGATTTATTACTTAATTGCATCTTGTGCTGTTACTGTTCATCTCATATATTTAGCAGTTTGTTTTTTCTTGGCGCATCTTCTTGCGGTTGTGAGATGCTTTTGGTCTTTTGCTTTGGGGTTTGATCGGATTTAACACAGGTTATCCGCTGTGCCTGTATACAGATCTTCATAGCTTTTATAGCTATTGGAGTGAAAGCAGTGTTGAGTTCGATCGAGGTGAAAAATAGAGAAAGCGTCTATTCACCCCCCCCTCTAGTCGCCTTTCCGGTCCTACAAGATCTCTAGAGAGGAGGTCCTAACGGCCAGATCTCAACAAGGGGAGGTCTGAGCGGTCAAGATCTCCGGAGAGGAGGTCCTAACGGCCAGATCTCAACAAGGGGAGGTCTGAGCGGTCAAGATCTCCGGAGAGGAGGTCCTAACGGCCAGATCTCAACAAGGGGAGGTCTGAGCGGTCAAGATCTCCAAAGAGGAGGTCCTAACGGCCAGATCTCAACAAGGGGAGGTCTGAGCGGTCAAGATCTCCGGAGAGGAGGTCCTAACGGCCAGATCTCAACAAGGGGGAGGTCTGAGCGGTCAAGATCTCCAGAGAGGAGGTCCTAACGGCCAGATGTCAACAAAGGGAGCCCTTAGAGCAACAGAGAAGCGGTACAACCGCAAGAGCGGAGCGGTACGACCGCACTAGAACTCGAGCACCTGGAGTTCATGAAAAGCAAGGGAGAGCTAAGGAACCAAAGGGAGGTCCAAACAGAAAGAGATTCAAACCAACAAAGAGGAGGTCTGGACTAAGGGAAGTCCAAACAGAAAGAGATTCAAACCAACAAAGAGGAGGTCTGGACTAAGGGAAGTCCAAACAGAAAAGCACAAGGAAAAGGTCCAAAAATCAAAGAGGTTTGAAACACAAACCTGAGCTGGTCTAAACTCAAAAGAGAGGACTTAGACCAACAAAGGGGGGTCCGAGCAAGGAAAGGTCTAGCTCAAAGGAGGTCTGGGCCGAGAGATAGAACGAGAGAAGAGATCCAGACACAAAAGAGGTCTGGAAAGGAGAAACCAAACACAAGGGCACACAGAGCAGAAAGAGGGAGAATGGGAAAACTCCAACAAACAACAGAAGGCACCGAACAGATTTAGTTCAATTTTGGTTTAATCAATTAAAGCTCTTTTGAAAACTCAAGTTAAGCTGTGAACTCTCACCAAAACCAAATGGTTATTTTTGAAAGCTTTTCAAAACTCCGGAAAAACGAGACGTTACAATTGATCTGACGGGTAGGTTTAATAACCACGACCGGGCAGACCCTTCGAGCACGGTGGGCAGATAGTTAGCCATCACATTCTCATCGCCATCAGCGCAGCTCTGATGGCGATGGTATATATTTGGAGAAATTCTAATGGGTTTTGAGTCCCATTGAACTTGTCCAAGTTGGTCGGTCGGAACCGGTTAGGCCAACGCATAGCTTGGAGCCCTACAGAGAAGGCTCGGCAACCCGTGGTCGATTCATGACGCCTTCTTTGGAAAGGTGCCGGATTGTAATCGGTCGGAGACCGGTTCCTGAGGTTGGACCGCTGGAGCTCCGGTGTGCCGATCCGGTCGTAGACATTGATATGATGCCTTCGATCGCCTGCTTGATTTAGACAATTTCGGAGATCGTCAGGTCCAAGCGGTGGTTCTTCTCGACGTGGTGAGGGAGTGGCTACCTGGAATAGCCTTCTCCCCTCGTGACTCCTTGGTCAGAATCGCCGAGGAGGTCTTGGTATCGATTGTTCCCTAGCATGACCATGTTGCCCCCTGCTGAGGGAGGAATGTTGGGATGAAGTCATGGTTTGACTCCCTGAGACCCTTTGTCCCCGGTACGCTTCCGTGCGTTGCATGGTTTGTTGGAGAATTTTTGATACTTGGCCTACGAGATGTACAAAGCCTAGAGTTTCTGCTAAAGCAGGATCAGAATTATTTAACATATTTTGAACACGTCGCATGTTTTGTACAGTTACCAAAGGTCTCAGAGGGGTTCATACTGGTCGTAGGTGTACGCAGGTCTGAACCTTCCCCCGACCTCCGGATTTGTTCTGTCCTATCAGCTACTCTTGGTGGGGCAGTGCTAGGCGAGTTAACTAATGGACGTCGATTAGCTCCGTTGCCTCCGGAAGTTGGTGCTTGAGGGCCCGTATCATCTCCATCAACACATGGTGGCAGGGCAGAGTGTGTAGGACCGTGCAAGGTATCTTCATTTGTATCTCCGATCGCATTGACCTCGTGCCTCCAGCAGTGACTTTCCGATGAGCTTCCATCGTAACTAATGGAGAGCTTTTCAATACTTTTGCTAGAAGTTTCCACGATGGAGAGCGGTCGGTGATGAGCACCTCTTGAGGTCTTCTCAGCCTGATCCGATGAACCGCCGATCGTATACTGAGTCGTATCATCCCCACTTGGCCTACGACCAGTGGAGGTTTCATTGACACCGTCACCAGGTGTCGGTTCGCTCCTGAAAATGCCAGAAGCTGTGGGTGAGTATCTTTCAGCCATAATTTCATCGAGAGTATAAAGATTCTCGGATTGTGGTGCTGAAATTTCGTCACCTGTTTTGCCGGTCAGAAGGACCGGGCTTGGAGTGGCTTCTGGATATTCCGAGCTGGTCGAAATGGCTGGAAATGCCACTTGTAATGGTGGATCCCCATCCATCTGGTCGACTTCGCTAACGTCGGCGACGTGTGAACAGGTAGAGGAGGAGGAGGAGGATGACATGCCATTTTCCTGCATGGCACGGATGCATCCTTCCATGTCGAGGTCGGCGTAGTCCGCCAGGTCGAACCAATTCTCCTCATTCCAAACCCCGGGCATAGTCGCATCAGCGATTACGGGGAATGAGTGAAGATTTGATGAGCGGAGAGTTTCTTCAGGAAACTTGCGTCTTCTTCCCCACCGACGACGCCAGCTGTCAACGATCAAATCGCCGATCTTATGAAATGAAAAGAGAAAAATGACGCGATAATTCCTGGGAGAGAATGGGGGGCCACTCTTTATTGATATGAACTGGATTTACAAGGGGATGCCTACAACCCGACTGAGGACTAATCCTAATTACACTAGAAATGAAGATTGCTATCTTGCTTCTCTCAGATTGCCTCTTGATCTCTAGAACTTGTGTAGATGTTTCGATCTCTTCTGTAGTCTCTCTCTCTATGCCCTTTGGTCTCCTGCACTTCACTCTTAAATAGCTTTTGAAGGGTTGCGCATTCTCTGTAAAGGCGTCTTGGGTGAAGCGCTATGATCGGTTTCCGGGCGATGTGTCGCTTAATGTGTTAATCACATGACGATTCTCAAAGGTCTCGAGAGACATCAAACTGCATTAGTAGTTGTTGTTAGTGTCTTTAGGACCTTCTAACCGTGCGGTATGAAGTATATACCACGTGCTATATTCATCGCACGATAAGGATATATTCAGGTTTAGTTATAAACACCAGTTCATAGCGTTTCCGAGTAGCTACCTGGTCAGAGGGTAGGTATAGGACCTTATCCGACCAGGGTACCCTTATGTAACATCTAGAATCCTTACAACTAGTGAGGTCGTTAGCCTTAAGGGTTACGACCATGAAGACGTATGGTCTTCTATTATGTATTAAAATAATACATAGAGGTTTTAATCCTCATCAGCGGGACCAATCCGCAAAATTTGTTCTATTCGGTTTTTCCTTATCAAGTATCAAACGTAAAGCAAAATTGAATGTAGGTACAGCAGTTGGTGCCATGATCTACAACATAAAATATGCAAAACTAAGACATATGTTCAAGAAAAGTAACTTCTATTAAATAATTTAATAAAGATACTCCCACTAAAAACCACATCCCTCTTATGACATTTAGTGATTCAAGACCCTCAATCAGTTAATCTACTAGTGAGCTTTGTCATCACTGCTAGAAGATTAGTGAAATTGGTAAGCAACCCTTTGCTAATCATACCTCTATATGACTCTTGTTGTTGGGTAGCATCTTTATGCTCCGGCACTCAACCCTATACCCCAAGGTCTATAACTGTTATGATGACCTTGTCAAATTAAACCAATACTATGCGTGTAAGTGTCCGACACAAACCCATCTTGTCAAGGAATATTAATGGCACTCTGCTTTAGCAAGACCTACTATTAAAATACATGACTTTGGATGGTGCAGCTAATTAGGAGGGCATCAATTTAACTTAATATTATGTGAGGGAATTTTATTTCTACCATGTTAAAAGCATTTGAAGCAATTAAATAACATGCATAGAAATAAAAGAACAGAAATATAAAGGTATTCACAGAAAATCAAATTGCATTGTGATATAGTATGACCCTTCCACATGGCGATCTCCATCGTCGTGCTTCCTGTTCGCCATGTCTCCAAGTGGCCAATTCCTCCAAGTACTCCTACTAAGCCATTACTCCTAATAGCACTAGTAATAAATTACAAGGAGTGAAGAAGCATCATAAGTCAACACGCATGCCGTTGTACAAATATAGATAGTCTTGGGCTACAATAAACATGACACGCGGGTCATGAATATTACACACATACATACGTCGCATACATCATGGGTCATACTGTTCACAAAATCCTGCAAAAACAAGTTAGGCATAGAATCGCATTCTATCTAACGGGTGGTGTGAACTAGCAATACCAAAAACCAAGTTAATATCCTAGTCCACAGGGGTGGCAACACGTACCAGAAGGGCGGTAGCCCTAACCAAATACCAAGATCCTTTTCGGTGGTTCCGTCCATGTAAAACGCTTTGGATTAATCACATTAACCCTTTACAATCGTAACTCCAATTCGATCAACCAGATTGATCTTCGCGTGCGCCATGGATTTACGATCACTGTCTACCCCGATGGTGGAAACTGACCGGTGGAGGCAAGTTGTGATACGACCATGAACATACGATCACGGAATATCGATCATGAACCCATCTTGTGACCACTGCGCATGGACAATCATATCGACCATCGCCAAAAACAATCTACGACCAACAAAAAACAGAAATAGACCACATATCACAATATGCATCTAATCCGAATCAAAAACTAGACAGGATGGCTCTGATACCACTATAGGGTTACGGGTAGGCTATGATAGCACAAAACAAAAATTCTACCGCACAACCAAGGAACCTCCGCTAGTAATAGATCATGAGATTACCACTACACGTGCCGACTCGTAGCGGAAGTAGAGCCGATGTAGCGAGTCGATGTAGTCGTAGTCGTACTCGTCACACGTCTTTTCCTCCTGCTCCGATGATCGTCATGAGTTGCAGATCGACCTAGTGCTAATGCTTCGCAACAACACCTCCAAGGTATCCACACGTATGGGGCAGAGATACCACACGCTGGAGTGCTAGCACCGGCAGCGTGGTTCAGGAAGGCGTGGATATTAGGTTTTTGGGGTTATTCAAAAGATTGCTTTACCCTATGCCACTGCCCCTCTATATATAGGCATCCTCGATGGGTCTCGAACTTGAGGCACATTAGGAACACGTGGCTTATAAGAATTCAGATCGCCATCCAAATCAAATCCTAGCCCTTTAAGTGTGACCCTATAGGTTCATGTTTTATCGGTTTTGACTCGGAAATTCTTTTCCGACCACAAGTCGTCAGCGGTACCTAGCAGTACATAACGATTCCCGAACACACATAGAGCATATCGGACGAACCTTAATGCAATATGATCTACGACCAGGTCCTTATCACTTACCTAGTCACGACCAGTCCATACTTAGTTACGACCAATTCATAACTCCTTACGACCAGCTCATACTTAAGTACGACTAGTTCGTAACTACTCACGACCAGTTAGTGATTATGTTCGACCAATCTCGACCGGGGCCACCGCCTCGACCACCAGATTCCATATGACCAATTTACGACCATTTCACCACCAGGACTAACTCAGATTCCGGTCAAACTCAACGACCTACTTGTGTATTCTCCCTTTGCCTCACGACATCTGGTTGAACTCCAGGTGAGGTAATTTGTCATCCATGGACTGTTCAATACTTTCTCGATCAAGTGTCGAATAACTTCATGTGATCGACACTTTGACCACTAGTGGTATGGTCACGCACTTTCTTTATTCGACCACAACAAGGGGCCCAGAGACATCTCTCCTGTTATGTTAGGAGGGGCAAATCCCATATCCGACCAGTCACATTCCTCCGCATGTTTCCTAGCATACCCAAAAGCTACCTTTATAACTACCCAGTTATGAGTAGCGTTTTGCAACCCTTAAGAGTGCTATTGCATATGTAGGAAACAATGCTAATCTCAGGTCTAAGGCTTATACATCATCATTGCTTGAGACAAACTAATGACACATAGAATCATAACAATCTCAACAATGTCTCGAGGTGGGTCTTATCCAACACCATGTTCTCTAACATGTGTCCATATTATTGGTTTGATATCTCCATATCCATGACCTGTGAAACATAGTCATCAACCAATACATATGCTAGTCTATTTATATGTGTTCTCATATGTTTCCGATCAGGGAACGTTTAAGAATAATCATCGCAGAAATATAGAGTTTCACAATCAAGTCACATACTTGATAATAAATATTAACAATATTACTCTAGGAACAAGATAACATATTATCCAATGTTATGAACATAACGAAATATAATCATCTCTATGATTTCCTCTAGGGCATATTTCCAACACGAAGGACCCTCTCGAGGCCGATGATTGGCTTCGAACCATCGCACGGAAGTTGATCATCACTCAATGTGCCGACAATGAGAAGGTTTTCTATGCGTCCAACCAGCTTGAAGGGGTAGCTTGTGCATGGTGGGATAATTCAAGAGGCGTGAGTTTTTTGCGCTAATGCAAGACGACAAGTCCATGATGGAGTATCTCTACGAGTTCAATCATTTGGCTTGATATGCTCCAGACGATGTCTCCACCGATGCAAGGAAGCAAAACCAGTTCTTGAATGGACTAACGGAGGTGATGCAGCTGACACTCACGGTACACGACTTCCCTGACTTCCAACAATTGATTGATAAGGCCATTGCGGTGGAAAATAAGATGCAAGCGGTTGTGGTATTATAAAAATGCAAGAGGGCTGCACAAATTTCAGCAAGCCGCAGTTTTCAAGAACTGAGTGCTTGGTGGCCCGCCCCTTCGGAATTCCAAGTCCCGGCACCTCCAAGAGCTCCTATGCAAGTGTCTCATCCAGCTCCACAAGAGATCCAGCAAGGACAGCCCGAACAGAAGCCAATAAGCCGACGCTAGCGAAACAAGAAAGTTACTTGTTTCACTTGCGGCAATTCGGAGCATTTTGCAGATTTTTCTCTAGAGAAGTACCAAACTATTTCCGATCAGCGCCAAGACCTTGAAGCACCCCTTGTTTAGAGGTCCAACTTAGCTCTTCAGAACACCGGCTGGGATCATGTGAACCATGTCACCACCGAAGAGGCGCAAGAAGCACCCGATGTCGTGTTGGGTACATTTCTAGTGAACTTGACTCCTGCGATCGTGTTGTTTGTCTCTAGGGCCTCTCATTATTTCTTGTCAAGAGGCTTTGATACACTTCACAATGTCTCATTCAGCTTGATGCCTGCACCTATGATGATTCAATCGTCGGGCGCAGAAATGAGAAGCATGCATGAATGTCGTGAAGTTGAGATTGAGATTAAAGAGGTGCAGTTTTCAGCCAATCTTATTGTGATAAATTCAGCGAGCCTTGATGTTATTCTTGGGATAAATTGGCTATCCAAGAACCATGGTAAAATTGATTGTGCCCACAAAGCTATCACTCTCACAAGTCCTCTTGGCTTTCAAGTCGAAATGGTACCGAAATTGAAGCATCCACATCTTTATGCCCTTAGTGGCGAAGAATTGCCAGAATTGAGTAAAGTTCTAGTGGTATGTTAATTTTCGGATGTGTTTCCCGAAGAACTACCAGGCATGCCACTTGCACGAGAAGTTGAATTCATGATCGAACTACAGCCCGGAACGGCTCCAAAATCAAAACGTCCCTACCGAATGCCGCCAAATGAGTTGGTTGAACTGAAGAAGCAACTCGCGGAACTTCAAGAGAAGGGATTCATTAGGCCGAGCTCCTCGCCTTGGGGATGTCTGGCTATATTTGTGAAGAACAAGGACCACAGTCTACGGATGTGTGTTGACTACCGTTCGTTGAATGAGGTCGCCATCAAGAACAAGTATATGCTTCCACGGATTGATGATTTGTTCGACCAAATGACCAGTGCCCATATATTCTCCAAAATTGACTTGATAATGGACTATCATCAAGTTAGGATCAGATCTGAAATAATTCCCAAGGCGGCATTCTCTACTCATTATGGCTTGTACGAGTATACTGTCATGTCCTTTGGTTTGACTAATGCACCAGCCTTGTTCATGAGTCTCACGAACTCAGTGTGTATGGAGTATTTGGATAAATTTGTAGTCATATTTATTGATGGCATTCTTATATACTCCAAATCAAAAAGGGAGCATGAAGAACACCTTTGGCTTGTGTTGGAAAAGCTTCGAGAACATCGACTCTATGCAAAATTCAGCAAATGTGAATTTTGCCTAAAAGAGGTCGCCTTTTTGGGTCATGTGCTATTCGAAGGAGGAGTTGTTGTGGATCCAAGCAAAGTCCAAGATGTACTTAATTGGGGACACCCAAGTCCGTCTCCGACACTTGCAGCTTCCTTGGTCTTGCAGGTTATTACCGCCGATTCATCGAGAATTTCTCAAAAATTGCAAGACCAATGACCCAATTGTTGAAGAAAGAAAAGAAGTTTGAATGGTCAGTGGAATGTGAAGCGAGCTTTCAGGCATTGAAGGATTGTCTAATCACTGCACCTGTGCTAGTCCTGCCAGATATCCACAAAAACTTCGACATCTACTGCGACACATTCCACCATGGTCTTGGTTGCGTTCTTATGAAAGAGGGCCGAGTTGTGGCGTATGCATCGAGGAATTATCCCACTCATGACCTTGAGCTTGCAGCAGTGGTTCATGCTCTGAAGATATGGCGGCATTTCCTTATTGGCAATCGCTGCGAAGTCTACACTGATCGTAAGAGTTTGAACTATATCTTCACTCAGGCCGATCTGAATCTAAGGCAAAAAAGATGGCTTGAATTGATTAAGGACTATGATATGGGACTCCATTATCATCCGGGAAAAGCCAATGTAGTTGCTGATGCATTGAGCCAAAAATCGCAATGCAACTGCATTTCGGTTAGACCTGAGGCGGAGGCCCTATGCAACAAATTTCAATGGCTCAACCTGGAGATGTTTAGCGAGGGTTTTCTCACTGCCTTAGAAGTGAAACCTACCCTAGAGGACCAGATCAAGATGGCCTAGAAAAATGACGAGGGGATGGAAAGAATTAGGAAGAAAATGAGGATCGGCAAGGCCGCTTGTTTCTCCGAAGACAGCCAAGTTGTTTTGTGGTTCAGAAAGTGATTGGTTGTGCCGAATGACACGAAGCTTAAAGAATTAATCCCTCATGAAGCCCATGACTTTCTTTTCTCCATCCATCCGGGAAGCTCAAAGATGTATCAAGACTTGAAGCAAAAATTGTGGTGGACTCGAATGAAGCGGAAAATTGCATGTTTCGTTGTAGAGTGCGACATATGTCAACGGGTGAAGGCCAAGCACCAACGGCCAGCTGGCATGTTTCAACCCCTCCCCGTTCCCGAATGGAAATGGGGTGAAATCGGCATGGATTTCATCACCGGGCTTCCTAAGATTCAGCTAGGGTATGACTCCATATGGATAATTGTCGACTGATTGTCGAAAGTTGCTCATTTTCTCCCCGTCAAGACCACTTATTTGGGAAACCAATTAGTGGAGTTGTACATCTCCAGAATTGTATGCCTCCATGGTGTACCAAAACAGATTGTTTCAGATCGAGGCACTCAATTCACCTCGCATTTCTGGAATTGCCTCCATGAAGCAATGGGAACTCAACTATCCTTTAGCTCCGCTTACCACCCGCAAATTGGAGGCCAAACCGAGAGGGTGAATCAAATTTTGGAGGACATGTTAAGAGGTTGTGTGCTATCCTATGGCAATAAATAGGCAAAATGCTTGCCGTTCACGGAATTCTCCTATAACAATAGTTATCAAGCACGACTCCAAATGTCACCTTTTGAAGTGTTATATGGGAGAAGGTGTAGGACACCACTCAACTGGTCTGAGTCTGGGGAGAGACAATTCTTTGGACTGTACTTGATCAATGAAGACGAAGAGCAAGTTCGTGAGATCTGGGAGAGACTATGGACAGCTCAATCTCGTCAAAAGAGCCATGTCGACCGTCGTTAACGTGAGTTGAGTTTTGAGGTGGACGATCATGTTTACGTTAAAGTCTCTACGATGAAAGGGATGCAACATTTTCAAGTCAAGAGCAAGTTGGCTCCTCACTACATCGGCCCTTTCCAGATTCTAGCAAAGCGAGGATCGGTGGCCTATCAGTTGGAGTTGCCACCATCACTTTTAGATGTGTACAATGTATTCCATGTCTCTCAACTGAAGAAGTGTCTTTGAGTCCAGACCGAAGCAACAAATTTATAAGACCTCGATTTGCAACCCGATCTCTCTTATCGGGAGCACCTGATAAGCATTCTTGAAGAAATGGAGCGCAAGACAAGGAATCGCATCATAAAATTCTTGAAGGTTCAGTGGAGCAACCATACTGAAGATGAAGTAACTTGGGAGCCTGAAGACCGGATGCGAACCGAATATCCCAACCTTTTTCCTTCTGTCTAAAGTGCCTTCGAATCAAGAAAGGAAAGGTTAAACAAAATAATGGAAAGGAAAATGTAATAGAAATTCCTTGTAACCTTGTTAGGGTATCTTAGCTCTATCTTTGAAGAAAATCAAGACAACAGATGTTGTACCTTTTTAGAACCTTCTTGTTCCACTTCCGAACTACCGAGATCTCAGGGACAAGATCTTTTGTAAGGGGGGGGACGAGGTTTGTCACTTCTCCAAGTTAATTAATGATAATTAGTATGCATCTCATCAGCATGCATATTGTTTATGAAACATTTGCATCATTTGTTGCATTTGAAAAATCTTAATCAAAGATTAAAACCCTAACTCAAACTTAAGCTAAAAAAACAGAAATAAATGCTTATAAAGTTCTCTGGGAAACAATTTATTCAAATACTATAATATTTATCACGAATAAATATAATTTTTCCCAAATTTTTGGAACTCAATTTGACCCACAGAAAATTCAAACTCAAATCAATAACCTTAGTTAGTTTTGAATTTAGAATCAGCAAATGAATCTCGAACAATGAGGTTTAAGATTTTATTTGAGCAATAGGATGTCCCAGGAACCTCTCTAATTTATTTCAGTTTTTACGATTTTTATTGCTATTTTTAGTAACCCCATCAAAGTATAAGCAATGGAAAATCAATTTCACTCAAACCTTGGAGCTATTCGGACTAGTCCGATCGGACCGACCGAGCGCACCGCACTAGTCCAAACATTCCGACCGCGCCACTTGTTTCGGATAAACCAATTTTCCTCGCACCCCTTCGTAGTCGCTGCCAACCGGGCCCACATGGCAGGGTCGTCGTCCTCATCGCGCTGGCGAGCTCAGGACTTGAGCGCCACGGGGCCGCTATGCTCTGCGCTGCTCCATTGATGGCGTGAATCCACCGCCCAAACCCACCTGTCCTAGGGAATCACCAGCTAACGTCGCCTTCGTTCCCATCACTCTTTCAAGCTAAAACCCCCTCAGCACCCTCTTTTCTCCCCATTCCTCCTCTCGATGGCTGAGGAGGAAGAGGCTCCTTCTTGCATCTTCCTTAGGTAAGCTTCAACCCACCTTGTCCCTCGGTTTTCTCTATCTCCGCCGTCTCCATTTTCTCTAACCCGAGCATCTCTCTCGACTTGTAGCTCCTGGAGCTCGAAGGCCATCCTCGCCACTGGTGGACGCGCACTAAATGTCATCACCCCACCGTTTCCCCTCTCTAGTGAGTATTGACCTCTCTTTTGCGCGTCACATTGTGCCTTTAGGTATAAGAATCGTTTCCCCTCAACTCATTTGTTGGATTGTTCACAAGAGCCCGCGGAATTTGAAGATTCCTCCTTTGTTGGCCGTAAACCCTAGCTTCGTCTCCAACTCTGGGTTGGTGATCATTTCATCGATTGCTTATTATGACAGCCCCCATGGACCTCACTTAAGCTCCCTTGACCACTCATTGTCCTTCTGGTTGCCTTGGTAGCCTCCTCGTCATGAAGCCCTCCGCCGTCGTCACCATTACCGGCGCTACCTTCTACCCGAGCTTCCCCGGCCTCCCCATCCCTCGGGTAAGTTTCACTGAGTTCCCTAGTATCTCATGCATGCTTTGCTCAACTCAATGCGCCATTGGAATGCTGCATGCACGTTAGCCGTAGGGGCGCCACCGCTCATCGTTGGCTAGCCGCTGTTATAGGGCACCTCAAGCACCGCCACCACCACCTTGAGGTCCGCAATGCTTCAAGGGTTCCATTCCTACACTTGGCTAGTGTTGTCGTGGCTGGAATTGCCAGCAAGACTCCAGTCACATTCGAGCTTGGAGCTGCTCTGTTGTTGGAAGCCCTGACAATTACTGTAGCACTTAAAGCACCAAATCACGGTCGTTAAGACCTAATTATTGCTTAACTGAGTTAATGACTGGTACTTAATAGCCCTGAGTCTATTACATGTGGGTCCAGGCATTAAGTGGTTAGTTCACAGGGATATGAGCCGGTGAACCAAGCGCATGTGTTCGGTCCACGTGCTATTACGTGGACTGAGTCACTGACGGGAGGGGTCCACATGTCTAGCGTTTAATTTGAAAAATAAATTTAAAACAAAATTAAACATCTGTGCGGGACCCGCTGTCAAAGTCAGACGCTAGAACAGCACTCGATATAAAAAGTATTAATTACTTAAGAAAATCCAGAAAGCAATTATTTGTACACTGAAAATTAGAATAACTTCGAAAATGTATAACTAATTCATCTTAACTCCAAATCCAGTGAAACCAGTTTTGATAATTCTCATTTTAAATTAACTTTATTTTCAAATAGGTTTCAAACTTGGACCTGTCACAGAAAATTTAGTTTTTGGAAATTGATCCAAAACCCATTTATTTATACACTAGAAAATGCTTTTAACTTTGAAAATTCATAGAGAACTCCAAATGAGTTGAACTAAGATATTTTAGTCTTACAATTTTATTATCTATGTAATCCTTTTTTCCACTACTATTATACAAATTTTCACCAAATAATTAAATTCCAATTAATAGTAACCGAGCTCCATTTTTTAGCATTTTCCAAGATGCTGATTTTCAAACCACTATAACGTTTGCATACAAACTCCGAATGGAATAATTCTTTCATCTAAATTCATATAAAATTATAATCTACCCACTGTATAAATTTCATGCATTTTGGCTAATATTGAATTTTTTGATGTTTTCGGTGTTATTGTTCTTATACGATATTTTCATGCGTTCGATAGTTTTCGAAGTTATGAGTGTGATCGAGAGTGGTATTCCATAGCAACTGTACTATCCATCCTAGGCAAGCAGTGTTTTCCTTTGATGCATGTTGAATTCCTATTAATTTCAAAAAAAGTATCTGTTGATTTTCAAGTATTCTATGTATTGCTTTATTTTCAAACACTAGTATGTTAAATGGGTAGCTTTAGATATGCCCTACTTGCTACATTGGCCTTCCTTTGAATGTTGATTACCCCTTTTTCCTAGAATGATTAAGGATATATGTTATATGGGTTTGTTTGTTAATTTGTAGAACGATGCTTAACCGAGCAAGTAGTTGTAGTCGAAAGCGGTTGATGGAGCTAGTCCATCGGCCAATGGATTGAATTGAATCTTGATGAAATTTGAGGAATGTGTGGATTGAATTATATTGATATTGAGGATTGTATCTAGATCTTCGAATCTGGTGTTGTGGACTTGTTGGGTTGGGGGTTGTTGTGTGTTGGATTTGGACAGGTGATAGGTTGATGAAGGGAGGTTGTCCCAGATTCGTGTAGCCCCATCTGGGTGATTAAGGACCGGTCTGTGGTGTGTCGAACCAAGTCTCACGTGCAACCACATGCCTAGTTTATGGGCAATGGCTTGGCTAAATAATTTGTTGTGTGTTAGCTATCAAAATACAATTAGATTGATAATTGTTGTTTGAGTACCAGTAGTTGTCGAGGCTTCACCGGTGGCTTGTGTTCTGTTGTTTTCTTGTCAATCTAGTGGGGGCATGTTAAGTGTCGTCTTACTTGCTCTTAAGGGTCTTTTGCATTTGCGGGTAGCTGCGCAAAGGACTTACTTACACAACGAGGTTCACCTGTGGTGCAGTGCGACTGATAGCCTACCATGGGATCTGTTCCTCAGGAGGTTTGATAGTTAGGACATGACATTGTAACAGACTCGTTATGATATCTTAGTCACACTCCTATGAAAGAGTGCATTAGCCGACATTATGAGGTATTCATATCGTGTGGGGAAAGCTGTACACCTCTGCAGAGTTAAAATCTATTCGAATAGCCGTGTCCCCGGTTATGGACATCGCTTGGTGAAACAATGCATAGTTAGCTTATGGGAATTTAGGTTGGGTTATGTTGATAGGTCATTTGTTGAATTGTTCAGATCTTGTATGTTGTCACGAACGGGAAGTTCGCGTGTTGATTTGTTAAGGAATGAATTGTGTCACGAATGGGAAGTTTGTGTGTTGATTATATTTGGAGTATCTACTATTGTTGATCATGAATTTGGGATTACCTACTGATATATAAAGTTTTCTAAAATTTTTTACAAATGGCAATTTGAATCTATATCGGTTATCTCAATGAAAAACTTGCGTTATGCTGAAAATTGCCTAGTGTAGTAGCCTTCCTTTGACACTTGAATGCATTTATTATATGTTGTTATTCATAAGTCCTGCGAGTACATTTTTGTACACAGTTGGATTGTCTATGTTGCAGGTGAGAAGTCGTTCGAATCGGGTTTAGTACGACAGATGCTATGACTTTAACTCCAGTTGTTTGCTTGTGGGTTTGGGCATGCCAACTCGGTTTCTCTGTTCTTATTTCTTTATTTACTTCCGTTGTGATTTATACTCTTATGCTTAAATTTGGCAGGTCGGCCCTCATATGCAAAATTGGACCATAAGGTTCTATTTGTGGAAGTTGTATTAATGATTCTATTCTCTTGTATGTTTGTGTATGGATGTGATTGCAATGTTGTGTTTGGATATGTGCATGTTAGCCACTGATCCTTGGGAGCTAACATGAAACATATATCCGGGCACTCGGAATCATTTTCGTCTCTCGTTAAGTGTTGCGCTTTCGGCGTAATCACTGTGCTGCTAGCCTGCGGCGAAGCTCCTCAACACGAAGCTTCGAAAGAGCATCGGTGACTATTGGTTGTGGTCAGTGGATCAGCAATTGATCCCTGATAGGCTGAAATTCTAGACGAAGATGGTAGATGAAATCATAAAGGTGAAGGCGGTCACGTTTTGTCTTCTGCATCTTATGACACTCCTGGCAGAGTGGATGAGCCAGCTCGTCTAGCTGGCACCAGAGACTAGCTAGGGCTCGAAAGAAGTCATCGACGGAGGAGTCCTCTTGGTGAAGCGTCTCCAACTCACGCTAAAGCAAAAAAAACTAAGCATCGCTGCTCTGCTAGTATCACTCACGCAAGTACTCCCTAATCTAGCGAGTGGAACGCAGACCAACAATGTCTGGTAGGATGGAGTCGTCGACACTGACCACCAGGATGGCTCGAACAAAGGCCTCATCAGCACACAAGCGCTCAAAAGTATCTATCGCATACTGAAAGGCCTCATCAGCAGAGTCAGCAGCAGTAGTGGCGGTCTCTGCCTCCTTCTTGGCGGCCTCATCTTCTGTAGGAGATGCAGAAGTAGCCTGTATGGGAGCAGGCTGAACAGGTGACGACGAACAAGGTCGAGTAGCAGTGACATGTCCCTAGAGGAGGAGACCATCGAGTATGATCTCCACGAGTGAAAACCACATCCCATGAAGCTTTGTTCCCGAGAATGAGATTGCAACTGATGGAACGGAAGCCATCGGTAGGCGGCCCTGGATGGCGTGGCGACCAAGGCAATGAAGTCTAATAGACGACACTGAATAGTGTGGCGGTTAGATCGACGTTCTGTTTTTTTTTGTTTGGAACCGAACTATTTTAAAGGAAACCGTGGATGGTTTCCTTAAAAATGTCGGCCTTGGCCCGAGCGGAACATCGACGACGGTGACCTGTGTGGATGACCACGATGACGGCGGTGCTTTGGTGACGGAGGGCAGCGCATTGTGGGCTCGACCCACGTCAACCTCGTGTCGGGCGTCAGGTGGCGGTGGCATCGAGTCGGGATGCAACGGCCGGTGTCGGGTCGGGATGCAATGGCCATCGTCGGGCGGAGGGCGGCGCGCTGTGGACTCGTCCCGCGTCATCCTCGGGTACAACAACGTTAGTGAGCGACAGCATCGGGACGAGGGGTGACGGCCGACGGAGGGCGGCAGCATCGGGTGGCGTCGAGCAACGGCGGCCTCGGGCGGCGGCGACGGCCTTCGATGACGGCAACGACGGTGGTGGGATGGCAGCAGAAAGAACTAGGTTAGTGCCCTAGCTCTGATACTATGTTATGAATATTGTGTGTATATTCATGAGGCCTAATAGGCAATATATATAGAGAGTACAAGGAGATATTACAAAAGAATATGCAATACACAGATAAAGAAATACAAAAATACATATAAGAAAATACAAAAGAATTCCTATTCAAACGCAACTATGGACTCGTTCTGCTGTAAGATGAAGTGAGGGCTCGAAAGTGTAATTTAGACATAATATTTTGACATGACACTTTAGACAAAACTATGTGTACTTTGACTGCTTTCTGGTGCTTTCGCATCCATTTTGGTGCCAAAATTCGAAATGACACTTTAGACATAACTATGTTTACTTTGACTGCTTTCTGGTGCTTTTGCATCCATTTTGGTGCCAAAATTCGAAAGGAATCACGACTAAATAAGTTGCGTAGCAACACAAACAACCAGGGAATCATTGTAGTGGCATGTCATGTCCAACAGCTAAAGTCTCTTTAACTCCACCTTTGTTATGCAAAAACTGCATGCCTTCAAAGGAAAAGGAGTCAGCTAAACCAGCTGGAAGTCATTGCTAAATTCCCACCAACAATTTGTCAAATAAGAAAGCGTGTTGTTTATGGATTATATATATGATAAGGTGAAAGGAAGGGGCTGTGTCTGGCTCCCAGAGACATAGGCTTTGCCGGATCTTGTAAACAAACTCTCGTGTCTCTTGTGTGCTTGTTGTGATTGTTCTCGCTCATAAAGGGTTGTCACCAGTTCCAACAATTGGTATCAGAGCGGGGTTGAGATGGCGACGCCAGGTGCCAGATTCGAAGTGGTGAAGTTCAACGGGACTGGTCACTTCGGATTGTGGCAGACGAGGGTGAAGGATCTGTTGGCGCAGCAGGGTTGTTCCAAAGGGCTGTGCGAAGCAAAGCCAAAGGGCATGGAAGATGATGATTGGGAGGAGTTGAAGGAGCAGGCAGCCGCGATCATACAGTTGTGTCTTTTGGATCAAGTCATGTATCATGTGATGGATATGACCTCGCCGAAAGAAATCTGGGACAAGTTACAGACTCAGTTTATGTCCAAATCCCTGACGAACAAGCTGTATCTGAAGCAGATGTTGTACGGGCTGAAGATGCAGGAGAGTTCTAATCTTGCACAACATGTGAATGTCTTCAATCAGGTGATCACTTATCTAGGGGGCCTGGAGGTGAAGATCACATATGAAGACAAGGCGATTATTCTGTTGTGTTCATTGCCACCTTCCTATGAACACTTGGTCACCACACTGACATACGAGAAAGATATTATTAAGGTTGATAAGATTACCGTGACCCTGTTAGCGCATAATCAACGGAAGCTGAATGTGGGGGAGAGCTCTCAGGGTGATAGTTTGTATACGAAGGGTGATCGTGGAAGGAAACAAGACAAGGATCTGGAAGGCGTAAATCCATATCAAAGTCAAGGAGCAGAAATAATATCGAGTGCTACAAGTGCAAGGAGATGTGGCATATGAAGAGGGATTGTCCAAAATTGAAAGAACAGAATGGTGGGAAGTGTGATGAGAAGATTGTCAATATGGCTAGGAAAAATGACTTGTTTAGCAGTGATGCGGATGTTCTCTCAGTTTCAAACGGTCGGTTGTAGATGCATGGATTCTTGATTCGGGGTGCTCGTATCACATCATTCCTAACAGAGAGTGGTTCACATCATACAGGTCAGGTAATTTCGATTCTGTTTACCTTGGTGATGATACATGCCATAGTATTGTCGGGATAGGTGAAGTTGAAATTAAGATGTATGATGGTATTATTAGAAAAATGCGTGATGTTAGGCACGTACCAGGGTTGAAAAAGAATCTGATCTCTCTAGCCTCCTTACATAATAGTGGTCTTACTTATGAAGCTGATAATGATAAGGAAACCATGAAAAATTGTATAGGTGCATTGACTGTGATGAAGGGTATGAGAACTGCTAGAAATATTTACATATTGCTAGGGACCACTGTTGTAGGTGGAGTCAGTTCAGTGGAGTCACATAATGATATGGCAAAACTTTAGCATATGCGGTTGGGCCATCTTAGTGTTCGTGGGATGGCAGAATTGCATAAGAGAGACCTATTGGCAGGAATTAAAAGTTGCGAGTTGGGTTTCTGTAAGTTTTGTGTTCTTGGGAAATAATCTAAGGTTAGCTTCTCAAGTAGCAAACATGAAACATAAGGAATACTTCATTATGTACACTCTGATATGTGGGGGCCTACTAGAAAACCGTCAATGGGTGGAGCTCGGTATTTTGTTACTTTTATTGACGATTTTTCCCGCAAGGTGTGGGTATATTTCATGAAGCAGAAATCTGAAGTGTTTGCCAAGTTCAAGGTGTGGAAAGCTGAGGTGGAAAACCAACATGCACAAAGGTAAAGTATATGAGATCTGATAATGGTACTGAATATACTGATTCACAGTTTTAGAGATATTGTGAGGAGCATGTTATTCAGCGGCATTTCACGTTTCGCAGAACACCGCAGCAAAACGGTGTGGTAGAAAGGATGAATATGACTATTTGTGAACGAGCAAGGTGCTTTAGGTTGAATGCAGGGCTTCCTAAATGTTTCTAGGCAGAGGCTATGAACATGGTGAGCTATCTCATAAACAAATCACAACGTGCATCTTTGGGTGGTAAGGTTGCAGAGGAGGTATGGACTAGTAATTCAGTTGATTTTACTAATCTAAGAATTTTTGGTTGCCCAGCCTATATGCATATACTAGCTGATGCAAGGTCAAAGCTTGATGCAAAATCAACAAAGTACATTTTTCTGGGTTTCAAGAAAGATGTTAAAGGGTACAAAACAAAGAGGAGGTATCACATGAGATTGGAGGTTTAGATACAGTGCAGTTGGAGTTAGAACATAGTTCAATGACCCACGATTCACACACACTGCTTGCAGATTCCACTTCAGAGGATTTGCAGAATTTTCAATGGGCGAGAGATAGACAACGACGCACTAATACGAAAGCTCCAAGAGATTCGGGTATGAAGACCAGGTTTCATTTGCTCTTCTTGCTAGTACTGATGATCCAACTAATTTTCAGGAGGCTATTACAAACCAGGAGAAAGATAGGTGGATGGCTGCAATGATAGAAGAAATGGAGTCTTTACAGAAGAATCAGACATGGGAGCTAGTTCATCTTCCTGATGATAAGAAAGCCATTGGGTGCAAATGGATCTACAAGAGAAAACCTACAGTATCAGAAAAAGAAGAGGAAAAGTTCAAGGCTCAATTAGTTGCAAAAGGGTATTCACAAAAGAAGGGGATTGATTATGATGAGGTATTCTCCCCAGTTGTGAGGCATTCTTCTATCAGGACAGTTCTTGCATTGGTAGCCAGTTGGGATTTGCACTTGGAACAGATGGATGTGAAAACAGCGTTTTTGCATGGTGATCTTGATGAGCAAATCTACATGGAGCAGCCACAAGGGTTCACTGGACCTGAAAATCAGCACCTGGTATGCAAGTTAAATAAGTCATTGTATGGGTTGAAACAGTCTCCAAGTGTAACGACCCAACCCTAGGGCACCCGAGAGGTCCTCCAAGAACTCCTGGAAAGTCCCTCAGGACCTCCCAGGAGGTCCAAAAAGGACCTCTCGGACAGCCCACCAAGACCTCCCAGGAGGTCCAGCAGGACCACCTGTAGGTCCAGGGGGCAGACCCGAGGAGGTCTAGGAACCGAGGAGCACCCCCATAGACTTCCGCGACTAGACTTGAGGGTGGTCGGGGAGGTCTGGGATCTCTCCAAGGTCCTATATGTGAACTGAGCTAGTTCCAAGGATCATGGCTAGCTCTTCACAGCAACAGCAGTGGTGACATTGCAACAACACAAGCTTCATTAATATCAAAGGAGTTGATTACAAGGGAGCTTACAAGCCAGCAGGCAAAACATAGTAAAAGATAAACACATGAGCCACCCGATACACTACAAGCAATCGGCTGGAGGGCGCAATCCTAGTCGATCAGGACCACTTGGCCCACTGAACAGATCACTCTAAAGCTTCCATTCCCTGCTAAAAGACAGCAGCAAGCAAGAGTGAGCACAACAACCGTGCTCGCAAGTTACACCCATTAGATAACAGAAATGACATGCATAAATGGATATCACAAAGGAAGGCTTAATATGGTTGATTTGCATAAAGCCATGTTTATTTCCAATTACCAGTATTAAGTTCCAAAGCATCATACTATAAATAAAATTCATTTAGTAAATCTGCTTTCGCTTGGATATTCATTCATCACAAGTGGTGAAGGATACCCTCCTGTCACATGGCTCCCTGCCCAAAACCCATGGGATAGAAATCCCAAAACAGTTTATTAAACCCTTTTGGAAACCAAAATCAATATCTAACTCGAGTGGTCACGCCAAAGATGTCCATAACCGTGACACGGCTATTCAATAGATTTACACTCGCCGAGGATGTGCACTTTACCCACATGACATGATTCCTCTAGTTTATCCCAAGATCCGCCGATGCCACCTCTCACTACCAAAGGTAAGAGGTCTAGAGTTCATGACAAAGCCTTTACAATGCATTGTTCCACCACCCTCCTCGCTAAGGTTTTGCCTCCTTTGGATACAAATCACAGGATCGGGACCCTCTTGCGCCAAATGGGAACATAGGTTATAAAAGACCATAGGCCATAGAAGACCTCCCACACCTCCAAATGGATCAATCATGTGGAATTTCAGAAATTACTTGGCCAGTCCCACACCCCATACCGAGACATGTGGTTGCACGATTTTGGCATAGCCCATTATAGGCCTAGCATTGGCGGCTCAAAGACCGTCCTCAACTCGACTTGGGCGACAACCACAAACCCCGGACCTCCACCTTATCCAGATAGAGTCCGTGCACAAACATTGCACCAGCCAAGCAAACCAATTCGCCCAAGTCCAAATCAATTTTCATTTTCTTTGCTTCCCCAGCAATATTTTCATACTCCCATGACCACCCAATGTCATGGTCAAAACATTTTAAACAATAGATGGTCATGAAGGTAAAGATTTCCCAAATCAAGTACTTTTGGTCTAAGCAAGACTAAGCATATGGTTTTCAATTGCTCTGGTTCACACTATTGTATCAACCAGATTTTGACTAAGGTGACAACAAATTTGGTTCAATGTCAAAGTTGGCCATATGAAGAAAATAGGCATAACTATGTGTTTCAAAGACAGGTATTGAAATAACTTGGTAGAAATAAGAATGCATTATACTTTGAAATTGAACATACATAAATTGAAATATTGGGTGCAATATGATCAAGAGTGTAACTTGCCTCCTGCTTGATAGCTTAAGAATCTATCCTTCCTCACAGCTCTGGCTCTCTGGGAACGTCAAGATCTACACGGGTACAAAGCAAAGCAAATAAAGATCCAAATAAGATCCAAATGAATTCCAACTAAACTGAGCAAGAAGTAAATAGCAGAGGATGAAACTAAAAGAAAAACCAGAGAAGATTCTTGGGAGGAGGTCCGATGGGTGAAGGGCTCGGGTTCAAGGGGGTCCGAACCAGAGGAGCTTGGAGAGCTCCCCAAAACCAAAAGAGCTGAGAGCAGAGGTCAAAATGAAGAACAGGGAGGCAATGGGTGCCCCTGGTGCTCTATTTAAAGGAGGAAAAAGAATAGAAGCATCATAAAAAGAAGGTGACCGAATTCAGTGTATTGGTACAAAGGCACACCCCCAAGGTACGAAAAAGGATAAAGAAAGCAAGGGATGTGACAAAAAGTAGAAAAGAGGACAAAGGTAGGTGGCAGCATTTAATGTGACTCATCCCACATCAAATGCACTTAAGAGCCAAGGAAAACCAGTCAAAAGGGTGAACAGCTTGGCCAAAGGGGACGGTCCAAGGAGGAGGTCCTGCGAGGAGATCCACAGAGGAGGTCCTGCAAGGAGATCCACAGAAGAGGTCCACGGAGGAAGTCCTAAGAAGGAGGTCCTGAAGACAGACAGGGAGGTCTTTGAGGACAAAAGGTCCTAAAGGCCACAAGGAGGTCTAAGGACAAGAGGTCTAAAAAGATTTCAAGGAGGTCCTGGACATGGGGTCCAGAAGACACACAATGGGGAGGTCTTATGGACAGGAGGTCCAAAAGACACACCCACGAGATGGTCCTGAGGACAGGACCCACAAAAGGCTGGTCCTGACGGTCAGATCTCACAAGGGGGAGGTCTGACGGTCAAGATCAAAAGCCAGGAGAGGTCCTGACGATCAAGAAAATGAGCAAAGGAGATCTGAGCGGCTCGGAGATGATCAAGAGAGGTCGGAACGGTTCAGATCACCTCTGAAAGAGGTCTGGATGGCTCAGATACGATCAAGGAACATCTTAACGGTCTAGACCTGCTCGGAGGAGGTCTGGGCGGTTAGGATGAGGTCAAAGGACAGGGAGGTCCAACAGACACAACCAGGAGGAGGTCCTCTGGACAGGAAGTCCAACGACCTACTCACGGGAGGTCCGAAGGTCAAGCTCAAATCGAAAGGTGGAGATCTGATGGCTAGGACCTCACAGGGGAGATCCTAACGGTCACGATCGGCAAAGAAAGGAGGTCCGCGTAAGCAAGGATACGCGGGAGGAGCTGGAGCCATCCGATCTTGATCGAACGGAGGGAGGCGACTGAGACGTCTGGACCATCCGAACGCATTCTCAAGATCGGACCGCTCAAAGACAAATCGAACAATCCTAAGCTAGGAAAGTCAAACCCGAGCGGCACAGCCACAGGGGCAAGCAGTAGGTCCAAACGCTAGGGAGGTCTGGACCCTTAGATCTAACGAGGATGAGGTCAGAGCCGTTAGATCTAACAAAGATGGGTCCGAGCCGAGCGAAAGGCTTGGACGGACACGAGGGAGGTCCAAAAGGACAAGAAGGAGGTCTTGTTCGGCTAGGATCTCCAAAGGACTAAGAGGTCCTGCAGACCGGGAGGTCTAAAGGATAAAAAGGTCCTGATAAATGGGAAGGAGGTCCTAGAAAACGGTAATATCGTGAGTTGGGGCGGTAATACCGGATTGCACTAGGAGGACTTTTCCAAAGAGAAGGGTACAATGGTCAGGGCGAAAAAGGAGTCCAAGTGATCACCGAGAGGTTCACAAGAGCATAGAAGGAACTCAAGTGGTTATGAGGGGAGACCTAGACCCTGAGGAGGTCATAAGCCAGAGAAGGAAATCTGGACCTGAAGAGGTCTGGACACTAGGTGAGACCAGAGGGTATCCGATTGAACACTAGGAGTTTCATTTAAGCACAGGGGTGGTTCAATCGAATGCAAAGAAGATCCAGTTGGACGTTGGGAGGTTCAGGGAACACAGATGGCCTAGATAAACCAAAGAGAAGTTCAAATGGACACAACGAGGTCCAGATAAACTAAAGGAAGGTTCTATGGAGCCCGCAGGGGTTCAGGTGAACTATGAGGGATTCAAATGAACCCAGAGGGGAAAGAGGGTTGATGAAGAGAAAGATCCAGAAGGGAGAATTCAAGTCAACAAAGAAATGGCCTGGACCACAAAGAGGTTCAAGCCAACAAAGGGTAGTCTAGATACAAGGAAGGTCTAGACTCACAGAAGTGTTCCAAACATAAGGGGATGTGGCTTCCAGGAGATAGCCAGACAAGAGGGAAGGTCTGGGCACACAGGAAGGCTAAATACAAAGGAGTCCTAGTTCTAGAGAGTGCCCAAACAAAAGAGAAACATCAAAACCGCAAGGATTGTCTAGTCCTCAAAGGATGTCTAGTTACAAGGAAAAATCTAAACCTCAGAGGAGGTTTAAACTGCAATTGAGATTAAGGAAGGTCCTGACCCAAAGAATGGGCTGGACCAGGAGGGTAAACTTAACAAAAGGTCTCAATCAGAGAGAGATTTCCAAAGGAGAGGGAAGACCCGAAAAGACAAGGAGGAGATAACAACAACAGAGGTCAAACAAGAGAGACGGTCTGGACATATAAGAATGTCCAAATGTAGGATAGAGGATAGGAAACCCTTATCAAGAAAATGAGAGATAGCTCCAGGGAGCTAGAGCAACACCAAAAGAACTAAGCTTTAGATTAGTTGAAGTTTAGTTTAGTCATTTTAAACACTTCAAATTCTGAAATTCTCAGGTTAAGCTTTGAATTCTCATCAAAACCAAATGGTTCTTTTTATTTTGAAAATTTTCAAAAAGGTTCCGAAAATCAGGGTGTTACACCAGGACAGTGGTACAAACGTTTTGACTCCTACATGTTGTAGATTGGCTACAATTGATATGAGTATGACTATTGTGTTTATGTTTGACACCTTGATGATGGTTCATTTATTTTTTCTGCTACTATATGTGGATGATATGCCAATTGTTGCAAAGCACATGTGTGATGTGATTAGTTTGAATGGTTTACTAAGTCAGGAGTTTGACATGAAAGACTTAGGGGTAGCAAAGAAATTTTTGGACATGGAGATACATAGGGATAGAAGCTCGAGGTGACTATGGTTGTCTCAGCAGGAGTATATTCAGAAAGTCTTGGAGTGATTTGATATGAGCAAGGTCAAACCGGTAAGTATTCCATTGGCACAACACTTTAAACTTTCTTCTGAATTTTGTCCTAAATCAAACAAAGAATTTGAAGAGATGGCGAAGGTTCCATATGCTAATGAAGTTGGCTGTTAAATGTATGCTATGATTTGTACAATGCCTAATTTGGCACATGTTCTTAGTCAAGTCAGCAAGTTTATGGCAAAACCAGGAAAACGACACTGGGAGGCAGTCAAGTGGATATTTAGGTACTTGAGAGGTACAACAAGTCATGATATTATTTTTTGTGGACAGCAAGGTAACCCTTTGGTTGTTGGACATGTGGATTTGGACTATTCTGGTGTAACATCCCAATGTTCAAGGCTTTTTGAAAATTTTCAAAAATAAAAATAGCCATTTGATTTTTGTTGAAGTTGCTAAAGCTTAACATGGAATTTTAGAAGACAAAAATAATTTAATCTGAATTAATGAAACTTTAATTAATTCAAATTTGGTTTAAATGGGTTTTCTGGTATTTAAAGTCAAAAACCTATTTCGACCACCCTCTCGGTTTGAACCACCCTTTCGGTTTTGACCATATTCTCGATTTTGACCATCCTCTCGGTTTCGACCACCCTCTTGGTTTGAACCACCCTTTCGGTTTCGACCACCTTCTCAGTTTCGACCATCCTCTTGATTTCGACCACCCTCTGGGTTTGAACCACCCTTTCGGTTTCGACCACCTTCTCGGTTTCGACCATCTTTTCGGTTTCGACCACCCTCTCGGTTTTGACCACCTTCTCGGTTTTGCCCATCTTCTCGGTTTCGACAATCCTCTCGATTTCAACCACCTTCTCGGTTTGAACCATCCTTTCCGTTTTGGCCATCTTCTTTGTTTCGACCACCTTCTCGGTTTTGACCAGACCTGCCTGCCACCCTTCCCCTACTCACCTTTGCCTCTCTCTTGTTGCTCTCCCATGCCGTCTGTACGCGAATTCGCGTCACCATCGCTACAAAGTCGTCACCCCGGCGTGAATCCCGCCCCTTTTTCCCTCGATGACATGCACATTAAATGTCATCACCTCTACCGCACCTGTCCCCCCCTTGTCTCCTCCCCACCTACCCCCTTCCCCTCCCTCGCATACTCCAAGCCCGTGCTATCCGAAGCTGTGCCCATGCCGTGAAGCTTCTCCGCTACTCCTCCTTCCATGTTAAATAGCGCCCAGGATCCCCTCGTTCCCCTCTTGTTTTCCCCTCAACACTCCTCTCTCTCTCTCTCTCTCTCTCGTCCTCGTTTCTCTGCGCTTCGAGTTTCGCTGCCGCCGGCAGAGCTCGCGCCACCACCTCTAGCGCTACCGTCAAAGCTTCTCTGTCGATGTGGTCTTCGCCGTTGGCTTCGCAAGGTCATGGTATACCCGGTGCACACCTCCTCGCCCTCCCGCCTGCGTCAGCACCCACGTGTCAGCTAGTGCAGCTCCCTCCTCTTCTACCCACATCAATTTGTGCCCCAGAGCTCCTTGAAGCAATCCCCTCACTTGATTTTAGTTTTGTTTCATAAGAGCCGTCGCATTTCCTCTCTCCTTCAGTCCCGGCCGACCCCTTCATCGCCGTCCTTCTTTGCCTTCGGCTGTGAGCTTCCCCACTACCGTTCACCGTCCACCGACCTCCTCTAGCCTCTCTCTCAGTCTTGGTGAGCTCCTCGTGCCCTATTCTCCCTCATGCTCCTTCCGACCATATCGTGTAGTCGAGCCTCCTTACGATCACGTCGTGCAGTCGAACCTCCTTCCGACCACGTCGTGCAGTCGAACCTCCTCCCTCATGCTCCTTTCTTCCGACCATGTCATGCAGTCGAACCTCCTCCCTCATGCTCCTTCCGACCATGTCATGTAGTTGAACCTCCTTCCGACCACGTAGTGCAGTCGAACCTCCTTCCGATCACGTAGTGTATTCGAACCTCCTCCCTTATGCTCCTTCTGATCACGTCGTGCAGTCGAACCTCCTCCCTCATGCTCCTTCTGACCATGTCGTGTAGTCGAACCTCCTTCTGACCACGTAGTGCAGTCGAACCTCCTTCCAACGACGTCGTGTAGTTGAACCTCCTTCTGACCACCCTGAGCCCTTTCCCATCCACCCAGTTTTGGTTCTAGTTTGGTATTTTTTTGGATTTTATTTAGAATTGTTTTATTTATTTGGCTCTTTTCACACATATAGATTCCAGTGTTTCCAAAGAATTCTTTGACCCGACAACCGAAGCAACTGAAACCTTCAACGAAGGCAAGTTGTAGAACTTTGATCATATTGAACCCATTTTATAAAAGTATTTTGTTTTATATCAACATGCATGGCTAGTTTTATAATAATGGTTTCAGGAATAGTTAAATGCCTAATTGCCATTATGTCTCCTTGAATAATTGCTTGACATGTATCCTTGAACACCATAGGATGGGTTATTTTAGTTGGACATATTGTAATACCGACATGGGTATCGTATTATGCTTAGCCATGCTTTAGTTATGTGATGGTCTCTCGATCTCCTGATTCAATAATGATAAACTTGACTTAATGAAATATGAAATTGTGGCGCGGCCACTATTGTTAAAATTTGTTGTGCCATGGCAAGGGTTGCTATTTGGTCGGATTGAACCGAAAATGATTTCATACATAGGTGAATGATCGTGTAGTAAAGGGGGAGAATTTTGGGATGTGGTTGTCTCACCTGAGTAGTCACTAAGGACTTCACTTTATGCGCCATTGATCTGGGCCTTACCGTACCACCACATGTCTAGACTAGGATAGACTTGGCCAACTAATTAGCAATGTTTTTATTTGGTTCTATTTTGGTGGACGAATTGGCGCAAGAGGGGGTCCAGAATGGCGAAACCTTAGCAAGCAGAACCGGGTCTGATGAGGACATCAACCCTAAGGATGCAACCACTGCTTCGACCCACTGCACAACATCCTCTACTTCAACCACATCTTCTTCGATAGGACTTTCGACAACTGCACTGCTATATTCACTAGTTGGACCGAGCTACGTCTACTCCTACAAGCCGATCTACATCTACATACCATCGTACTATGTCTACATGCCCTGGTGCTGCGTCACCCTTTGTTGGTTCATAGGCTATGTAAAGAATGGGCTGACTTGGCCCATATGGGCCATATGCTGGCTGGCCATCCCCATGGTCGCCCCCCCCTTGGGCTACACTATCCACGGTTGTACTGTTCACATGAACAGTACCATGTGAATAGTACCACCCCCTTATTTCTTAGCTATGTGCGGCTCCCCCTCCCCAATTTAAGGAGGCCGCACCCCTTTAGTTTTCCTTAGGTTTCTTTTTAGATTATTCTGCCTAGCAGTTTCGCCGCACATTCGGTTGAGGAACCCCAACTTTCTGAGCTTAATCATTATTCGCAATACAATTTCAGATTACATCTTCTACTCCCTTGCTTGTGTTCCTTGATTCGCTTGCAGGAGATAGCCTTATTGGCGAGGTCAACCGCGTTCGGCATGGTTGATAACCATTGTAGCAGTGGTATAGTGATTGCGAGGGTTTTGATCTGTTTTGGTTGGAGCCTTGGATCATCAATGTCGTGTTCTCTATAATACCACAATCGACATATCACTACCTTTCGAAAGATCAGGCCACAGTTACATTAGGGTCAAAACAGAACTTTGTAAAGGCCTTGACGCGTGCTCTAGACTGCTTACCTAAGGTAGTGAGCGGTGGTATCGACGGATGCCAAACAAACTAGAGAAGTCGTGTCATGTGGGTAAAGTTGTATACCCTCTGCAAAGTGTAAAACTATTCGAATAGCTGTATCCCCGGTTATAGACAATGCCTGGTGATTTCACACGAGGAGTAAATTTTCTCAAAAATATTGGAATGGATCGGTTGGGAAGTGAATGGGTTGTTCACCGGCTGTTGGTTGGGAAGTGAATAGGGTGTTCACTAGTCGTTTCAAAAAACTTGTTTACTTATGTATTTAATCTTTTAAACTATGCTTTTACATCTATTTACTGTCAATACTGCTTTCTACAAAATAGCCATAAAGCTATCCTTGTCAAGCCTTACATGAATACTAGTTGCATATATTTCCCTACAACTTGCTGAGTACTTTATGTACTTACGGCTATATGCCATTTGTTGATCAATCACCGAAAAAGGACCAGGGAACTCAAAGTTCTATGAAGAGGAGTACCTCGAAGACTATACGAACTAGGATGTGTTCTCCACTTGATTGCCTGTGGGCATGTTGGATGGCTACCACGAGAGTATTTTATTCCGCTGCAAGTTTACCCTTTGCCTTAAGCCCTGCGTGGCAACTTTTGTAAGACTTAACCATAAGGTCCTTTTGCTACTATGTAATATTAATTTGTCTGCTTCATTAGCTGTTTAGTCGTATGGATATGATTACATTGATGTTGCAACTATGTGAACTAGCTACTGATCTGGGACTAGTTCAGAATACACAGAGGGTCTCGGAGTTGCATATCCGGGGTCCCGACAGCTGGTGATTTGGATAATAGGAGGTGTACTACAGGGTATGTTTTTACTCTAGGTGGAGGACCTATATGTTGGAAGTCATCAATTCAGTCTATTGTTGCATTGTCTACAACTCAGGCAGAGTACATGGTTGTGACTAAAGCTGCAAAGGAAGTGTTATGGCTTGCAGGATTAGTGAAGGAACTAGGTGTTGAACAAGATGAAATTCAGGTGCATTGCAATAGTCAGAGTGCAATTTATTTGGCCAAGAATCAAGTGTATCATGTCAGGACGAAGCCCATTCATGCAAGGTATCACAGGATCAGGGAGTTGATCAACTCTAGAGAAGAGATTGATTTAATGAAGGTGCACACTGATGATAATGCTGCGAATATTTTGACCAAGCCTGTCACCGCCAACAAGTTTGAGCATTGCCTCGACTTGTTGGGAGTCTGATGCGGGGGGAATGCCCGATCTTCACGACGTAGGATCGTTGATAACTTTGGATTCGTGCAACCTGACGAACCGATGGCGCCAACCACTGTCAAAACAGCAACCTGCGACAAAAGAATTCGCCCAACCACAAGCTCATAATCCCGTCTACCTGACCACATAAAGTAGATGTGTCGCTACTCCTGCAAAACACAAGGAATCACAAGAACAACGGGGTTGAGAACGCCCAATTCCCCTCTAGGTTGCACTGTGTGTCAAACCCTAGGAAGAACAAGCGTATAGCTCTCTCTCAAAATAATATATTCATATTCGTGGTGATCTGTTACAATAATACGTAGCAGAATAAATAGGCCGATGGCCTTCCTGGTTCGGCTATCAATCGGACTCTACACAACTTACAAAATCGAACTCCAAAAAGACGGATCACGCAAACAATAATTTCCTTAACTACATCGGTTAGCCATATCTTGCATGCACCGGTCAAACAACAGGGGACATGTGTTGGAGATATGCCCTAGAGGCAATCATAGAGATGATGATATTTCATTGTATCCATGATTTAATAAATGTTCCTTGAATATTACCTTTGTGTTGATTAACAAGTATGTGACTTGTTTGTGAAACTCTTTACTTATATGGTTATTCTAAAGTTGTCCCTAGTCGGAGTTCATGTGAGGACACACGTGAATGATGGATTAGCACATGTATCGGTTGATGACCATGTTTCATAGGTCATAGACATGGAGATGTCAAACCAATAATGTGGACACATGTTTAGAACATGGGGTTGGACCGACCCAACATGAGACATAACAATTATACTTATGGTTCTCTCTACACAATGTGTACGCCTTGTCCTCGGACACGAGATTGTGCATGTACTTGAGATGTGAATCGACCTACTTAGGGGCTATCAAACGCTACTCCGTAACTGGGTAGTTATAAAGGTAGCTTTCGGGTTTGTCATGAAGCATGCTGCGAGGCACGGTCAGTCGATATGGGATTTGCCCCTCTCTACCTGAGAGAGATATCTCTGGGCCCCTCGAGTGATCGGATCCAGAAATGCATGGCCATGCTACTTAAGGTTAAGAGTTAACCTAGTAAGGGATTCCGGATCATAGGATCGAGATAGAGTGGTCAACTTGGAGCTCGACCGAATATCGTGAGGCAAAGGAATTGGCATGTACATAACGTTGTGATGGTTCGTCCGATATGATCTTTGTGTACGTTTAGGAGTTGGCACGTCTTGCTAGAGGCCGCTACCAACTATTGACCAAGTATGTATACTCGCGTCATGTCTAAACATACGTGAACCTATAGGATCACACACTTAAGGGTTGAAGCCTAATTCGGATTGGATCCGAATTAGATCAAGATTAGGTCCTAATGGGCCTCTATTAGTAGAAGCCCATTGTAAGGACGCCTATAAAAGGAGGGCAAGGCGCCAGATTGGTGATGAGTTTTTCGTGACATCCTCAAACCACGCCGCCACCCTCCCACGCCCTAATCGCTCGCGTGGATCTAGTAGTCCGGCGTCGTCGCTTCCTCCCGTACGTGTGGATACCTTTGGAGGCGCTGCATCTGTGGCGTTTGGACGAACCGCAAGAGAGGAGCTGTACGTGGGACGCCGTGACGAGGACGAGGAAGTAGTACGACTACTCTACCCCGACGTCTTTGCATCAACTTAATACGACTACTCGCCTCGACGTCTTTGCATCAATTCCGCTTTCTTGGCGTCTAGTGGTAAGACCGTGATCTATAACTGCAGTGATCTTGGTTTACGGGTAGAATTTTTATTAATTTGCGCTAGTGTAGCCTACCCGTAGCCCTTCAACATGACCGGGCCCACCAAAATCACCTGGTTCGGTTAGCCACTAGATGCTTCCCTTTAGCCTTGGTTTCCTTCTGGACAAATCACGTAATAAATCTTTCCTTCTTTCCTTCAAGCCAACTCACGTCACATGCATGAGGCCAAGTTAATACACATGCATGCACTCATGTCACGTAATACACATGCATGCATGATTTCTTTGTTTCTTTGCTCTTTGGTCTCGGCAGATTATGGCTTGACTTACGGGCGTTTCTATTTAGCTTGACTTCGGTTCTTTGTGCCAACAAATGTGACCGATGAGCATGCTTGGTTGATGATTAACGAGAGTATCTTCTCTCCTTGATGCATTACGGTCTCCCATGCTTTTATATGTATAAAACGCACACGCATACTGAGACTATTAGGTAGTAACATATGTTCATTAGAATCAAGATTAAAATTAACTATGAGCGAGTTCACCTGTTGGTTAATTAATTTAGCCCTTGCTCGTGTAATCGGTCCAATCGGGATGTCCTCATCATCCTTCCCCTCTTGAAAAGGAGTCATCCTCGACTCTGATTGTTTGGGTGCACAAGATGAATCCGATTGCTCCTTCCGTGGCTGAACTCCGAATATATGAAATGATATATGTATTCCTTTAGGGCCTTCAAAGCGCATCTTCACTTTAGGCTTGTACAGATCATATATACGACTGCATATAATTAAGTAAAATAGTAGTAGCTCTGTGTATCTAAGTATGACAATTAAAGACCGAATTAAATTAGAGTTCACCTGGTAATATTTAATGCGGCTCAATAATTCTTTCCAGTCAAATAATATATTTAACTGAAAAGTACTAAGTGTTTCTGTATCTGTATCATCCTTCCCTTCTTCAAGAAAAGCCGTCCTCGGCTTTTGATAACCTGAAAGTGTACTAAACAAAGAGAATAACGTATATGCATGGTATATGTATTTATCATCCGTTTTACCACCCTTTTTGTTTTGCAAATCATGAATAGTACAACAATATCCATTAGATATATGTGATGTATTCATTTCAACACTCCTTTCATCCACATTATTCCCCCACCCATGAAAAGAAGTCTTCTTCGACTTTTGTAAGCATGTATGCAAATTATTTATGGATAGACCAAAATCATTTTCTAATATAAACAAGTGGCTCATATAATCATATTTCGACTTTACATCAGTTTTATGTAATGGAGATGAGAAAATGGTTTGTGCCTTCCATGCTTCAATTACGCAATTATGATTTCTTATACATGATTGTTCAACAAAAGATGACCAAGTAGTCTTTATAAGTCTTTCTAAACAGTAGACACTCCTATTTATACTCACCTCTAAGTGATCATGGCTTTGTCCAAAAGATGGTTTGCCCAAAACATGCAATTTTAATTCAGCACGCTTATCACGGGTAATGCATATTTGAAAAACATGAAACTTGTTATCTACACCATAATCTCCAATCAAATTGAATTTATAAGTGGAGGTGTAGGTACTAACTAGTGATTTTGAACATGCAATTTCAGAAACTCTTTCAATCACACTAGATAGCTCTATGGGCTCATCGAACATGATATAGCATAAAGAATCATCAGGGTGTATTCTAGTAAGAACTTCATTATGAGTAATCAATTCCACATTACGTAAATTAAGCGCATTAAATTCAGCATATGGAATATTCAAAGGAACACTAGAGTTCTCACTCTTACTTACCTCTTCTTGATGAATATTCAGTTCAACACCATTATTGTTACCTTTAACGTCCTCCTCAGTTGTTGTAGGTGCTGTAGGTATCAAATCTTCATGATGAAACCACGGGGTAGCAAGCACTCCAACCCCAACCGTGGTTATCTCCTCGTCTTTTACTTCCAACGGTGTCGATTGTTGAAACTTCAACTCCTCTTCTTTAATATCAACCTGCACAATGTGAGAAACAACACTAGAAGCAGACAGTAAATCGTTAATTTTAGTAATAACCTCACTTTTAGTTTCATCTACTTCACTCATTTCTTTTGGTGTATCCCTCACACTCTCAAATTGGATGCTCTCAACCTCACATATGGTGGAATCACACAGCTCACAATTTTCAACACTCTCACTCAATTTGGCTATGTGGCTCTCATCCTCACATGGGTTTTGTAACGTCCCGTTTTCCTTAAAGTTCTTGCCAAGTTTTCAAAATAAAAGTAACCATTTGGCTTTATTGAGAATCCAAAGCTTAACCTGAGATTTTGAAATCTGGAGAGTTCAACTGGAATTAATCAAACCTTAACTAAGCTCTTTGTGGGTGTTTCTTGCTGGTTGTGGCTCTCTGTGGTGTCTTTGCTGCCCTTGGGGCTGTTGGTTCTCCGAAGCCTCTCTGTGTGCCCCTGGTTTGTCTCTTCTCTCTTAACTTCCTTTGTTGGTTTGAATCTCTTTGAGATCCAGACCTCTCTCTTATCTCTCCTCTGTTCGAACCTCTCCCTTGCTTGGGGTTTTCTTTTCTTTTTGTTAAAGGACCCAGCTCGGGTTTGTGTTTCAAAACCTCTTTGGTCCCTCCAAGCCACGCTTGGTTTTGTTTCTTTTAGACCTCCCGTGGACCTCTTCACGCTCTCTTGGAACCCCTGGGTTCTCTTGGGCGCTCTAGCGTTTCTCTGGACCTCCCAGTGCCCTCCTGAGACCTCCCCTCATTGAGATCTAGCCGCTCGAGACCTCCCTTGTTGAGATCTAGCCGCCTGACCTCCCTTGTTGAGATCTAGCCGCTCAGACCTCCCTTGTTGAGATCTAGCCGCTCAGACCTCCCCTTGTTGAGATCTAGCCGCTCAGACCTCCCTTGTTGAGATCTAGCCGCTCGCACCTCCCTTGTTAGATCTCGCCATTAGGACCTCCTCTCTGGAGATCTTAGCCGTCCAGGTCCTTCCTTAGTTGGATCCAAAGGTTCCGATCTCCTTAGGTCCAAGACCTCCTTAGCGCTTGGACCCATCTTTGATTCTTGTGGCTGTATCGCTTAAGGCTTTGCCCTCATTACCTTAGGACCGTCCGATGCTGTTCGGATGGCCCGATCCTAAGGGCACGTTAGCTTGGTCCGAACGTCCCCTTTCTCTCCTAGCCGTCCAATTCAAATCAAACGGCCTAGTCCCGTTGGTCTGTTCGCTCGGTCCGAACGGCCCCTTTGTTTTGCACCCTTCGATCTTGATCTGATAGCTCAATCGCGAGGTAACGTTTGGATGGTCCAAACGTTCCTTTCCTTTTGGGCCGCCCGATTCCAATCGAACGGTTTTGCTTTGCTGCGCGTTTTCCTTTGTTTCCAGGACCTCTTCCTGGTTGTTTTGCAAAGACCACCTCCTTGATCCTTGCTGGTCTTTTGTAAAGACCACCCTCCTAACCTTGAATATTCCTGTTGGTCAGGACCTCCCCTGCACCCTTTGATCTGAACCGTTGAGATCCTCCCCTTTGAGATCTTGACCCTCAGACCTCCCTTGTGCAGATCTAAGTGCCAGGACCTCCTCTTGAGTCCTTGGACCTCCTGTCCAGGACCTCCCCCTCTAAGTGTCTTAGGCTTCTCGCCCAGGACCTCACAGTGGTCTTTGGCGGGGATGACCCTTGCGGTGGGGCCACCTCTTTGACTAGTGGTGCACCCTTTTGACTGGCCCCACTTACCAGCCTCTCACCACCTTGTAATTATTGCTCTTGCCTCAGAACTCTGTGCGCATTTAATAGGTGTCGGGTCACATTAAATGCAGTCACATCTGAGGTACTTTATTTCAATTCTTTTAGGGCAAGCCACGCCCTAGTTGTCCCGATTGCCTACCGTCCCACCGAGTTTTCCTTGTGGTGCACACTACCAACTCGGCTATATATAGCTCGGGAGGCGAGCCTTTGTAACCTTTTGCTCATTCCTTCCTTCACTGCCTCCTTTGCTCGGTTCTTCCTTGCACAAAAACCTTCCCCAGGAGCTCTTTGAGGCTGTGTTAAGCCTCTTGGTTTCCTTTTGGCTGAGTTGGTTTGAGTCCTTTCTGGTTCTTTTGAAGTTCTTTGGCTTAGTGTGGTTTTGCTTATTTGGTTTTCTTGCGAGCGTGTAGATCACGAGATTGAGGAGATCTTGGACCCGACTCTCTCTCTTCAAGGCTCTCCACTACTTGACCAAGGCAAGCCACGCACCTCCTTTTGATCATCTTGAACCTAGTTTTGCAAATGTATTTCGGTTTTACTTTATCATGCATGGCTATGTTTATAAGAAAATGGTTTGGGCTGTAGTTACTTGCCTACTTGCTGTTATGCCTCCTTCATACCTTGTCTCCATCATGTTGTCATGTTCACCTTGTGAGCCTTAGGGTGGATATTTAGTTGGTGTTCTTTGTTATTTGCCAACATGGGGGACCGTAGGTCTTTATAGCCTTGCTTAGAATACGTGGTTCGGTCATATCATGCTTCATCTCTAATAATCTTGACTAATGACTTATGAAATGTGTGGTTGGTGCCACTGTTGAGCAGCTATGGCAGGACACCTAAGCTGTGTTGACTGTGGTGTGAGATCACTTGGTTAAAAACTGTTGTGCCAAGACTGGGTGGTCTTTTGGCATGGGTTAATACAAATGGTTTTGCTGAGGCAAGAAGGTAGGGAGTGAGTAGTGGGTGCTATGCACAGCTGGGTTTGTGGAAGTCTTGTCTTAGCACAATTAAGGACTTCACTTTGTGTCTGTCGAACTGGGCCAAACAGTGCAACCACAAGATCATTTTATGGGAATGGTCTGGGCTGAATAATTAGCAATGAGATGGCTTAGGGTTGTTGTGGTTGAGTGTGTGATTCGTTGGCGCAAGAGGGGGCACCCCATAACCCTGTGGATTTCTAGACCACTGGAGGGGATTGCGAAACCTTAGCGGGCAGCCCGAGTCAGTTCAAAGCTTGGTAAAGGCCTTGCTGCGCTCTCTAGACTGCTCACCTAAGGAAGTGAGCAAGGGTGACCGGAACACGTCCCGCTAGAGAGATCGTGGATTGTGGGTAAAGTTGTACACCTCTGCGAGTGTAAAATCTATTGAATAGCCAAGTCCTTGGCCATGGACATGCTTTCGATGAAATGGTGCAAGGGTAGATGTTTCAAAAGCTTGTGCCCTTCGGACACTTCCGAGATGCCTTGGCTTTGCCTCGAAGAGACCTTGGCCGGCTCCAAAGGGGTCAAGGTTGGCTCGGGTAGTGGTCTAGGGGTTGGTTTGGACCTCTGGAGTGGGTGCTCTGGAGTGGGTTTTGGTAAGGACACAGTCACGGTGTGACCGGAACTCCTTCATTTTGGTTGTGGTGTGAGTTGGTGCTCACTCCACCTTTTTAAACATCAAAAGTATTATGTACTATGATTTTACCTTCTCGCTTTTCAATCTGTTACTATTATTATTGTTCAAATCGGCATTGCGCAAACTAACCATCTGACCCTCAATTGGTAAGCCCTTGCATGATTATTATTGCATCTTTGCTCTCTGTGACTTCTTGAGTACATTCCAAGTACTCATGGCTTAAGCCCCGTGTCAAAGCAGATTATGAGGATGATCAAGTGCGAGGCGGTCTGAGACCTCTTCGAGGAGGAGTTCTTCGACGACTAAACTACCTAGGGCGTCCTCCACCCGACGACTGTGGTGCTTGTTGGATGGCTTTTGCGTGTTTTGGTGTTTGAGCCCTAGAGCTCCTTGTTGCCAGTTGTAAGTCCTCGTTGGTTTTGTAAGCCCCTGTGGCGCACCTCTTGTTTACAAGCTTGACCTTAAGGTCCTGTTATATATTAAGTTTATTTTGCTGCTTCATCTTTGTTGACCTCGTGGTTGCGATATTGGCTTGTGTTCTTGTGTGAGCTAGCTCTGTTGTCCTGGGACTAGCTCGGTTGCACAGGACAGACCACCAGGAGGTCCTCACGGGACTTAGCTCGGGAGGTCTGTCGGACCTCTCTAGTGATGTACCCGGAGGCGCAATGCCAGTGGGTGGCGCCAAGACCTCCAGAGGTCTGCTTGACCTCTGGGAGGTCAAGTGGCGAGTCAAGACCTCCGGAGGTCCTCAAGACTTCCTGGGAGGTCCTGGTAGACCTCCTCGGTATTGCACCATGCGGTGCTATCGCTCCTCCTTGTGGTGGCTCCGCAGTAGTAAAAAAAAAAGGGGGTCCTCCCGGACCTCCTATGGTGCATCACAGGGTGGGTTGTCACAGGTTTTGTAGCATCTTATCTTCCATTAATCGTGGGCCAGCAATGGCGCAATTGCCATCAACCACGATCTCCTCATGTACTGCGGGATGTGACAGGGTAGCACTACTCGTCTCCTTAGCCGAAGAAGAATTCCCATGCTTGTCCATCTTCTTAAGTGACAAACCAGTGGATGAATGAGAACTAAAGAGTCGGCGCAGATTTAATTGATATGCGTGCATGCTTTTAAGTCTCTTTTCCACCTTCATAGCATATTTCACAAGATCTTGTAGACTACGGAAATATTTATCTTGAAGTGCAGCAACGATCTGAAAATTCAAGCCTGCTTTGAAGTATTTCTTTTCTTGAAATGCACTAGTGATATTGGCACGGTGCATTGCATGACTCAGCTCATCATAATAATCTTGGACATCTTTGCATCCTTGTGCAATGCTCTCTACATGGCATAGTAGCTCCCACTCATAATAGGATGGAACAAATTCTCTTCTCATGGCCTCTTTTAATTTGACCCAAGATGTAATGAGTCGTTTTCCACTTAGTTGTCGCCACCAACTAGAGGCATAGTCCTCAAAAAACAAAGTGGCAACTCTCACTTCCTTGGCTTCTGATTCGAACTTCTGGGATTCAAGCTCGAACTCCATGTCTTGTACCCACTCAAGATACTCCTCTAGATCATTACTACCATAGAAAGGAAGATATGTATACTCGTGATCTGCCATGGTTAGTAGCAAAACAAAGAAGAACTATATATGTGGATGTGGAAGTTTTTATTTGTGGAAATCACTCATCCTCACCTTCTCTTACCGACCGAAGTTCTTATGTGTCCTTGTTGGAATTGAAGAGCTGCACGCACTTTGGTGACGGTAGACAACACAAGGTGATAGATTAAGCGAATTCAATTGCACAAGCACTGTTAGACAATGGCTTATGTGTGGAGCTTGGTGGAAAAAGTGTTTACCTATGCAATCTGAAATTTCTAGATATTGTAAAGCTAGGTAACAATCCAAACTAGAATTCAATGCCTAGTTGCTGATCCAGAAGATATAAGCGAAGAACGAAGCAACTCACACGCAAAGATGATGGAACTTAGTGCAATCAAAGGAATGAGCTAAAAATATAAGTGATGATCAACTAGCTCGTATTGCACAAGTTATGGAGAGACGCTAGCTAATTGCTCAATGATATAAAATAGGGCATAAGATTGTTCAAAACAATTAAATAGCACAATCTAAAATTTGACAATGATAGGGTGTGCTCACATTAGGTGATCGGCCAAGTTTTTTTTTTCTTCCTTTTTTTTCCTTCTTTCTTTCCTTCTTTCTTTTTTTTTTACCTGACCAATCAAATTGTCACAAGAGCGGCACTTAAAACCCCACTTTCGGCTATAACAATTCAGAGGTGTGCAAATTGTAAATGAACAGCCCTAGAGCAATATCAACAGCTAGTCTCAATAGGAGCAAAGTATTCGCAAAGGGTTGAATTGGCTCACAAAAAAAATATAAGCAAAGTTTTTTTTATTGCGACTGTAGCATGCTGAAACGGGGTGGATTTACTGTTTTGCACTGTAGTATCAGAACAGTGCTCGTCTGGTACTGTAGCGACAGGTAATGTAGCAGGAACAGTATTCGCGCTACTGTAGCAGACGCTAATCAGCGTGTTTTTTTTTCCTCGGTGCGTCTAGAGCAGCATCGTCCTGTGCGCGAGTTTCTTTTATTTTTTCACGCGATTCAGGGCGGCGCCAAGCACAGCGACAGACGGTCAGAATAGTACTCGGAAGCACTGTATCGATTCAATGCGCGTACTGTAGCAGCCGAACCCTTTTTTATTCGCTCGCACGTTTGGTGGCGGCGCTCTACTGCATGCAACGGTGCCGTTGGAAATACAGCACCGTAGCGCACGCTACAGAGATTGGATTTTTTTTTACTAACAGATAAATTAAAGCTACACAAAGAAAACAAAGATCAACAACCAAACACAGTTTCTAATGGATTGAAATCTAACGAAACTCACAAGAAAATAACAGATTGAAACTACGGGCTAAAAGAATTTTTTTGTTTGTGGCTTTTTGTGTATAGGATAGAAAATAAATCTAACTACGGGTAAATTGATCCTACCGTGGCAATCGATGCTCTGATACCAAGATGATGCGGGGGAATGCCTGATCTTCACGACGTAGGATCGTTGATAACTTTGGATCCGTGCAACCTGACGAACCGATGGCGCCAACCACTGTCAAAACAGCAATCTGCGACAAAAGAATTCACCCAACCACACGCTCATGATCCCGTCTACCTGACCACACAAAGTAGACATGTCGCTACTCCTGCAAAACACAAGGAATCACAAGAACAACAAGGTTGAGGACGCCCAATTCCCCTCTAAGTTGCACTGTGTGTCAAACCCTAGGAAGAACAAGCGTATAGCTCTCTCTCAAAATAATATATTCATATTCGTGGTGATCTGTTACAATAATACATAGCAGAATAAATAGGCCGATGGCCTTCCTGGTTCGGCTATCAATCGGACTCTACACGACTTACAAAATCGAACTCCAAAAAGACGGATCACGCAAACAATAATTTCCTTAACTACATCGGTTAGCCATATCTTGCATGCACCGGTCAAACAACAGGGGACATGACCGGGCCCATCAAAATCACCTGGTTCAGTTAGCCACTAGATGCTTCCCTTTAGCCTTGGTTTCCTTCTGGACAAATCACGTAATAAATCTTTCCTTCTTTCCTTCAAGCCAACTCACGTCACATGCATGAGGCCAAGTTAATACACATGCATGCACTCATGTCACGTAATACACATGCATGCATGATTTCTTTGTTTCTTTGCTCTTTGGTCTCGGCCAGGATTATGGCTTGACTTCTGGACGTTTCTATTTAGCCAGCTTCGGTTGCTGTGCCAACAAATGTGACTGGATGAGCATGCTTCGGTTGATGATTAACAGTAGTATCTTCTCTCCTTCGGTTTGTTACGGTCTCCCATGCTTTTATATGTATAAAACTGCACACGCAATACGAGACTATTAGGTAGTAACATATGTTCATTAGAATCAAGATTAAAATTAACTATGAGCGAGTTCACCTGTTGGTTAATTAATTTAGCCCTTGCTCGTGTAATCGGTCCAATCGGGATGTCCTCATCAGAGTCACAAGATGCTGAATAAGGAGGTAACCTCCGGCCCACAGATGTGCGAGGAGTGTTAAAGCATTCTCTTTTGCTATGTTTTTTCTTCAAGGTGGTGTATTTACCAAGGTACGGACTATGAGTCCGAGTCGAACATGTAATCGGGGTATAAATATATACTACCGATCTCTTGTAATCCTAATCAGAAAGAAGAAAACTCCTCATACGGACGGAGCCGCCGTGATTCAACTCCCCGGGACGTAGGCTTTGCCGAACCTTGTAAACAAATTCTTGTGTCTCTTGTGTGCTTGCAGTGATTGTTATCTCTCACAAAGGGATGTCACTGGTTCTGTCGCCGGTTCCAACAAAGCAGACTGACAGATTCTATAACAAAGGAAAACAATTAAAACGTCTTCACATTGTAACTTCTCTCATGATGAGTGGAACCCACGAGACAATTGGTATGGATGAAGAGAAATAGAGAACTTTTTTAAAAAACTATAGAGAACTAATGTTCACTTGCTAAAGCTAATATCTTCTTTCAACACAAAAGCAGTGATCACAAATTAGCCTAAAGAGAGCATAACATCTAAAGGCATCTGTTCAGCATGTTGCAATTTCAAAGCTAAAGGAATTCTTCACAGGGTGGTAATGAATCAAAAGAAATGCCGGTGACATCTGATGATGACTGCAACTCATAGGTTGTTAGACATACCAAACTTGTAAAGATATCCCACTAGCCTAGAATTGGCACGTAAGGAAACCACTTTGAGTTGTAGGGCATCTTCTGATGACAACACAGTTTTAGTAGGGAGCATTCTTTAAGGTAGCCAAGGACAGGTGTAGTGCTGAGCCAACTGGTATGGGAAAGGATGCTATTGCTATATTTTGGAAGACAGCTAGTTGTTAAGAGATAAGGCCACACTAGAGGAGGTAGATAGGAGCACCTACTCTTTTTCAACCCCGATGGTATTTAACTTCTTCTTCACTTGAGTAGCTATGGAAGCTATGAAGATCAGAAACACAAGCACATCGGAAGTCCTGCGTTGAAACCGAAAATCCTTGAGGCAAAACTCACCTGGCCGGTCTGACCACCAAAGGGCCGGTGTCACCGCCGGTTGCAGGGACAACAGCCCGCAATGATCTCAAATCAATCTAACTTTTGATTATGAAATCTAAATCCCCCAAGATTTCAACCATAGCTCATCAAGAAGGTCAGGAACCTATCCCAATCAACGATCGGGACGATTGAATTTCTTGGATGAGGCCAAGAAGGCACAAGAACCAAGGAAATGCAAACTTTAATCCAAAAACTTTCTCGTGGGTGGACGATAGTTAAAATGACCCTAGATCAATTCACACAGGTCCTAACAAGCTAGATCATATCAAAAGACCAACAGAAAACCAAAGGAACACAGAAAATCCAAAGGCATCAAAGAGGGAGTAAGAATAAGATAGAACTCATTTTAGGGTAAACCTTGCTTGGATTGATTCAAGATATTGTTAGTTTACAACCACTCCACTATGAAGGATAAAAGTTCAACACTTGAGTACTCAACCAATCCATCTCCCTCAAACCCTAGCCTACCCTACTCTATTTCCACTTTCCCCAAAACGCAAATAAGGGTTTCTTGACTTGGAAGGGTTCCCGATGCAAATCCTGCACCTTTTCTTTTTATAGTGAAGGCTAGGTCTAAAGAGAAAACCTTATCGGGTGCCTGTTAAGCCCACACATAAATAGGTCTACACTCACCCATGCTTATCAAAGAGGATGACAAACTAGGTCTCCCGAATTCGTCTCTTCGTGATCTTCATCTTCTCTTGACCTAAACCATCTCTCCTTACACCGTGGTTTCTCCAAGGTCACCAACATAGCATTTTGGCAAAGATACCAAAATACCCCTTTTCGATCCTTCTCCGAAGACTGAGTCCATTTGTCATGAAGCAATCCCATGCTTCACCACTTGTAGGTTGATCAACAGCTTTCTTCATGTCAATAAGTGGCTCCCACCAGAACCACCATGACACTTGCACCGACCCCAAACCACTTGATGCAACCCGTCACACCGAACGTCTTGTTCGGTCGTTCTTGTCCATCTTGTGCCATCCTTGATCCTTCTGGACCTCAGCTTTCCTAGCCTAGTCCCGATCATCCTCGTCATTGACCGTTGTTGACTCCAAGCCACCTGCACAACAATAGACCAATAAATCAATTCCAGGACACAAGTTCTTCACAACTTGGCCCACGTTAGCCAAAACATGCATCTTGCAACTCCTATGCACTAAAACCCATCACTTTGGTTTTTTGACCCCGGGCTTTGAATACCCGAAACCCTCGTGTATCTACCTTACTAGTCTCATGATCAATGGCCAGTACACACATCGACAACATTGATAATCACATCCATAAATTCATAGATATAGAATAAAACAAATTATAGTACATAACTTAAGCGATTACATTATTTACAACACAAGGGCCGACTGGCCAAATAAAATCTTAAGTATCAGAAGTAGCGAAAGTAACAGCAGAAGCAAAATATGTAATAAGTCCAAAATTCCAGCGACATGCCCATCTGAACCCTCAGGCAACCGACTAGAGACAAGTCCTAGAAAGACCCATCATAGAACCCACCGATTCTGGGTGTGAAGAAAGTGTCGTCCAGTGTAGGCTCATCCTCTAAGTCTGAACAACAATTTAAGCAAGCAAGATTGAGTACATTTCGTACTTAGCAAGACTTGTAGTGTATCGCAAAGTTTATATACATGCATGGCTAACAAAGGATGAGGCTCTATGCTACAAGTTATTTTCAACATCAAGCAAGTTTTGTTTGCAATATCAATACATAGTATTTTGCAATGGAAATTATAAAAAGCAGTTAAGTAGATAAAGGACAACAAGTAAGTAATTGAATAATTAATAACTCGCAACCCTCCTCGGCTGCGAGCAACATCTTATTTTTAGCCATAGACATGATTCTCAACTCAAATATAAACCAACAAACCATTTCCCACATTTTCCAACGAAACTGTTTTTATGAAAACCAAGATTATACCCATTAAGTATGACTAAGCACGCTCATGACCGCGAGTATGGCTATTCAAATAGAGTTACAATCTGCAGAGGTGTACATCATTACCCATAGTACACGAATTCTCTAGTTTGTTTGGCATCCATCGATATCACCGCTCACTACCTTTGGTAAGCAGTCTAGAGAATGTGTTGAAGCTTTTACATCTAGTCATAACCTTGCACTAGCCTGCGAATGAACACCCTCACTTCACTCGGGTACACCCCCGTCTCAGTGAGACATTCGTTGTTGTGTTGGCAAGCTTTGTGCTCAACACCGTGGTGAAGAGAGCCGCTTCGAACATGTCTACACCGGTTATGCTTGCACTACTACGGCCTACCAACATGCAAGGCTAGTTTTCAATGACTTAATTAGCTAATGCCATCCCATACCAGCGCATGTGGTTGTACGCTTAGGCTTAGATGGGAGTTGCTAGCGTTCAGTCCTTAATTGATCCGAGCGAGGATCTCCTCCTATCTACTTATGAGATACACCTCTCACACTTCTTAGAATATAATATAACTCGCCCGCATCACAAACTAAGTTTTTCATTTTTTATACAAAATAACAAAGGTAAACCCCTCTGGACCATCATTTCAAAATCTCTCAAACTTATGTTCATCATGTCATCTCTTTTAGCAATTTTTAGTAAAGACTATAGCTTGACTAAGCAATTATGCGATACTCGCACTTAAAATTCCCAAATTGACATCATTTATTGTCTAAACCATAACCTAATGGCTATAATAGTAAGGATATCAATATTTCAAGGAGGTTCATGCATCGAATAGGATGACGACTACCATTATCCCTAAATTTAGCAATTTTAATCAAACATACATGCATGCATAATAGATTTTGCAAAAAGAAGTACAATAATTAAAATAGTACGATCAACATGTGTCGGACCCGGGAGTAACACCCCAGAATCCTCTGTGTATTTCTGAACTAGTCTCATGATCAGTAGCTAGTTCACATAGTAAACAAATATGGTAACATCTATAATTCGTACAAATTTATTAATAAATATCAGAGTTTATTACAACAAAGGCTGACAAGCCAACAATAAAGAACACAGTGGAAGACGATGATAAAGTAGTCCAGCTGATCTACCATAGGCAATCGACTAGGGTAGCGGCCTAGTCGTCGAGATCCACATGCACCAGTAGCAAAGTCCTTCTCCTCTGAACAATATTTTATTAAGCAATGGTGAACACAAACAACCGTGCTCCACAAGTTACACCCATAACAGAGTTAATGTATGCATGGATATTATCAAAGGAAGGCTTATGGAGTTCTTTGTGCAAAATCAACGTTCGTCATTTTAAATACATTTACTAAGTTCCAAAGCAGTTATTCTATAACTAAAATTAGTTTTTGATTTGAAATTGTCAAGTTTTATAGTAGGATAACCTCCATACATTTCTGGTGAAGGATACCCTCCTATCACATGGCTAACCGCCCAACTTCCCAATTGGATAAAATATCCAAAATCATTTTATAAAATCTTTTGAAATCAAAACCAAAGTCTAACTTTGAGGGGCTTTGCTCAGCATGTCCATGACCGTGGACACAGCTATTCGAATAGTTTTACACTCTGCAGAGGTTGTACAACTTTACCAACAAGAGATAATCAACTTTTAATTTCCACTTCACACACTTCCGATGGTGCGCGACTAGTGATTATCACGAGGCTTTTACAATGTGCCATTCCAAAGTAGTCATGCCCGCTAAGGTTTCACTTCCTTTGGACTAACCATCCACTAGAAGCCCCCTCTTGCACTGTTAAGGTTTCACTTCCATTGTACTAATCACCCGCCGAAAACCCCTTCTTGCGCCAAGTGGGAATATTGTCTAACCGACACCCACACAACAACATGGCATAACTAACAGTAGAATATTGCAAATTATTTAGCCCAGTTTGTCCCACTCCAGACTTGTGGTAGTATGATGGAACTTTGCAAGATGTGGCTCGAAGACCAGTCCTTAATTAACTTGGATGACTTTCAAAATAACCCCTGGGCCTTAATCATTCCTGAATTATGCGCATGCATAAACCTGCACCCATCAACTATCTATTTCGCCCAAGTCCAAACTAGTTTTTAATTTTATTTCAGTTTCCAAAGCATTTGTAAAGTTCCATGACACACCAATGCCATGGATACACTTTAAACAACTTTTGATTTTTGGCTAAGCATATTTTTTCCCAAAATATTCTAGTTGATACTATTGCATAAACTATATTTTCATCTAAGGTGACAAGGTATGTTTGATTCAATGTCAAAATTGGCTATACAATGGTAATGGGAATAACTATAAGTTTAAAACATAGATTTGAATTAAATTGAATACAAATAAGCATGCAGTAATAATTTAAAACATAATTTAAATAATTTGAAATAATGGGATCAAATATGATCAATATGTAACTTGCCCTGGTCAATTAGTTGTTGTTCTTAAACGGCGTCGAAATCTGACTCTCCGAAGTCGTCAAAATCTATACGCGAAAACTTGACAAATTCAAACAAAATTTAAATAAAATTCAAATAAACTCCAAATTAAATAATTTTGGTACTAGAAGATAGATATTTAATTTATATGAATTTAAAAACAAGAATCGATGGAATCGGAGTTCGTATGAAGGAGAAAGAACACCTGGAAGGTTGATTATCACATGAAATGATGAAATTCCAAATTTCAGAATTTATGGAATTGTTTTTCTAAAGAAAAAGGGGAAAATATCCGTGTGGCATGATGTTGCTGCTGACTTGGAGAGAGAAGATGAGGTGGCGCTTGGGTGGCAGCCACGTAGGCGAGATGGTGACATGGCAGCGACATGGTGATGATGTGGCGCCACAGGGCATCGTCAGAAAGAGGAGAACGAGGCGACTGTGGTGCTCACCTTAACGGCGAAGGGACATGAATGGTTCGCCGACGGTGAGGAGAGAGGCGGTGGCCGGCGTGGGCTCACGGTGGCGACGATGCTCCGGCGATGATTTGGCGAAAGAGAGGGGAGCACGGCATAGAACGTCGTGAGGCGAAGCCGAGGATGTGGTCAATGGTGGTAGGTATCCATTGTACGCAGCGCTAGAGGCAGCGAAAGCCCGTTCGGCCAGCGAGAGTAAAACTTGGATTGTAGGGAGAGGAAAGGAGGAGAGGTGAAACTCCAGGGATGTGATGAGGAGAACATGGGGCACCCTGTGCTCCCTTTTATAGGGCCAGAGGAGGGCCGAGGAGGGAGATTGGCGCGGCGGGTCATTCGGTGGCATGGCGCGTTCTGGTGAAACCGTGTGAGAAAAGAAGGAGATAAGGGCTGGAATGAAGGAGTCTAAATGATAGGGTTTCATTGTTGGCAAAATCATGAAGAAAAGATAAGGAAATCGTCGGTTTTGAGAATCTTCTTTGGGTGCTCATGGCGGTCTATTCATTGCGCATGGTTATGGACAGAAGAAAAACGTCTCGGGAAGAAGATGGAGGAGAGAGAAAAAGAAATAAAAGAAAAATTAGGAAAAATCCAAAAATAAATTAAATTAAAAAATTTCAAGAAAATTTCGAAAAAAAATCTTTGGAACCTGGAAAGATCGAATAAAATAATTTTGAATTTAATTGAAGTTTATTTTAATCATTTAAAATGTTTTTTTGTTTTCTGAAATTTCAAATTAAGCTTTAAATTAATCCAATAAATTGCAAATAATTCCTTTTATTTTTAAAGCTTCAAAAGATTCTAAAATTTAGGATGTTATTTTTTAACTTAATAAAATTATTTTCAACCTAAAGTTGGCTTTTATTTTTCACATAAATTATTTTTAATTTCGGAAAATAGAAAAGGCCTATTTAAAATCCAAAAATTCAAGAAATTAATTAAAATTTTCCTTTAAACTTTAAATCGAATAAAAACCTAAAAGACTTTTAAAATTTAGAAAATTCAAGAAAAGCAATAAAACTATTTTAAATTTCAGAAAATCCAATAAAATTATAACTTTATTAATTTTGATTTTGGTAACAGAACTTTGGGATGTTACAACATGATCAAAGGGGGGTGCTTGCCTTAATCTGGTTACTCGGAATACGAGGATGGAGTATCATCGTAAAAGTCGTTCGAATAATCAACGTCTAATAAAAAGAGCCGAAAGCAAATTAAATATAGCAAAATAATTTCAACAGCAACCAAATCCAAATATTTTTGCATATCCATGTAGAGCATGATTTTAGATGAATCTATAAAAAAGATTAATCTCATTTGGAGTTTGTATGCAAAAGTTATTAACATTTTAATTTGCTTCAGTTTGAAAATTCCAGAAAATAGAAAAGTACTGACGTCGAAAGCATATTTTGCAAAGTTTACACTTTCCAGTAGAGAAAGTGTACTCTTCTCTGCCTTCTACTGAGGTTTTACATGTCAGTGCATGTTAGTGCATGGGCCCACATGTTAGTGACACATTTACTAAAAACGTTTAGAATTAGATTTTTTTATTATCTTTTCAGTCAGTCCCACCTGTCATTGACTTGGTACCTTTAACTACTGTCATTATGCACTAATCAACGTTTAAACATGTGGGTCCCAATGGCACAGAGAGAGAGGAAGGGAGGATATGGGCGAGTATGGCCGAGCGCCATGATGAGCTCGCTGGCGGCGAACGGCGTGATAGCAAGGCTCGAGGATGGGCCAAATGGGTTCCTCTCTTGACAGCGATGCCACTGGGTGGTGGTGGAGGTCGGAGAGATGGCCGGAGGCGGTGCTATGACGGCGAGAAGCAGTAGAGCTCCTCGGGTTCGAAGTGGATTTCACGATTGGAGCTAATCGGCGGTGAAACGTAGTGCACACTAGCACTAGGGGACATTTACGATGCTATCAGAGGCGGCTCAGGGACCAATGGTCACTAGAGCGGCGGCGATAAGGCTTCTCGTGGCGGCACCATGACCGGCTATGACAAAGTCTACGTTACGCTAGCAAATCCTCCGATCTAATGCGCGCAAAAGCTTTGGGCGACTACTAGAAGCTCACCAAGGTCATTGACAGTGTCAGGGGATGACCGGAGCGGCTTGGCGATGTTACCCAGTGGCTGTACAAAGATGGCTCACAATGACGTCGTACTATGTCAATGGAGATGCTACAAGGAGGTGTGCATTAGGTTGCATGCACATTGAGGATGGTAGGGATATAAGGAATCAACTAGAGACTCACTAAGGTGGCGGCTAACTGGAAAAGAGTTGCAGCAGCTGAAAATGAGGAAGGTCGATTTGAGGGATTCCCTGTGTTTGAATCATCATCAACCGAGGGAGAAACATTAGTGTAGCATAGGACACAAAATCACTACTACACAAAACGTCATCACAGACGGTTCTAAACCGTCATCACAGACGGTTTTGTGAACCGTCTGTATTTATGCGTCTGTGATAACAAGCGGTCATCACAGACGGTTTTCAAACTGTTTGTGAACTATCACAAACGGTTCTTGTTCGGAACCGTCTGTGATAGCTTTTTCGTATTGTAAAAAAAAATTTGCAGCGCGCTCGCCGGCTCAACGCAGTCTCACCACGTTAAGAACAGCAGCAACAGCTCAGCAGCAGCTTCTAACAACAACTCCTCACACAACCAACAGAAGCCAATTATTAAAACAGAACTAAAGGATCAAGCCACCGCTGCCATGACCACCACCACAAGCACCAGTAAGACTCCTCCGATGGCTGTGAAAGAGGAGGCAGTGGTAGGGTTAGAAATGGAGAAAGGCATACATGGAGATCCGGCCTAGTGCGTGATATGTATGCAGGAAATCAGAGGAAAGCAAGGGAAGAAGGGAAAGAACATGGAGAGAGGGTGAGGTGTCCATCTCTAGCTAAACTCACCGTCCTCCCATGGTAGGCTCAGCTTCCTCGCCGACAGCGCGTAGCACTTGGCGCCGTTCTCCTTCTCCAGCCACACCCTCAGCCACAATATATAAGGACAGCGCCAAATATTTTGCCTCCCACGCAAGCGTTCAAATTTTTTTGAACTCCGCACTGCAAATCACAGACGGTTTCAGACAAAAACCGTCTGTGATGACATATCACAGATAGTTCGTGATATGAACCGTTTGTGATACTTCACAGACGGTTTTTGATATGAACCGTTTGTGATGAGATAATAAGTATCTCATCATAGACGATTTGTATTAAAACCCGTCTGTGAATCTGATTTTACTATGGCTTAAAATTTTCCTTACTCTCTGATTTTACCATGGCTTAAAATTTTGCTTACTCTCTGGTTTTACCATGGCATAAAATTTTGCTTACTCTCTAATTTTACCATGGCTTCAAATTTTCCTTAATCTCTTATTTGAAGCAAAATCAGAGAGTAAGGAAAATTTGAAGCCATGGTAAAATCAATTTTACCATGGCTTCAAATTTTCCTTAATCTCTTATTTGAAGCAAAATCAGAGAGTAAGGAAAATTTGAAGCCATGGTAAAATCAGAGAGTAAGCAAAATTTTAAGCCATGGTAAAATTCCAAGTCACAGACGGTTTTTAATATAAACCGCCTATGATATACAGAGACATCACAAACGGTTTGTAAATAGAACTGTCTGTGATACTTCACAGACGGTTCTTAACAGTAACCGTCTGTGATGACTGAGATCATCACAGACGGTTCTATTTAAAATCCGTTTGTGATAGTTACATATCACAGACAGTTCTAAAGGAACCGTCTGTGATAATTTCATCATAAACGGTTCCAAAGGAACCATCTGTGATGAGGCATCTTCTATAGCTTATTTTGTAGTAGTGAATGATGCAGTCAGATGTGGTTCATGCTCACCAGAATGTCAGGGTCACGAAGGTCCGAAGTGGTGTGCACCTAAGGTGAAGAAGACGAGGGCGCATTCGCGCTATAGGGTTCTCAGAGCTACATCAAGCAAAGAGGTAAGGGGCACATGGTGACGCAGTTGGCGAGGGCAAGGAAGCTCACCAGAGCTAGAAGCATTGCGAGGCTTGCTCACCGATGTCGAGAACGACGCCCTCATTCCTAACGAACCAAGGAGCAAGAAGCTCTAGTTCTTGGTGGGAGGAAAGAATGGCGAGTTAAGGACTCTGTGATGTGGTCGGAGGCTTAAGTATGAGCAAGTAGCGCGTGAGAATAGCAGCGAGAAAATACGGCCGTGGTAAGATTCTTGCAGGCTCGCTTATGTGTTTTCACCAGCGTGGGGGTTGGGCGCCATTAAGGAAGTAGATGGCATGGGCAAAGTCTGGCGAAGGTGATGGAGGCAGGTGAGGCACGGAAACAGTGGGCAACGAGGAAAAACCGTGGGTGAGCCGGCAGAGCGCGTGAGGGTGCGCTGGCAAGCGAGGGCTAGGGCGAGGTGGAACATAGGGTTTGACGAGCGGGGTCCACCCATCAGCGACAGGGAGTGAGCGGGGTTGGCGTAGGCTGGAGCTGGGCGAGCGAGAATGGGCTGGCTCAGTTGCAGCCCAAAGGTCCAGTAGGAATTCAAAAACAGTTTTTGAATTTCCAAAATATGGCTGATTATTTGCTGAATTTTTGTACTGAGCAAACAGAGTCCAAAATTAATGACAATGTTTGTGAGGGTTCCTGACCTAGTATAGTTGCTTATGTAAATTTTTCAAGATTTTATATACTCTGTGGTTTTCCCAAAAATTCTTACAAATTTCTGTTTTCATGTAAATGCATTGTTACCTTTGATGAAAATTCACAAAGTATGCTCAAATAATTTTTCCCTCATGTAAATATGCCCAAAATTATTCTCCTAACCATTTTCATCCTATTTTTCCAAAATTGGGATTTTTGGGATGTTACATTGGTCAAACTCACAAAATTCACCACCTTCATGGTACATGGACACACTCTGGCCAGTTAGACCACCACCCATGGCTGATCTGACCGCTAGATCACCGATCAAACAGCCCCCAGCCGGTCTGACTGCCGGCAAACGGCTAGTCAGAACGCTTGAGACTTAGGAAAATTTCCTAGGTGTGAAAATTGTACTCTCTCTGGAAATTTTAAATTCTATCTAATTTTACCTCAAAACTCCATTTTCAATTAGACCAAGCGCAAACTCATCCTCTAACCTTCCTACACATGATTTTTGGCTAATTCCAAAAATAGCACTTTTCATTTTTGACCGGTCTGACCGCCACCGAAGGCCTGTCAGACTGCCTCTGACCTTGCCTAAACAAAGCAATTAACAATGTCCTTTTGAATGGTTGGAACCACCATTTGATTATTTCTAGGAGCATTAATGGTAGTATTCAATCAAATACTATGCTCCTCTTTAGTGACTCTGCTTGTTGAGAGCAACAATAAATGAATGGTCTTGTTTTAGCAAATTGTTACATCCTTTCACTGCCGTGTTACGAAAACTATAACATCAATCTACATGATCTTGAAGTTTGTCTGACTTGTTCTAGCCAGAAAAACCATCTGTAACGAATGCATCGTGCCCACCTTAGCCTTCAATACAGTCTAAAAAAGCTTTATCCGCCTTCTCGCTATACTCTAGCCAGTCATATTTAGTGAACTATTCAGGATTAAACCGATGCGAATGGGCTGATATGCTCTTTTGTGGGTACTTAAAACCAGGCTGTGGTCTGCATAGACCTCTAATCAAATATTTTCACCTTATGTGATCTTGTAGCTTTTGGTCTATGTATTATGATACTAGACTCCTGTGCGCGCCTAAGCGAAAAAACGTAAATAGTTCTAAATTAAGGTTTTTTTTGGCTGAACAATCCTTTTTGAGGAAATGTGAACAGCAGGTTGTAAAACAATTGTATGTGTTCATTAACACCATCTGACTATGTAAGAATATAGTATAAAGATTTGATACCTGCGTTAAGCTTCCTCTAAGAAGCACAGAACATATTCCAAACTTTACATGTTTTTGCCATGTAACGTTGGGTTGAGCTAGTTCCGGTCTTTATGCAGCGCGCTAGATTAATCAGAGTACAACAACTTAGCTAGTAAGAATGGAACTGAAGTGTGGAACCATAGAGAATACGAATTTGGTGCTTTGCCTTTCCTGCTTCTACTTAGTCCTCATCATAGTAGCTTTACAAAGCTGAAGTTAACTTTGCAGGCAACTTCCTGCTGCTCCTTTTCACCACCAGTGTTCTAGTTTGCATGCTAAACCAAAGTAAGGCTTCTACAAGACGGTTAGGCTTTACATAAACAAAAGCTTCACAACATGTATCTGAAATATTGATCTATACTTCGGATCAAAGCATCTTAGTGACTCTTGTTGCAAGAAATGAAGAATTAAAGGCTACATGATTGGGATTCCATATTCTGATTAAATCAAATGGAAACTAATCTTCTATGTCAAAAAGTTTTAGCATTACTTGGCAAGCATCAACCTAGGCCAATTATTCTAGTGGCTTACAGAGTCTGAAAAGCTTTGCTAATGTGAACCCCTAGATTAGCATTTCCTCAAAAAGGATTGTCCAGCTCCACGACTCAAGAACTGTGACCGATCGAAGCAATGCAACAACAAAGGAGCAAAACATCTACGTGAATTCAAGAATTAACACCTCCAGAAAATCACAGATCTCCTGCAAGGAAATAGAAACCTTTCCGCAAACATGGCAATGAAATGTTTCGTCCAATAAATTTGTTCGGCCAAACACAAACAAGGATGGTTTTATGTGAATTTGGAGGAACATCTAGAGTCACCTGCGGCAATGACGAGGAGGAGGACGTGGTCCAGAGCTGTTGGGGCTGCGGAGCATGTCGTCTTCTGGCGCCAAGGAAGGATTGACCGGCAGTGCTCCAGCATGGGGAGGACAAATCGCGCCTCACTCTAGCGCGTGGCCCCCTTGGTCGCCCAAGTCGGTGTCGTTGCACCTTGCTCACACCCGCTGCTGCCCTCGCTCAAGCTCGGAGCCGTCGGGACTGGGGAAGATGAATAGTTGGTGGATCTGGCCACAGGTCGACGCACTCCCGGTGGAACAGATGACCGCAATCCGGCAGCATCCGGAGCACATTGCCGTCGCCGTAGTTATCCAGGCATATCGAGTACCACGTGCACGTGGTGCCTTTCTTCCCCTTCGCAGCCTCCTTCCAGGGCCGTTTCTAGCATTTCGGAGGCCCTAGGGCGAGACAAAATAGAAGGCCCTTTATTATAACATAAACAAATAGTGCTACTTTTATATCAACTGCAAAGCTATTCAATACATCAAAAATATACAAACTACTCATAGAAAGTAATTTCTTTTAACATTTCTAGATGCAAAGTCATTGATAATAGTATCCACATCAATGTGATCTAACATATCCTTTTCAATGCATAAAGTGGCCAGACCATTCAACCTTTCTTGTGATATTGATGACCTCAAATAGTTTTTCAATAACTTCAACTTTGAAAAGCTTTTTTCAGTTGATGCTACAATCACAGGTACAATAAATAAGATTCGATAAGCAATTGAAACATTTGGATAACAATCTACATCTCTAACAAACTAAAAAAATCTCAATAGCAGACATTGTCACATGGCAAAGTCATTTGCAACACTCTTAATTCAGAGAAATGAGATGTATCAGGATACCCATCCCTACACTCTTAACCTCAATCTAGTTAGTAGTTATACAACCCTACAGAGCAATAGAGCATATATAGGATATACAATTATACATATACGTATATGTAGTACGATGTATCAGGATCGGGGGCCCTGGGTGGTCGCCTTCTTGCCCCCTCCTCGAACAGCCCTGCCTCCTTCTTGGGCTTGCCGTACATCACCTCCAGTACTCCATGAGCGAGGTCTCGTTGATGCCGAGCTCGGCGTTAGGCCATCACGCGCCACCGCCATCGCCATTGTCGCCCCATGGTCGGCGGTAGTAATGTGTGGGTGCGAAGTATGAGGCGAGCGTGATGGTGGTGATGAGGAGGAGGATGCCGACGGATCTGTTGTGTATGTCCGGCCGCCGTCTTGATGCGGTCTCGAAATAACATGCCGATGGAGTTGCCGTCACCCGTTACCTCGCTACCATGGTTCTAGATTTGCAGTAGCGGAAGCGAAGGCGGCGAGGGAAGAAGCGAGGGCGCAGGAGGCGTTCCTTGGGAAGAGTAAGGAGCCTGGGGGGCAACAGCAGTGGCGAAGAAGAAGGGGGGCGATGGGGAAAAGAGCAGACGGGGAAGGAGGAAGCGGGGGCGGGGGAGGGGGCTTGCAGAGCACGTGGAAGCAAGGAGGAGGGAGCTTTCGTGGGGACGAGGAAGGAGGCTGGGGCAGAGGACAGCGGCGAAGAAGCAGGAGGGAAACGACAGCCGGGGAGGGAGGGCGGAGGCGAACAAAGCAACGGGAGGCGGGGAGGAGGAGGGGGAGGTAGCGGAGAAGAGCACGTGGCCGAAAGAGCGACGACGCGAAGGCCTCGCAGGCATGCAAAACCAAAACTAAATCAGACGGTCGCGAATGATCCCGCTCGGCATCGGACGCGCCAAAAAAAAAGGGGCCGACGTGACCTGTGGTTTGGAGCCTCAATTTTTTCTCTAATTATACCGGAGGATTCTTCCTATCAACTGGATCATAAGGAAGATGATCCAAATTTACCTCATTTTGCGAGACCGGCAAAGAAGGACGAGCAGTACGATTAATGTTTGATGCACCTCCATCTCTACTTGAAATCCCTCCATCAAGACCCTCAGTGTCACTGGCCGTTGGTATTTTTCTTTTCAAAAACCGTTCCATTATACTTTTACTACTTGTCAAATTAATGGAAATTATTAAACACTAAAGTAGATACCAAATATACAAGATATACAAATGATCAATCTCACTAATTTCCTTACCTCACATTGTGTTGGAAAGAATTAGAGAAAGCCTCCTCCACCTGAGTCACCTGACCACCCACCACTAGTCGAGTCGATCATCAAGAATTCAAGACATCAACCAAACCCTAAGAAGATCAATAAATCATCATTGCTCCTTGTGAGTACTGAGAGATCGGGCGGGCCACGGTCCATTGGTGCTTCAATGGTCCTTGCTATCTCAGGGGCTCGACATGATCAGAAGGAAATAGTCGAATTTGGATTGGGAGTTGGGATTTAGGTTAGGGGACTACCGACTGGGCGTGCAAGTGCGAGCAGGGCGCCGAGTGAATCTCGTTCTGAGGGCTGAGGAGGCGAGAGGTATTGTTGATTCGTTTATGTGCTGAGGAGGCGAGAGAAACCGGCTGGGCTGGGCTGGGCTGGCCGGCTGGGTGAAGTGGGTTGCTACCTTGCCTCCTAGACTCCGACTCCCCCTTGTGCACTGCTGGCTTGCTAGGACAAGTGGGCTGCCAAAGCAATCAGGCAAGAGAATGTGGGCTGACAAAATTCCAATAGGGCCATCTGCAAAAAATAATAGGGGAGTATGTGGGCTGGGCTCGGGGCGTCGGGTGTCTAATGACCTCGGCCCAGCACTGTATTAGCAGGTGACGACAGCGGATAGATGATGCATTCGCTAGTCATCGCAGCCAAATAGCACTCTCTTCTGGGATCTACTTTCCTTGATTCTAGTTCATCTGCAAGGAAAACCTATGTGTTTGGTGAACTTGTGTGATACTGTGACAGTATGACTTCATTAAGAAACAATTGTGCCGGACTTCCAACTCGTATGCCTTTTACATTCGAAGGATGCATTTTTGTGATTGAATGAATGGAATGTGTACATCAAAAACATAGATAAGAAAATCTGGCTTAAGCTGATGCATGAGGCAAATTTGTGATATATGTTTTGATTCCATTTGGTGTTTAGTTTTTGGGTTAGTGTTTAGGGTTATAGAGTTTAGGTTTATGGTTTTTAGGTCTAGGGTTTAGGATTTCGGGTTGGAGTTTTGGTTTTAGGGTTTACAGTTTTTAGGGTTCACAGTTTTGGGGTTTTAGAGTTTAGGGTTACTGTTTAGAGTTAGAGTTTAGGATTAAGGTTTAGTATTTTAGGGTTTAGGGTTTCGAGTTGGGGTTCGGGTTTAGGGTTTCGGGTTTTTAGGGTTTATAGTTTTTAGGGTTTTAGGGTTTAGAGTTATTAGGATTTAGTGTTGAGGGTTTAGAATTAATAAGGATTAGTATTTTAGGGTTTATGGTTTTCGGGATTTAGTGTTTAGGGTTTTTGTATTTTGGCATTTTTAGTCCATATGCAGTGGCATAATCTCTTTTAAGCACTATGAGCAGTGGCATTTTCAAAATCTTCATGGGAAAATTTTTGGCATTATTAACGTAGAGTTAGGTCAACAACACAACCCATTAGGACAGTACACAACCCATTTTGGAACACATGGATTTTAATATTCTTACAAGCCGAGGCGGACTAGTAGAAATGCCACATTAGACATTACTCTAGTGTCAAATTTATCTCTTTCTCTTTAAGATAGGATCCACAGCTAAATAAAATATCATCCGTCTCTTTTCCCCTAAACAAAATCACTCTCTCCCATCCGCCACTCTTTCCCTCCAGTCATATTTGTATTGCGAGTACCAGACTTGGTACTAATTCCAACAAAAAAAAAATCTAGCACTGGTAGCCTGCAATGTGGGGTACCAGACCCAAGCCCTCTCTCTCCTCTATTGGTACCGGCTCAAAAGTATGTTTTTCGTATGGACACACACTACACGTACGCCCGCTCTCACACATATATATGGGTGCGACACTAGATGTGAAAAATATGATATTCTAAAATGTTACTCTGGAGTTAAGAAGGAATTTTACTGGAATTACGTTGTTTTCTGCGAAATTTTAGTGAAACTTATTAATCCCGGAGCTTTAATGCAATTTACCGGCCGGACACGGACAGAGCGGAGAGGTCCACTGCACGCGCGCAGCACTCAAGGTGGTGGTATAGTATGCTCACGCTTCCTTCCACCTCCTCTTCGATTGCCAAATTTTCTCCTCCATTGCTGAAATTCTTATCCAACAATTTTCTTGCTCTGCATTCCTCGTGCCACCTCAAATCTTGTGCCCAGTTGCGGATTCATGGCTCTCTAATTCTAGATTTCTCCTTGCTGCAGCATCTTTGCACACCACCTGTTCGACCAAATGCCTCCGAGCCCCCATCCCATGGCGGAGACGTCCGACAACTGGAACATGTCCCCCGCGCGCGTCTCCCGCGCGGGCGACCGGATCAGAGCCCTCCCCGAGGACGTCCTCCTCCGCGTCATGTCCCACTTGAACGCGCGCCACGCCGTGCAAACGTGCGTGCTGTCGCCGCGGTGGCGCGACCTCTGGCGGTCTGTGCCGCGCATCAACGCCTCGTACGAGGAGTTTGAAGGCAAGGCTGACACCGTCGAGGAGTGCGAGGCGTTGTTCAAGAAGTTCGTCAACCGTTTGCTGATGCTCCGTAACCCCATAGTCCTGGACGAGTTCCGGCTCTGCTACAGCATGGAGGCCGTCAACGCCGACTCAGCAGACGCGAACCTATGGATCGCCCATGCTTTACAGTGCAATGCTTGGGCCGTCGAGGTTGTCAATCGGGTCGAACCGTTACAGCTCGATCCTGCGGTATTCACTTCAAAGTACTTGAAAAGACTGCGGCTTGCCAGTGCTGATTTGACCCCTGGTTTCTTTAGGCAGCTCCAAACGGGCTGCCCAGGATTGGTATATCTCTCCTTATTTGACTGCACCATTATGGACACTGATATTTCCTCCAGGACACTGAAGGTTCTGGACATCTCTATTGAAGTTCGGTTCTCATTTGATCACCAGACTTCTATTTCTACTCCAAGCCTCATTTCTCTGTGCTTCGATGGTCCTTCGGGGGCTCGACTTCCTTTACTGAACAACATGGCATCACTAGGGACGGCATCAGTTTCACTTAAAGGCTGGATCCTTGAATTTCACGTTGATGATATCCAACAGTTTCTCAAGAGCCTTTCTGGTGTTAGAAGTTTGGATGTGTACTATATGGACAAAAGGGTAAGATTCTTGATTCTACATGACTATCCGTGATTTCTCCTTTTCGTAGTATATCCTGTATCTTCTGCTATTTATCAATACCAAAACTGTGACCTAAGCATGGTGTTTAGTCTTGACCCTTCACAATTAAAATAGAGGAGCCATTACATAAGTGCAAAACCAAGTGTCTGATAGGATGATTGATGTTGTCAAGTGTCCACTCAAAAGGGATTAAATTTGCTGATTGTACTGACCTTCTGGAATATCTGGAAACAAAGAAATGATTGTGTCTTCAATGGAGCGCAACCAAATGTTCATTGTCTTGTAGTCAAAATCAAGGAAGGATGTATGGACCATGGCACTTCGAGTTCTTGTTATTGTGGTTTGCTTGGTGTCCCAAACCAGCATGAAATCCTAGTTGAGCCCGTTCGTTGTTACTTCTTCTATTGAATGAAATATACGCTGCTCTCTTGCATACTCTCCAGAAAAAGTGTCCACTCTAGGCAATCTAGTTCATATGCTTAGATTGTAGGTTCATCCACCTGTTGACCAAAATATCTTAGCTGGTGGTATGATTTCGGAATGAAGCTCATGCATTTCTCATTCAGTGGTATCTACCTGTTCTACTGTGGATTCAATATAGGCTGTAAAAGCTTAAAGTGCATCTTGTCATATAGAAGAATGATTAGTTGACTTTAATTGCTATTACTTCATGTAGAAGTGAAAATTAAAAGGCACCATCATTAAAAATGCTTCAGCAATCTTTGAAAGCTCCATTTGCAACACTTGGTAACAGATCATTGCAATCAAACAGATAGATCTTCCATTGCTTTTTCACCAGTGCATCTATCTGACTTGCATGGAAAAGCAGTCTGCTGATTAAATCATATTTCCCCCAGATTATTGACTCTCCCCCTCTTTCTCTCTCTCATACACACACTGAAAAAATAAGTACAATATTGTTTGATATGGATTATTTTTGTTAACATGATTCTGTTTCTGTCATGGTTTTTTCACATCCATTATGTCTAAATCTGTAGTTCTACTTCTACCTGAAAGTTTTTCTAAAATATTGCATGGGTTTTATGTCATAATGTTAGTATGGTTTTAGCATGTGCCTGAATCCGGAAAAACATTTCTAGAATATGGCATAGGTTTCATGTCATGTCCTAATCCTTTGAACCTTGTGCAGGTTAAGGTGGAAAAGAATTATCAATGGTGTCCGAAATTCAGCAATCTTCTAAACTTGAATCTTGGTGAATGGTGTTTGCATGCAAACTTCTATGCATTGATAGTCTTCCTTCAGAACTCACCTAATCTGAAGAAGCTAACTCTGAAACTCAACGGGGTACATGTTTTTCTCCACATGTATATTGTTCCTGGAATGAGAGTTGCCATCAAGATTAAACTTGTATGTTTTTTCCTGCTATAGGATGGTTTGGATATACGTTCAGGAATCATTGGCGAATTAGAAGAAAGATCATTTACATGTAAGCAGCTTGAGATTGTTGAAATCATTTGCTCAGAGGGTGATCCCCTGCTCTACTACGTGAAACAGTTTTTGCATGATAGTGGCATAACCTCTGGTCAGATTCATATCAATCAATTGAACTAGCTCCGACGCATGGCACCCGAAATTTTCAGGTTTGAATACAGGTGAAATGTCAGTGGGTTGCTCACTTACTTGTTGCCGCAGGCAAATATCACTCTCCTCTTGGATTTACTCTCATTCATTCTGGTTCAGTTGGAAGGAACAAGGCTTGCATGTTTGGTGCTCTTCCTCTTTTTTCCTGCTGTAGGATCGTAGGGATGAATCTGAAAGAATTGCTGCTGACTGCTTAGCCAAAAGAAAGATCATTTAGATATGAGCATATTAAGATTGTTGAAATCATATGGTTGGAGGGTGATCCCCTGCTCGTCAGTGTTGTAGTGTTTTTTGCTTGCTAGTGGCTTAACCTCTGACCAGATTGATATCAGGCAGTGGAGTCTGGAACCAGTTACCACACGAATATCCTGAAATTTTGAGTTACGAAAATTGGTGAGATTGTCACAGGTTCACGCGTCGATCATTAGTGGACGCAGGAACATATATATGCATGTTGAGCTCTCTTGCATGGTACTGAGTTGCATATTCGCCTCGTACTGTCGATTGATGCGTGTTGTCTACTGCAAACATGTAGAGAAGAGGATGTAGATGTTCGTGGATGCCACAAGAAGTAAATCAATTGTGGTCTTAATCTGTGTTTTTCCTGACGTACAGGTGCTGTTAAAATCTCATGATCTACTTTCACTTGATTTGAAATCGAGTGGCATTTTATGAGCCTGTTTTTCTCTTCGTAGTAAACGTGTCCGTTGGCGGCCCGAAATTAAATCTTGTCCGGTAGGGAGATAAAAGCATGTTATGACGGAGTGGATGACTTGTGTACAGCAGAAATATTAATTGATGATATGCTACGAAAACTAGGCTCGCACAAATTAGATTATCTCTATTACTTAAAAATTGGAGTTGGTAGTTGTCCTTCCTCCTTCGTGCGATGTGAGCCGTTGGATGCGTCCTTTCTTGATCTTTCTCGACTCCTGTAGTCCTAGAAACCTCCTCCACTCCCCCCGCATCACAACTGCCCAACCACACTCCCACGCCCTACTCTCCCTTGCGTTAGTACCCTCTTTCTCCCCTACATTGCTACGACATCTGCCCACCTCCATCCCCTCACTGACCGGGCCGCCCTTGTCTAATCGCTGACCACGCCTCCCTCGACCTCTCGTCATGCCACCACCATCCAATCGGTCGCGCTACCCCTGTCCTCTCGCCGCTCCGGCGGAGGAGAGTTGGGATGGCTAAAGACGCTAACAATGAGGAAGCTGTGGTCGTGGGCAATGGGCAGCCTCCTGCCCTATGTCGAAGAGCGTTAGGAAGAAACAGCAGAAGTAGGAGCGGCTGGCGGCGCGGAAGGCGGCGGAGAAGAAGCGCCGGCACGCCGACGTGGAAAGGCGGAGGCACGAGTGGGAGGAGGCGTTGGTCGTAGCGCCGTCGGACAAGGCGCGCATCGAGATGGTGGTGGCGCGCGAAGGTGCGGCATAGCGGTAGAGCAACAGCGGAGGAGCACACAGCACATCTTTGAGTGGCTCCAGCGTGTGGCAGAGGGCGCCAGGCAAAAGGTGGTGCTTGACCACGAGTTCGGCGACCTCATGCGGCCCAACGATATCCATCGCCTCCTGTCGCTGCCCTACCCCGCCACGCCGGATCCGGCCGCCACATACGCCCCCGATGTAGCCCTGCCTCGTTGCTCTCCGGCTGCCACCGACGCCCCGATGCGGCCCATCGCTGCCTTGCTCCGGCCACACCAGACACCGCGCCGCCATACGACGCTGGCTCCCTCCCTCTCCGCCCCTTAGGTCCACTGCTTCCTTCTGGTTCCTTTCACCGTAGGCCTCCACTTCCTCCTGGGAGCTTGTTAGTAGCAATCTTTCATCTGAATACGTATTCATTCTTTCACCCATTTCATATGGAGCTTGGTGTATGAACTGCATTGCTGATTTTGCTTGATTTTGGCTCGAAAAATTTCCCAAGTTGACATGATTTGTAGTCTTTTATTTGTATCATGACCCTTCTTGAAATCTTAAACTAGGAACTTGTGTTAGATCTAATTTGCAAGACCAGTTTATGTTTTTTTTGAACTTGTATAGCTTAATATGGATCGTGGAGTTAGAATTTGTGTAATCAAACCTAGCTATAATCTGACTCCTTTATGTATTCAAGTGGACCATAGCTGTCTGTTAAACTAATGGCTTAAGACTTCAAAATATTCTGTCTATCTGTGGGACTTCTGAAAATTACTCATCGATATTAGAGTAATGTGGTTGTTCATCTATGTGCCTATGTTGGACGCTCTATTATAGGGGACTTAGGGTTGGAATTGAGAGGGCCTTTGGTGTTTACCGTTTAATGGAGACAAAGCACTGCTTCGAAAAGCATAGTTTTGTATTTGGGTCTTACTTTTGTCTATCATAATGTCTTGTTCGATTTACATTCATCTTAAGATGAAAGTTAATGGAAAGTGAGTAAATTTCAAGAGGCATCTTCTGAATTGGTTGTGCAGTCGTGTATTATTTTCTTAGAAGATCCGACCTACATTATGGCTGAGACAATATCATAAAAATGTCTAATATTTTTCAGAATACGGCATAGTTTCTAGAAGTTCAGAAATAAGCATTTCCTTTTTAGTTATTCATATTGTTGCTATAAAGCATTCACATCAATTTTCTAATTAGATTCTATAGGAAAAGCATAATGTACTATCTCTGGAGATTCCTCTTATTAAGCACGCTGAAGGCCCTGATACAGTTAGGCTTTCATTTTTCTTGCATGGTAGGTGGTCCAGTCTTTCTTTTGCAGCAATTTGACATTGCATTTTTTGTTCTTTCTTGCCTTGTACATCTATTTGCTCCAACAGATACTATAATTTTTCATTCTTGATATTATCCTCTTTACAGTCTCTTTGTGAAAATCGCAACTACAAAATTCATGGTTTAGTAACTTTAGTCTTCTGTTTTTATAGATGAAAAGTTTGACTAGATTACTATAACATCTCCTGAGGCAGCTACAGTGTTCCTTGAGGGATAGAACTAAGATTCAAACATATCGCAGTTATTGTGCGCAATGTTGCTACAAATAGAAATTATGTGTCATTTCACGATTCATTCCTCATAAGTTGTGGGCTTGTGGCAGCATAGGTTTGTGCACTTTCTGTCATTGGTTTGTTGGATAAACCAAATCTATGATGTGTTTTATGTGTCTATAGTTTTTATGAACCTTCGTTCCTTCACTCAAATAATTGTTACAAGAATACACCAGAACAACTCAAACATAATATAAGACTGCGTATTTGACATACATTACACAATAATTCAATACCAGGGCTGCTGGAAGTCCTAAGGTGCAAATAGCAGTTGTTGGAGCAGGGATTGCAAGAATTTTTTTTGAAGCATTGCAGTCTGATGATAGATCCCTTGAGGTTGCATTCTCTCCTTCCAAAGGTACCTTGCCATGTAATTTATACAATGTAATTACTACCCATGCATTTTAAAGACTTCACATATCTTGAAGGCTCGAACTCTATTTCAGTCTACAAGGCACTTATTCCATTTCTTTCTTTGTCTGCTATGGGTTAAGTTTTGGCCTCAAAGCTTCCAAGGACTAGTGAGACTACCTGTAAAGTGTTGTATCCTGCATTTGCAAAGGTTGGCCATGAAATTTGTGAGTCATTCTAGTGTTCATATAGTTAGCATTTCTCTACTTGCTATTTTCCTTTCCTTTCAATTAAGTCATATGTTTTCTAGCTTTCTGTTTTCCAGATTGAGTTATGAATTCATCAGGACTTTGCAAATAACTATGTACTATAATAGCTTTGAGCTTGGATTTTGCTGTTGATGGGTTTAAGCTTTAAACTACATGCATTAATTTCGATCTATGGGCTTGGTTCACTCTTTTTATTCCTTAATTCTTGTGGTTTGTACCTTCCTCAACAACTGCATGAAATATTTAGGCTTTATGTTACTTAACTCTGTCGTGCAATGCAAAGAATGGGCTGTCAGATCGAGGGTGTGAGGTGACAAGACTAAACACATATACAGCTGTAAAATTTTCACTTATATTGAATTGTCTCTTTCTTTTATTTAATTCTCGTTCCATGTCTCACCTCATGTACACATAAAACAAGTCTTTTGCATCTTTTGAGCTACTTCTGGTGATCTATGGTACACAAAACTAGGTTGAATTTTTCGTTAACTTGTAATTGATCATTTGCTCTCTCAGTGTTAAACTATTGAACTAGAGGCATCCGCTCTCTTTAACAACTATGATGGATTCCGGTGATGGTGGTGGCTTCTGGTGGCATCAGCAGTTTCTTGTGGTGGTGGCAGCACATGGCTAATGAGGCGGTAGAGGCATGCATCAGCAGCATCACATGTTTTTTTTTCTCTCCTTCATGTGCTCTCTTCCTTCTCTTTCGTTTTTTTCATTCTTAATCCCCTACATGTGTGAGTGTGGCAAGATTAATGTGCATTCGTGTATGTAGCTTGGGTCTTAGTTTTGATATGTGGATTTTGATGAATGTTTGATGTAGTGTTCTTCTGTGCAGATGAAGCTTGTGAAGGAGAACCATGTGCTCACTATCAGTCGAGTAGGTGTCAACCTCTCTTTTGGAATATTGATCATAGTGATGATATATGTTTTTTGTGCGCATAATTGTATTGAGAATCCAATGATTTTTTTTGTTTTTGGTGTGTTTTTTCACTACCCACTTAATGGAACGTGTGAGAATTGAATAAAGCACCGCAGTTTGGCATCTTTTTTTTTAAAAGGAAATCATATGGTGTTTTAGTTAGATGACAACATAATTCTATTAACACAAGAGTGCTACATTGTTAAAGACAAGCTCTCACAAAAAAGCAACCTCGTCAGTCATGCAGTCAAGGGGCTCGTCACATATGAACTTCGGCTTTTATGCTCGACTATTGTTGTTGTCTAACCTTATATGATTTTTGCATCACAGTGAGAGCAAAAGGAGAACAATTGGTAATTGTTAATATTTGTATTGAGAATTGGAAAGATTGTTGACATCTATTATCCATGCTGAATAGAGGGACGTAAATTCTAAAAATGGCTTGTATGCCAGAATTGGTGTTTGTTTATCTTTCAAAATATTTAGGTTTGAGGTTTGATATTCAATGCTACAACGTAACGTATGCTGGTTTACAGGGTAATATCAAGGTTGGGACTGTAAATGGCGCATGACAAGCAACTGGCAAGTGATGGCGGAGGCATTTCAATGACCTAACAGTGATGATGGCTTTATTTTGCTTTTGCGTTTTAGAATATGTAATAAGAAAATGTTTACGATTTGATTTATTTACTAGCCTGCAAAGAGATGTTTCACTTGATATATGTGTGAAAGCAAATTGATATTTATTGTAAGGTTTACAACCATGTCTCACTCTCTTTTAGGATTTCGTTGCAACGGACAGACACCCTACTAGTCTAGTGTAGTTCTGATTGATTCCATCTTGTCATTGTGTTTTCCTAATGCCGTCTTATAATTTCGTCATGCAATTCGAGCTCGTGGCCATGTGTCTCCTCTACGGTGACTTCTACAGCAGCATTCCCGTAGTATCCCCGTGGGATGCGCTTCCATCTCGCTGTCTAGGCTCATCACCCATAGGGCTGGCTATCGAGCCGGTCTGGTTCGGCTCGTGCAAGCTGGCTAACTAGGTAGGTCGGCTCAGCTGGTTAAGTTAACGAGTTGAAAACTTGGCTCAGCTCGATAAAAGCTAGAGCTGCTTGCGATCCATGCAAGCTTGAACACAAGTTGAGCGACAGGAGGACGATATAAATGAAAATGTAGCTAATTATATTGCATTAAAGCAAAACATAGGTAATTAGGAAGGAGCTGATTAGCAATCCTAACAATTTCTTGTTCAAGCACATGCTAACATGATTACATGGACACAGCTAATTAAAAGTCTTCCACATCAAAAGTCATCACCTGCACACCCAAGTTCAATAGTCCAACTACAACCACAAAAATAGTTAACAATACAAATTTCAAAGTCAAAACAGTTAGCTTTTCTACCAACCATAATTCCATAGGCAGAGCTTTCTAAGATTCAGTTTCTGCAAGAAAAGCTACCAAACAAACATACCTTTTGAATATGCAAGACAAAACAGGTATTCATTAGTTTTAAGTGGTGAAAAAATAGATCAAAATGAGCACCAACACTAAGAAAAATAAAAGTGGTGTTTACTAGTTACTTGGCACCTGACTATTAGCTAAAGAAATGTGTTCAATATCAAACTCACGAGCCCATGATAACATCAACACACAAAAGCGGCCTATAAGCTATTTAATTACTAGACTCTAATGAGTTGACGAGTGGCTTGCGAGCTAGCTCGGTTTAGCTCGTTAAGACACCGAGCTAAGAAAGAGACTCGGCTTAGCACATAACTTTACAAGCCGAGTTAGCTTCGAGCTTTTTTGCCAGCCCTAATCACCCAAAGCAAGTGAACGCCAGCACCACATCACACAAGTTAGTAGCTCAAAGGTCGTGATGGATGGATTGATTGATCGATGCACATTAGGACATGGCTTCATAGGGCAACAATGTTTGTTGGACCCAAGATGGAGGACTTATCCACCATGCTTTCCAGCGGTGTTGATACGTCACACTGTCGGACCCACTCACCCACGTTTGTGTTCCAAGTTATGAAAATATTCTTCAACTGAAAACATAGAGGTCCATGATAGCAAAAATAGTAGTGCAAATTATTCGTACTAGAGACAAAATCTCAAATAATATAAAAAATTAAAAAATAATTAAGAAAATTACAAGTTAACTCAGCGATGCTTCATGCCTTGAAAGTGAGGTATGTTGTCATCATCCTTAGGAAAAAAAAACCTCCCTCAATAAATGTAACCGAGCAATCATTCAAGTATTGCCCCCAATCTATTTCTTAGCTTATTCTTCACAAAATTCATTGAAGAAAATACTATGTCAACACTTGAAGTTGCCATGGGAAGAATTAGCACCAATTTGAAATTTTCTGAACCTTTCATCTATATGCATATCAGCAATGAAGTGTGTAAGTTGGAAGGGAAGATACATCAATTCTATCCATGAGAAATCCTTAGGATAAAACTGAGCATGCCTAACCAAGTTGTCCTTGTCATAAGCAGCTAATGAATCAACAGGATCGGATGATACCATGCAAAGAAGCAAATTTGTGTTTACCTCATCAAACATGTCGTTAAGCTCTTGAAGCTGACTGTCAATGACACTTAAAGAACATTTCAACATAGAAGCGATGGAGATTCTTGACCTTTTTGAAGAAGCTTTTGGATCTTGCAACCGGCTTATAGAGACCATCACTTTCGTCATGTCTTATAGAGCCAATTTTAAACCTCAAGGAAATTTTCTTTATTTCGTGAGTCTTCACTTTCATCACGTGCACAACAAGCCAACCCTTGACGGAAAAGAAACCTCAAGCACTTAAGCAAATTGGTCAAGCGGGATTTATATATAGCCTTTTGTTGTTTGGAGTTTGAAGCAAGAGACTCTTCAATTGATGCTTTAGGTTTAATGAAGAAATTGTATTTCTCTAGAGCTTCATTGTTAGCACTATTAATACCACCAATATGTTTGTATCTTTATTATTCCAATTTCTAAATCCTCCATTCACAAAACTATCTCCACTAGCATAATTAGTTTTATCCTTGAACAAATAAGAGAAAATTGCATTGTAGGTCCCTGAACTTACGAGGTTGTACCACTTAGCTTATTGAACTTGCGTTGAAGCGAAGTTTGTTGGATACGATGCCGGCGACTTCATCCCCTCCGACTCCAGTGGACTCGTGGCCGTCCCATTCCGGCCATGTTCATTGTTCCCTTCACCTCACGCCGACAAAAACGGATTCTTCGGACCCAGGAATGCACCGTGCTCGCGCCTTCACTAGAGCTCCACCGTCATAGCTTGCCATCGCTGTCGTCCTTGCCTCCTCTAAGTCGGCCGTGAGAGAGAGAAGTACATTCCCAGTGTCAAAGCAGAAGCTATTCACCCTGCACGAAGTCCATTTGGTCGTTTGCTAACAGAAAAAGCTGAGCTAGCAAATCACCGTGAAAGAGAGAGAAGTAATGTGCCCCCTGTTGTGGGAACCCCCGAAATCGAATCTATTTCAAGTTAAAAGATTACACCAGAGGCATAACTCTTAACAGGAAGCGAGCCCGATTTCATGTCCCGGATATGTGTCTCGTATTAGCTCCCAAGATCAATGGCTAATACACACATATCCTGAACAACATTGTACACAGTCATACACAATTCATATATTTAAAAGTGATTTACAAGACTAGGACTTAGGTCCGTAAATTACACAAGTGACCGAGTTGTCACATCCTCAACTTAATAAAGAGAATTATTATGCATCTCATGAGCATGCATCATGGTTTTCAAACTTTTGCATAATTTATTGCACTTGGAAAATCTTAAACAAGGGTTAAACCTTCACTTTGTAATTCAACTCCAACTGAAAATAGGAACAAAACCCTATGAACATCCTCTGGAAATAATTTATTCAAATGCTATAGTAATTATAACGAATTAATATAATTTTTCCCAAATTTTTTGGGACTGGGTTAAACCTTGAGAAAATTCAAACATCATTTAAGGACATAGATTAAGTTTGAATTTATAATATACAAAATATTTCATGAACAGTATTATATTATAATTTTTATGAATACTAGACCTTTCCAGGAACCCCCATGATTTATTTCATGATTTTATGAAATTTATTACTATATTTAACACCTTGGTCAAAGTGGAGAAAACAATTTAAACTCAGTCAAACCCTAAAACCCAAACCTAGTCGCTACTGTTCATCGGGTGCAAACCTGACCTGGTGAACTGACTCGGTCGAACCACCTAATTGCACCTTCACATGCAAGCGTTGGATCTAACTTCAACGGTCCAGATTCTCACCTCTTTGCGACCTGTCCGAAACGCCCATCCAATCTGAGCCGCCCGATTGGAAATCGACGGCCCAAGTTGCGTACCCCTTCGGAAGGGTCCAAGCGCCCTTTTCTTATCTGTGCCGTCCATCTGAAATCCAACGGCCAGCACCGAGTCACTTAAACCCGCCCGCGCGCTCGCGATGAGTCACTACCACGCCGGGCCCACCTGCCAACTTTGTCTTCAACCTCCCGTCACCTCGCGAGAGAGCTTGCGCAGCGTCCAAGCTTCTCGACGTGCCCAGAACGGCTCTTCGACGCCGTCAATCCACCGCCCTCCCGAGCCTATCGCATTGCTTCTCCGCTTGACGCCGCCTCCACTCCGTCCATCGCCCGGGGATAATACCCCCTCTGCCCATTCAATTTGACTCACTTCTCCTCTGTTGAGGAGGGAAGTGGTTGGAGCTCCCTTCTCGTAGGTTCCTTCGCTTGGTAGCCCTCGATTCCATGCTCACTGCCTTGTCCATTTTAGCTCATGCGACCTTCTATTGTTGCTTGTAGCTGCCGGACCAGCTTCGTGCTCTCGGCTCATTCCGGAGCACGCCCCGCCGGACACCTCCGTGGCTTCTCCGTGTCCAGGAGGTATTGTCCTAAACCTAGCGCGTCGCTTTGTGCCTTTTTGCTTAGTAATCAAAACCCCACACTTTATTTCGGCAATGCACGACAGGATTAAGGTGAATCGGAGTTTTACCCATTTCGGCCCTAGGACCAACTCTTCGCCTCCCACCTTGTTCCGGTAAGCCGTGGTTCAATTCCTTGATATACTAGCATCCCCTTAAGGTCCTTAATCCCTTCCGACCACTCACTCTTCTTTGTTTTGCTGAAGGACCTCTCTCCGCGTTGAAGCTCGTCGCGATTGTTTTCTTCTCCGGTGCCGACGCAGTTCCAGCCACTCCAAGCTTCCTCGAGCACCCTCCTCCGCTCAGGTAGCTCTCTATTAGTCCCTAGGACCTTGGCACCTCGCTGAGTGACCGCTGCGGTGCTTTATCTTTGTGCATGCATGTTTGTCGTATTGGTCGCCGTCACTCCACGCCGGCTAGCCACCGGTATAGGCCGCCATTAGCGCCACCACCACCCAGGGGTGCACGGCACTATTGCAGTGCGAATGCATGCCTTGGCCGGCGCCGCCGTGGCGCACAGCGCCGGCGAGCCACCGGTGAAACGCGCGGGATCGAAATCCCGTTGTCGTACTCGGACACGTGCTGTAGCATAATGATTAGGAGTTAATGGTAATCATTAGCATTTAAACTCTGTCTTAAACACACTAATTCACTCACTTACGGGCCCCTTGCACGTAACGCACTAATACTTGCCCCTAGAGAGCGGCGTGTGGGCCTAGCCGCGTAAGTCGCCTGCTTCAACCATGACCCAAAACACTAAGATCGTTTTGAGCCGTTGGATGTAAAATCAACGGCTCTACTCCGATGGGCCGTTCGGACCGCTCTGAACGCGCCGCAAATCTGGGCCGTACGTTGTGCAATGAACGGTCGCGATTGATGGGCTGATCGGACCACCCCATCGAGCCGCGATTGGTGACCGTTGGATTTAAATCCAACGGCTCACGAGCCTATCCTGTGTTTCTCACGCGCGCCCGCGCTGCGTGGTGGGCCGCTGGCAAAGCAGGCCCACTGGCAGAAGCTGGGGTTAGCACGTGCTCGGTAAGAAAAGTGGTAGATGAATTAGAAAATCTGAAAACGAATTATTTGTACACTGTAAAATATTTGTAACTTCAAAAATGTATAACTAATTCGTCTTAACTCCAAAATGGATGAAACCACTTCTGGTAGTTTTCATTTTTGGTAAACTTTATACTAAAATTTATTCCAAACATGTCTCTGTAGCAGAGAGCATTATTATGGAAAATGATCCATAAACTTAATATTTTTACAATAGAAAAAGTCTAATAACTTTAAAAATAGATAACTAATTCATAAAAATTGCAAATGAGGTAAACTCAACTATTTTGAACTTGTAATAATAACACCTATTTGTCTATGTAATCCCTGCACTCACCACTGCCCTACAAAATTTGCCCAAATAATTATAATTAATGAACAGTAACAGATTGGAATTTACCTAGATTTTCCCAACAAACTGAATTTCAAACTACTATAACTCTCACGTACTAAATGCAAATGGAATAATTCTTTCACCTAAATTCATCTAAAATCATGACTTAGCTACTGTAGAAAAATCATGCATTTTTGAGCACTTTGAATTTTTGAGTATTTCTCGATGTTTATTCGATATTATATTTATCTAGATACTAAGCCTATCGATATTGACCTATACGCTACTGAAGAAGAGCAACTGAGTTACCAGCAAGGCAAGCATCATTTTAACTTTCTTTTGCATCATATTTGATCCCAGTTTTGCTAAGTTAGTGCAATGATAATTGCTTGCATGCTATTTTTTTGATAATGTCGCTATTTTTGTGATGTGTAGTTTAGTTATCTCCTAATTCATTGAGGTTATACTTGAATTATTCTAGTACCACATGCTTAAGTTAGAATGGTTGAAATATGTTGTTCGGGTTTGCTTAGCCATGCAAGTCTAGAACCGTTAGTCGATTGTCTTGAATAACCCGACAATTATGGGATAAACACAACTTTCATTACATACTTTGGTTTCAGATCTTCGTATCTGTTTTATGAGTCAAATTTTATCATTTTAAATGAACCTTTGGTCTGGACAAGTGAGGGTTAGTGATGGTGCCTTCGTGCACGAGAATTGGGTAAGTGGTTGACTTGTCTGGATAGTTAAGGACCGAACTTTGGGTACCTACGGTTCAAGCAAAACTCGTGCTATCACACGCGGTGTATGGGCACCGCTTAGTTAAGTAAGGGGTTGGTATTGTTGAGTTGATGACTGGTGGTGTGAGGGCGTATATGTGTTCCATCGCATATATGTTCCATAAGGGTGCTGATTGCAATTCTTTATTGTGAGGGTGAGCCCTCTTTAAACTTTATTAATTGGGTTGGCATTTTCGGCACAACTTACGTGCTCGTTTAGTTGTAGGTGGGTAGCCTACACTTAAATGGGATTACGTCGCGTATGGGTGAGTCAACTCAATGATATCAACTTGCTGAAAAATACTAAGTCTTGGTTTACCCGGCCGGCATACCATAGGAAGTATGCTATATTCGGAGGCATCTGGAGGCTTACGGGCTAATCAAGTCGTGTGGGTAAAGTAGTACACCCCTGCAGGGTATAAATCTATTCTAATAGCCGTGTCCGCGGTTATGGACGACCGCTTAAGTTTGTGGCTGCTTATCGTTAGACTTGGAATTAAAATTGTGGTTATAACTTGGTATTGTTATGAATGGGATGTTCATGTTTGTTGTTATATCAAAGTGGACAGCCACTTTGTTATTTGGATGATTCATTTGTTATTCAATTTACTACTTATTCACATGCTTTACTTCTACTTCAAATCTGATTTTGAAATGGCACTTGAAAAACTAGTATGTGTAGGTTGTAAATTGTTGCGTCTCTTTTGCAAAACTAAGCCAATATGAGCCATCCTTTGTAATAACCTCTAGCATACTAATTTGTATTTGTGTAAGACTTGCGAGTACCTTTGTACTCAACCCGGTTGCTACAATTTCAGGTGAGGAAGTGTATGAGCCCGTTGAGTTTGTTAGCGCCGATATGGGTGACGCTAATGAATAATGCTATCGTTTAACTCCTAGTCGGTTGCCGATGGGTTATGGGGCATACCATGCTGGATATTTTGGTTTATTTACTTGCTTCCACTGCTACTTAATACTTTTATTTGAATTTGGCCAGTCGGCCGATTGTAATGGATGTAAACTTTAACTATTATGTTGCATGTCTTTGAACTATCTATGTTGTTGTTGCATGGATGTGATCAACGTTGTATGAGAGTATGAGCATATTGGTCGCTGATCTTGGGAGCCAATATGATTGCATACTCACTGTTCGTGGCTTCCTATTTAACTCACTAAGTGTGATGCTTGACTTGTTGGAGAACCGACAATCATGTAGTGCTCGCAGAGGAGCAGCGCGCATGATCGCTGGGGCTCTAGTTTGTAGTTAAGCCTTGCACTAAGAGTGAGTTAAGTTGGAATCCATATACTGGAGGCCCTAGAGTTATGTCTTTAAGACTATGCTTAGACTCGGTCTTACGGAGATAACCCGGGGGTCCTCACAGCGTTGGTATCAGAGCCATACTGACTGTAGGTTAGAGATAGCATGGGCATTAAGTTTAGCAAGTCTCTTGGTCAAAATATGTTCAAGTTATCAAAATTACTTTGGAAAGTTTAAGTTAGGGATATCTTTTATTCCTCATCCATCTTAGAATCATTTCTTACCTTATTCTGGTTTTGATTTACAAAACTAACTTACCTTGTCCTTCTTGTCCTTTAGATGAATCCTCAATACCTTGTTCGGGAGACTCAAGCTGAGAATGTGGGAGGATACCCGGAGTTACTACGAGACATGATGTGGAGGGCCAACTTCACCTACCAGCCGACGTACTCCATCTATCGACGAGACCGAGGGCCAGGAATGGAGGAGTACCTGGCCGTAGCCGACATCATTGCTAGGCGTGTTACTGGAAGCATTCCATATCGATTTCAGGCACGAGGCACTTCTGAGGCCATGGCGCTTCAGGAAGTGGCTCGAGTGGCCATGAGTCGCCTTCGCTATGATCTGACTGAGCTGTCTCAACCGCCCTATGACCATTTCCCCATGCAAGCGCATGTTGGGGAAGTGACCAGGTTCGCCAGGATTTAGTTCGGGGAGGATCCCCAAGTTCGACAGTTGGTGAGGCTAGTGCACACTATGGACATGATGCATCGTTGCACCGTGCATGAGTTATGGGAGACGCGGCGCCGTCTCATCATAGCTCAGGAGCACCTGCAACTCATGCATGATATGAGGCTTATTCATACTGATGTGCTGTATGGTGCTAATGTGATCTCTCCCTACCTTTCTGCACCGCCAGAGTATCGCCTTCCCGCAGTAGGAGGCCATATTAATGCCATAGGATCACCTTTGTGCCTCCCTAACCTAGGGGACCCCGACGATACAGGATCCCCTGGATGTCACCTTCTAGACGAGATTCCGGTGAACTTTGACCGGAACAATATCTAGGATGCTAGGGTAGTAAGCTCGCTGTCCTGTTATGTGTTCAGCGATGCATGTATCTTTAAAATTCTTGTAATAGCCTAGTAATTGTTGGAACTTTCGTGTTATTTGCAAGAACTTTTGTTCCGGGCAGTTACCGTTCGCCCTTGGGCTAATCAATGTAATTGTACCAGAACTCTATGAATGGTTTTATTGGATCTTGTACTGGCCTTAGTGCCTTGGTACCCCATTTGGTGTTATGTTCTTGCGTATTTTTGTGTATTTATCATTATGCATGCTTATGTATAACTTATTAAATTTATCTAACCATCCATGTCACTACAGGATGATAGGTCCCAACACTCGCTCGAGAGCGCAGTGTGATGAGGGTTCTCCACCCTTAGCACCGCGTTCAACTGCTTTGGGTGAATCTTGTCACCAGCATCATCAGCGGGGTCGCACACCCGAGGAGACACTTCCACCGCCTCCTACCATGGCGGAAGTGTTGGCTCAAATAGAGAGGAACCATATGGACCAGACTAGGATCCTTGAGGCTATCGCTCGCAACACCTCTCCTGCTCCTGCAGCAGCAGGGGGAGGTGGAAATCATAGAGCTCACGGAGGTCTTGCTAACTTTCAGCGGACTAACCCTCCCACCTTTGCGGGCACTGAGGACCCAATGGAGGCTGAAGATTGGCTGCGGGACATTGAGAAGAAGCTAGCTATTGCTTAGTGCACCGGCGTTGAGAAGGTACTCTTCGCCAGCTATCAGCTGGAGGGCACTGCCAGCGCATGGTGGGACAACTTCTCCGCCATGCAACTCAACGGAGACGTTCCTTCATGGAACGAATTTCGCACAGCGTTCAGGGAGGCCCATATTCCTGATGGGGTCATGTCCAGCAAGTAGGAGCAGTTTCTTGCTTTGAAGCAAGACAAGAAGACTGTCACCGAGTACCTTCACGAGTTCAACTCATTGGCTCGTTATGCACCTGATGACGTCTCCACCGACGCCCGCCGCCAGAGCCGTTTCATGAACGGCTTGATCGAGGAGATGCAATGGCTTTAGTCAGACATGACTTCCGAACTTCCAAACATGGTGAACAAGGCCATAGTGGTGGAGCACAAGAGTGCAGCTGTAGAGGAGTCCAAGAAGAGGAAGAAGTCAGCTCAGGGTGCAGCTAGCGGCAGTTTTCCCCGGCAGCGCACCGGACCACCCCAGGCATCTCGTTATCCAGCTCCAGTGCCACCGAGGACTTCCTCGATGACTCCACAGGCTTCTTTTCCAGCGGCACAGTGGTACAATGGGGGTAAGAAGCCCCAAAACAGCAGCCCCTATAGGCCCAATGTCACTTGCTTTCACTGTGGTCGCCAGGGCCACTATGCAGATAAGTGCCTCGCCAAGCAGCGAGGGATGCCTCAGACTTACAGAGCTCCTACACCTTCAGCTGTGACCAGACCTTCACCACCTCCGAGGGCAGCATCTACCCCTCCTCAGGTCCCTGCACGTGGCCGAGTCAACCACATCACAGCCGAGGAGGCAAGCGGCGCTCCGGACGTCGTTTTGGGTACACTTCTTGTTAATTCTTGTCCAGCATCAGTTTTATTTGATTCAGGAGCATCTCATTCATTCATTAAAAAGGAATATGCTGCACTTAATCAATTTGAGATAGTTAAGCTTCAGCCACCTTATCAAATTCAGTCACCAGGATCGGTTTTCCAAACCGATCAAGTCTGTCGAGACGTGAAGGTGGAAATTCATAAGAATGACTTCTTGGCTAATTTAATTGTGATAAATTCAGTGGGTATCGATGTGATTTTAGGGATGGATTGGCTGTCCAAAAATCAGGGAAAGATCGATTGTGCTCAACGGTCTATTTCAGTCACAAGTGATGACGGCAGTTTAGTTGTCTTTACCCCTTTAGTGGGCGATTCACATCTTTATGCCTTGGAAGCTAGTACCTCTATTGAATTGGAGGAGGTGCCAGTGGTATGTGACTATCCAGATGTTTTTCCTAAAGAACTCCCAGGCATGCCCCCTGATCGTGAAGTTGAATTCGTCATCGAGCTTGCACCCGGTACCGCGCCAATTTCAAAACTGCCGTATCGGATGCCTCCTAATGAGTTGGTTGAATTGAAAGCACAACTCAAAGAACTTCTAGATAAGGGTTTCATTAGGCCGAGCTCCTCACCTTGGGGATGTCCGGCTATCTTTGTCAAGAAGAAGGATAAGAGTTTACGGATGTGCGTCGACTACCGTCCGTTAAACGAGGTCACTGTCAAGAACAAATATCCGCTGCCAAGGATAGATGATTTATTCGATCAATTGAATGGAGCCCAGGTTTTCTCCAAGGTTGATTTGAGGTTGGGCTACCATCAAATCAAGGTCAGAGCCGAAGACATACCGAAGACATCATTCTCCACTCGCTACGGTCTGTACGAGTACACTGTCATGTCTTTCGGATTGACGAATGCTCCAGCATACTTCATGAATATCATGAATTCAGTTTTAACTTGAGGCAAAGAAGATGGCTTGAGTTGATCAAGGACTATGATATGGGACTTCATTATCACCCCGGGAAAGCTAATGTGGTGGCCAATGCTTTAAGTAGAAAATCTCAATGCAATTGTTTGTCGATAACTCCATTTTCGGTGGGGTTGTGTGCTGCCATGCAACGGCTGCACCTAGAGATAATTGAAGAAGGTTCTCTTGCTGCCCTAAGTGTGAATTTTACACTTGAGGACCAGATTAGAGAAGCCCAAAAGACTTATATGGAAGTAGCAAAGATCCGAGAGGAAATGAAGAAAGCCAAAGCCAAATGCTTCAAAGAAGATGCACATGGTGCCCTTTGTTTCGGAAAACGCTTGGTAGTACCATTTGATCGCAACTTGAGAGAGCTAATTCTCATAGAGGCTCATGACTCCAAGTTCTCTATTCACCCAGGTAGTACCAAGATGTACCAAGATTTGAAGAAACGGCTTTGGTGGAGCCAAATGAAGCGACAAATCGCTCAATATGTTGCCGGGTGTGATGTATGCCAAAGAGTCAAGGCTGAGCATTTGAAGCCAGCAGGTACTCTACAACCCCTACCCATTTCCAAGTGGAAATGGGAAGAAGTTGGCATGGATTTCATCACCGGCCTTCCAAGGACACAAGCTGGGTCTGATTCCATATGGGTGATTGTCGATCGTTTGACAAAGGTTGCTCACTTTATTCCTATCAAGACCACCTACCGCGGAGACAAGTTAGCAGAACTTTATATCTCAAGAGTTGTTTGTCTCCATGGTGTCCCGAAGGTGATCATGTCTGATAGAGGCCCTCAATTCACATCCTATTTTTGGGGATGCCTTCATAAAGCAATGGGGACCAGTCTATCTTTCAGCTCCGCTTACCACCCACAAACGGATGGACAAACTGAAAGGGTAAATCAGATTTTAGAAGACCTTCTTCGGGCATGTGTGCTGTCCTATAGCAAGAATTGGGAGAAATGCTTACCTTTTGCGGAGTTCTCCTACAACAATAGCTTCCAATCAAGTATACAAATGTCACCCTTCGAGGCATTATATGGGAGAGCTTGTAGGACACCGTTGAACTGGTCCGAAGCCGGTGAGAGACCATTTTATGGTTCAACCTTAGTGGAGGATGCCGAAGAACAAGTTCGTGTCATCCGTGAGCGACTTCGGACGGCTCAATCTTGTCAGAAGTCCTATGCCGACCGTCGTCGACGGGAATTGAGTTTCGAAGTTAATGATCATGTCTATCTTAAAGTCTCTCCAATGAAAGGAATGCATCGTTTCCAAGTCAAAGGCAAATTGGCACCTCGTTACATCGGACCATTCCGTATCCTAGCAAAAGTAGGATTGGTGGCGTACCAATTGGAATTGCCACCATCGCTATCGGATATTCATGATGTGTTCCATGTTTCACAATGGAAGAAATGTCTTCATATCCCAACCGAAGTCACCGAGTTGGGAGAACTCGACTTGCAGCCCGATCTTTCTTATCAGGAGCGTCCTATTCGCATTCTTGAAGAAACCGAATGCAAGACAAGGAATCGCAATATCAAGTTCGTCAAAGTGCAATGGAGTAATCATATTGAAGATGAAGCTACATGGGAACGTGAGGATCAATTCCGACAAGATTATCCAGACCTCTTCCTTAAAGTGCCTTCGAATCAAGAAAGGCAAGGTTAAACAAAGCAACGGTAAGGAAAATGTTATAATTTGTTGTAACCTTATAAAGTACCATAGCACTATCTTTAAAGGAAATTAAAACAACAGATGCTTTTATTCCTTAGAACCTTTCCACCCAACTTCCACCCTATCCGATCTCGGGGATGAGATCTTTTGTAAGGGGGGGGGAGGTTTGTCACATCCTCAACTTAATAAAGAGAATTATTATGCATCTCATGAGCATGCATCATGGTTTTCAAACTTTTGCATAATTTATTGCACTTGAAAAATCTTAAACAAGGGTTAAACCTTCACTTTGTAATTCAACTCCAACTGAAAACAGGAACAAAACCCTATGAACATCATCTGGAAATAATTTATTCAAATGCTATAGTAATTATAACGAATTAATATAATTTTTCCCAAATTTTTGGGACTAGGTTAAACCTTGAGAAAATTCAAACAACATTTAAGGACATACATTAAGTTTGAATTTATAATATACAAAATATATCATGAATAGTATTATATTATAATTTTTATGAACACTAGACCTTCCCAGGAACCCCCATGATTTATTTCATGATTTTATGAAATTTATTACTATATTTAACACCTTGGTCAAAGTCGAGATTCGGGTGCGAACCTGACCTGGTGAACTGACTCGGTCGAACCACCTAATTGCACCTTCACATGCAAGCGTTGGATCTAACTTCAACGGTCCAGATTCTCGCCTCTTTGCGACCTGTCCGAAACGCCCATCCAATCTGAGCCGCCGATTGAAATCGGCGCCCAAGTTATGTACTCTTCTAAGGGTCCAAGCGCCCTTTTCTTATCTGTGCCGTCCATCTGAAATCCAACGGCCAGCACCGAGTCACTTAAACCCACCTGCGCGCTCGCGATGAGTCACTGCCATGCCGGGCCCACCTGCCAGCTTTGTCTTCAACCTCCCGTCACCTCGCGCAGGAGAGCTTCGCCACGCGGCCGGGCTTCTTCGACGCGCCCAGAACGACTCTTCGACGCCATCAATCCACCGCCCTCCCCAGCCTATCGCATTGCTTCTGCTCTTGACGCCGCCTCCACTCCGTCCATCGCCCGGGGATAATACCCCCTCTGCCCATTCAATTTGACTCACTTCTCCTCTGTTGACCGAGGAGAGGGAAGCTGGTTGGAGCTTCCTTCTCAGGTAGATTCCCTTCGCGTGGTAGCCCTCGATTCCATGCTCACTGCCTTGTCCATTTTAGCTCATGCGACCTTCTATTGTTGCTTGTAGCTGCCGGACCAGCTTCGTGCTCTCGGCTCGTTCCAGAGCACGCCCCGCCGGACACCTCCGTGGCTTCTCCATGTCCAGGAGGTATTGTCCTAAACCTAGCGCGTCGCTTTGTGCCTTTTTGGTTAGTAATCAAAACCCCTCACTTTATTTCGGCAATGCACGACAGGATTAAGGTGAATCGGAGTTTTACCCATTTCGGCCCTAGGACCAACTCTTCGCCTCCCACCTTGTTCCAGTAAGCCGTGGTTCAATTCCTTGATATACTAGCATCCCCTTAAGGTCCTTAATTGTAACAGCCCCAACCTAATATCTGATAATGAAGCCTTTGCTCATGTCATTCTTGTTCAAATTAACAAATCGGGTAACTTGTTACAACTAATTTCCCCAAGTTTTTGTTATAAACTCTAACTTGGTAAAGATTTCAAAAGGAAATATAATCCAATGTTGGAATTTTGACTGGGAAAAATTTTAATTAAAAACCAGATAAGTTATTATGGCCAAAAATAATTTTTGTTGAAATTTTAGAAATTATTTTGAATTTCATAAAAACAATTGTCTTTAAATAAACCCTAGTTGGTTGAAATAAATTAATTATGTATTTATAAAGAAGAAACAGTGATTTTAAAATTTATTTGGGGAATATATCATCCCAGTAGCAATTCTGCAAAATTTCATATTTTTACAAATTTTATTGCTATTTTAAAACTCCCAGTCAAATCTTTAAGCAATTTAAGTAGGATTTGGTCAATCTCCACGGTCTAACACTGTAGCGAACCACCCTAACCCAGGTCCGACCGAAGTGACTTGGCTCAACCCTGTGCGCCAGGTCCGGCTCAGCCACGTCCCACCCGCGCACGCGTCCAACCCGTGGCCCATCTTAGCCGTCCATTTCCGCATGAACGGGCTGGATCCAAGGTGCCTTCCGGACCGCTCCATCCCCCCCTTGATTCTCACCGTTGGATCCTTAGCGGGCGGCCCAGATCTCCTGTAACGTTCGGACCGCTTTGAGCTGCTTCAATCTGGCCGTTAAAGTGCATTTTAACGGCGATGAAGCCCTTGGTCTGAAGCGCACCGCGCGTTTGAAATCTTGGGCCGTTGGTTCGCGATCTCACGGCTCTGGTTGAATGGGCTGATCGGACCAGCTACAGCACCCAAGAAATCGCGTGCGTTGGGATTGAATCCGACGGCTCGCGTGGAAGGTAACCTTCGGACCACCTCAGGACCTAGCGATCTGAGTCGTCCGCTGGAAATCGTGCGGCTCAAATCGCTCGATCTGGATTCGGTGTGTTTTGATAACCCGCATCCGCGCGTTCCTCCCCGATCGCCGCGGTGGTACGTGCGTGGAGCGCCTCTGCGTCGCGTTGCATGGCGGGATTTCTCTGGGCCAGTTATCGTGACGTTTCACTCGGCTGCGTCGTCGTATTGCGTGCGTGCATGGCGCTATTTTCCACAGGACCGCATGTCGTGACGGCAATTTTGATTTTTCTCTGGTTTTCCACCTTTAGCAATTGTTGAGACCAAAATGGTGGTGATGAGCGATGAAATTGGAGGATATTTTCTCGGATAATTATCCTAAGGGCCACCTCTTTGGTTCTAGATGAATCTCGGTTGATCTACACTGCTTGTACACTATATAAACCTTAGTCAATGACTCACGCCATTGTAGACCGGAGGAGCTCTCTCACCTTGCCTTCATACCGGTGAAGCTTCTCTTGATCCATCCTTGTTCAACCTCAAGAAGGTGCATGTCTCATACTAATATGAGTTTTGGACATTTCTTGTAGAGTTGAAATGAATGAATCTATTCTCTGTCAACTGAAGCGGTGAGAACACCACCTTGGTGCAACCACATCTGGTGAGATGGTTCCATCTTTTCTTAGCAAAAATACGTCTAATGATCTTTAGAGCTAAGTCCATCATTTTCTTTTGGTCAAGCACAAGGAAAAGGCTCTGGATCTTTTCTTGTTTGACCAAGAGTTTGACTCTGTCTTTTCCAAACCCTAGCTGGTGAGTTAATCTTGTCTTCTGGTTAGCTTAAGCTCTTTTAGGACATCCTTCACTCACAAGCATCACTCCCTTACTCATGTGATGATTCCTGTTCCTTTAAACTGAAATTTTTTTTTATAACTTTTCGGTCTTTCATATCGTTTTCAAAAACTTTAGATTTTTCATACCAGTATCTTAAATTGTTAGATCCTAAGAGAAACCCTAGTAACATTAGACCTCCATTGTGGTTAATATGATTACTAGAGCCTCTTTTAGTATAAACATTTTCTTTACGCTATTGTCAACTCAACCGACAAAGAGTCCATTTTGCCTTATCTTCTATAGTTGACCATGTTAGATCAGCATGAGAGGGTTATGGTATTTATTACGTCCCTGTCAACTTTAACCTTTATTTAAGTCCTTCTGATTGTGTAGCTCCCAAGTTAACCAGAAAGGAATAAAGTATTTTTACTATTTTGGGTTATTGTCCAAACCAACAACAATAATAGCAAAAAGCTAAATCCTTAAAACTGCTCTTTATAAATATTAAATACCCCTTAGATTATAGCACTGACTTTTGTATACTTAACTAGCATCCAGTATCCCATTTGTATGCAACTAAGCTAAATAATTGAATTAATTACAACTGTCCTGTTTTAGTACATAAAACCTGATACTGTAGCTACATATCTAAATCTAAAAATCTGGATAACTACTGTTAATATATAGTAGATGGGTTATTATTCTTAATAAATTAGCTATAACCTAAGCATACTACTACCTATGCATTATCAATTGAGCATACATTCTTTTGCATCCTGTTCTCTGTTTCTCCTTTGTTTATTGAAATTCTTTTATCTTCTTTTAGATTCTGGTTCTTCTGAGTTAGTTGAATCTTTTGTTGAACCTCAAGAACCTGAGCAAGAGGTTATATACTACTATCAAGGCAAGCTTCCTCTCTGCACCATGTTGAACCTAATCTTTTGAACTTTAGAATTCTAAAATACAGTGACACTGTGCATGCAAATTTCTAAAAATTTATTTGTGCTCTGTTCTTAGGTAGTTATACCCTGAACTTGTGGATTATCTTGAATTATATCATACACTCAACCTAAGGTAGTTTGTGATGTTATTATATTTAATTTTCACTTTTGCTTAGCCATGCAGTCCCTAGAACGTTAGAGTTTGGCAAGCTTAGCTTGTCAGACTTGGGAATAACAAATGATTTATACTTATTTTGATCTTTGTTCAGTTTATTTGATTTGGAAATGCTTCTGAATCCTGTTATCAATCAATTCAAATCTGGACAAGTGGATGCTAGTGATGGTGCTCTGTGCACGAGAATGGGAAATGTGGATGTCTTGTCTGGATTGATTAAGGACTGAACTCTGACGGCCCAATTCGAGCCCTAGCGTTTCCACACGCAGATGTATGGTATTGTTTGGTTAAGTAAAGGGTTAATATTATTGAGTTGGATACAGGAGAGTAAGGACATGTGTATTGATTTCATATGGCATAGATGCTTAAGTCTTCGGGCCGTGTCGTATGCCATGTGGAGCTTATATTGATATCAGATGTTCTTAGATGGGTAAGGGCGTAGATGTGTTACATCGCATGTACGTTCCTTCAGGGCCCCGACTGCGGTGTAATATGTGTGGCTAACACGAGTTTGCATTTAATTGACTGGGTCGGCATTCCCGGTACAACATGTGAACCCCGGTTGAATGTATGCTATCAGTCTGGTTTAAGCGGGATTAATTTCACATGGGTCATCCAACTCAATAGTGTTAACTTGTTGAAAAATACCAAATCTTAGTTTACCCGGCCGGCATACCAAAGGCAGTGTGCTATTATCCTGGGGGCTTACGGGCTAACTAAGTCGTGTGGGTAAAGATGTACACCCCTGCAGGGTTAAAACTATTCGAATAGCCGTGTCCACGGTTACGGACAACGCTTGGATTGATGTCACCTGTATAGAAGTTATTCTAATTTTGGACTTTGGGAATTGGTTCGGCATGATGATTGTTCTGTACAATTAATCGTGAGATGTTATTTATTCTTGTTACTGTTTATGTTTACAATTACACTTATTCACTTTGTTTTAGTCCAAATCAATTTGTTAAAACCGCTTTATCAAAATATAGCAATTGTAGGTTAAGATGTATCGCTTTATGCAAACTGAACCATTTAAACCTTCTTTGTCAACCCTATGCATATATACTTTCTATTCCATTGTATAGGTTCTAACAACCACTTTCTTTTATTAGTTTGTGTAAAGTCTTGCTGAGTACCTTTTGTACTCGGGGTTTTATGACCTCTTGTTGCGGTGAGGATGGATATCTTTATGAGATGCCCGTTAGCGCCCGATCTGGGTGGCGCTAACGAGTAGCGCTAGTTTTATTCTCCACGCAATAGCCTGCGGGATGATGGGGCCATTGGTGGTTTTGTTTTTATCTTTTCGTTTCCGCTGTTACTTTTTTTTTTGTAAATGACCCAAGGTCATCTGTTCATATTTCGGTTACTGTAGCAACCTGGTACTGTAGCAACCGAAATTGGAGATGTAATTATTAATGTATAATTATGTGAATGTATGACTTGTATGTGATTGATGCAATATTGATTAAGGATATATGCGCAATAGTCACTAATCCTGGGAACTATTGCATGACATATATCCGGGAACCTAATTGTTGGATTGTTACTTGTTATGATTATGCTTCTAGTATGATCTTTATTAAGGACATTACACTGTTCCTTAATTAAGAATTATGCTACCAGTATAATTATAATTCGGCACAATCCCAATAATTAAGGGTCTCACATTAATCCCTTCCGACCACTCACTCTTCTTTGTTTTGCTCAAGGACCTCTCTCCGCGTTGAAGCTCGTTGTGGTTGTTTTCTTCTCCGGTGCCAACGCAGTTCCAGCCACTCCAAGCTTCCTCGAGCACCCTCCTCCGCTCAGGTAGCTCTCTATTAGCCCCTAGGACCTTGGCACCTCGCTGAATGACTGCTGCGGAGCTTTATCTTTGTGCATGCTTGTTTGCCGTATCGGTCGCCGTCGCTCCACGCCGGCTAGCCGCCGGTATAGGCTGCCACTGGCGCCACCACCACCCAGGGGTGCGCGGCACTATTGCAGCACAAATGCATGCCTTGGCCGGTGCCGCCGTGGCGCACAGCGCCGGCGAGCCGCCGGTGAAACGCGCGGGATCGAAATCCCGTTGTCGTACTCGGACACGCGCTGTAGCATAATGATTAGGAGTTAATGGTAATCATTAGCATTTAAACTCTGTCTTAAACACACTAATTCACTCACTTACACACGGGCCCCCTTGCACAGAAATCTAGCACTAATACTTGCCCCCTAGAGATTGGTGACCGTTGGATTTAAATCGAACGGCTCACGAGCCTATCTCATGTTTCTCCACGCTACCACATACACATGATGGCATGGCAAAGCAGCCCATGGCGAGAAGCTGGGGTTAGCACGCGCTCGGTAAGAAAAGTGGTAGATGAATTAGAAAATCTGAAAACGAATTATTTGTACACTACAAAATATTTGTAACTTCAAAAATGTATAACTAATTCATCTTAACTCCAAAATGGATGAAACCACTTCTGGTAGTTTTCATTTTTGGTAAAATTTATATTAAAATTTATTCCAAACATGTCTCTATAGCAGAGAGCATTATTATGGAAAATGATGCATAAACTTAATATTTTTACAATAGAAAAAGTCTGACAAATTTAAAAATAGATAACTAATTCATAAAAATTGCAAATGAGGCAAACTCAACTGTTTTGAACTTGTAATAATAACACCTATTTGTCTATGTAATCCCTGCACTCACCACTGCCCTACAAAATTTGCCCAAATAATTATAATTAATGAACAGTAACAGATTGGAATTTACTTAGATTTTCCCAACAAACTGAATTTCAAACTGCTATAACTCTCACGTACTAAATGCAAATGGAATAATTCTTTCACCTAAATTCATCTAAAATCATGACTTAGCTTCTGTAGAAAAATCATACATTTTTTAGCATTTTGAAGTTTTGAGTATTTCTCGATGTTTATTCGATATTATATTTATCTAGATACCGAGCCTATCGATATTGACCTATACGCTACTAAAGAAGAGCAACTGAGTTACCAGCAAGGCAAGCATCATTTGAACTTTCTTTTGCATCATATTTGATCCCAGTTTTGCTAAGTTAGTGCAATGATAATTGCTTGCATGCTATTTTTGATAATGTCGCTATTTTTGTGATGTGTAGTTTAGTTATCTCCTAATTCATTGAGGTTATACTTGAATTATTCCAGTACCATATGCTTAAGTTAGAATGGTTGAAATATGTTGTTCGGGTTTGCTTAGCCATGCAAGTCTAGAACCGTTAGTCGATTGTCGGGAATAACCCGACAATTATGGGATAAACACAACTTTCATTACATACTTTGGTTTCAGATCTTCGTATCTATTTTATGAGTCAAATTTTATCATTTTAAATGAACCTTTGGTCTGGACAAGTGAGGGTTAGTGATGGTGCCTTCGTGCACGAGAATTGGGTAAGTGGTTGACTTGTCTGGACAGTTAAGGACCGAACTTTGGGTACCTACGGTTCAAGCAAAACTCATGCTATCACACGCGGTGTATGGGCACCGCTTAGTTAAGTAAGGGGTTGGTATTGTTGAGTTGATGACTGGTGGTGTGAGGGCGTATATGTGTTCCATCGCATATATGTTCCATAAGGGTGCTGATTGCAATTCTTTATTGTGAGGGTGAGCCCTCTTTAAACTTTATTAATTGGGTTGGCATTTCCAGCACAACTTACGTGCTCGTTTAGTTGTAGGTGGGTAGCCTACACTTAAATGGGATTACGTCGCGTATGGGTGAGTCAACTCAATGATATCAACTTGCTGAAAAATACTAAGTCTTGGTTTACCTTACCGCATACCATAGGAAGTATGCTATATTCGGAGGCATCTGGAGGCTTACGGGCTAATCAAGTCGTGTGGGTAAAGTAGTACACCCCTGCAGGGTATAAATCTATTCTAATAGCCGTGGCCGCGGTTATGGACGACCGCTTGAGTTTGTGGTTGCTTATCGTTAGACTTGGAATTAAAATTGTGGTTATAACTTGGTATTGTCATGAATGGGATGTTCATGTTTGTTGTTATATCAAAGTGGACAGCCACTTTGTTATTTGGATGATTCATTTGTTATTCAATTTACTACTTATTCACATGCTTTACTTCTACTTCAAATCTGATTTTGAAATGTGTGAGACCCCGCTTTTATTAAGCTCATAATACTTAGTCATCCAATTGACCCTAGTATTATCAACCAAATAAACCCAGTCTCGAGAGATGTATACTCCCCAGAATGCAGTATACATACCTCACAACAAAAGAATGTATCAATTCCATACAACACATAGTACATAAGCAACAAACCAGAAGTTAATATTAAAAAGGATAGGTTATTACAAAGAGGGCCTTCAGCCAAATAACAACAAGTACTACTAAGATAACAGTGAAAGCAAAAGTGCCATAAAGATGGCTATAACACAAAGCCAATCGGTGTGCCTTAACCCTAGGCATCTGACCGACCGCCAAGCTAGTCGTCAAGAAGCCGCAACACAAAGCACAAAAGTGAGGCTCTTGGAGCTCACCTCCTTCCTCTGCAACAAAAGCCACAAAATGCCACAACCACGGCGATGAGTACACAAAGTACTCCACAAGACTTACGTGTAAGATAACAGGCCTATAACATATGCTACATGCAAGCTTTATGTAAGTGGAGGTTGTATGTCTCATTTAGCATAAAGCAACATTTATTTGCAATGAGGTAATACATTTAAAGGCAAGTTATCAAATCTGTTTTAACATTGAAATACCAAGTTTAACAACGATAATAACAATAAGTAGATGACAACAACCATCCTGGAAGTGACTAACCCAATAGTCACCACAACAATAGCATGAACTCCCCGTTCATACCAACCATGTCAAGTTTTAATTAAAGGTTGTAGTCTAATTCTTACGGAAATAACCAAGCGTGTCCATAACCTAGGGCGAGGCTATTGAATAGTTTTATCCTGCAGGGTGTACCAATGTACCCACACGCCGCATCGCCTTTCCTTTAAGCACACTACCTTTGGTATGCCGGCACGGCTAAGTCCTCTGAGACATTTCCAATGGACGATGCTAATTTTGACCAAGACAACCCACGGGATAAGGACCCAATGGACAGCCTAACCGTGCGCTTGCGCTCCATTCCCACACCACACACACACACATTTTATCTTTAAAACACACCAACCGAGCGACCCCAATTAGCACCGCCCAAAGTACTTAGTCAAGAGAGGTCCCATATCCCCCTCGTGTGGTTAGCACGCATAATTGCTTGGATCAATGGTGCAAGAATTCGGTCCTTGTTGACTCAGGCATACCACCACATCCAAAAACCACACCATCCATCCAATATGCCCAAGTCTAAATCAATATTTTATTTTCAGTTTTTGATTTTACAAATTAATCAAAGCACAAGTGCTGGACATATCGGAGTAATAATCGGTTTTGAGTGATCAAGACCATCGACTAAGCCGATGATCGCCCATTACTACCGATAACTAAGCATGGCTAAGCAATGTTAACGTAAACTACTAAGTGATAAGAGCTCATCCAACGAGCTCAAACCACAGCAAATAACCTAGGCTCATGGGTAGTAGAGGATAAACAATTCCTACAGATTATGCAACTATAGGATTGCTAGCGATATTTTAACACAAAGTAGCATGCATACATATAAGTGAAACAAAATATTAAGCTTTAAAGTAATGGGACAATGATGGAAATGATCAAACTGCTTGCCTTGCTGTTGCTGGTCAAATTGTTGCTGAGGATCACTCACGGGTTCAACCCACTCATCGGCACCTAATCGGAAAGACGAACACAATCGATAAGAACGACGAAAACGACAAAGACAGCACAGCAAACGAACTCCAAACACTCTGAATTTTCTACAGCAGCAAGAGGGTGATTTTTAGGGAATTTACCAATAAGAACCAATTGATTTGGATTCTTAATGTAAAAGTTATGAGCAAAACAAACCTGCTCAGCCCTAAAAATACCAAACTGCATTATTCACTAATCTAATTATGAGGCAACATTTTCTAGAAAAGTGGTGACACTGAAATTTTTACAGCAAAACCAGCACCTCATGAGATGAATAACACAATTGAGTTCATCTCATTTGGAGCTATATTGCACTTTCTACCATTTTTCAAAAACAAGAACTTGAACAAAATTATAATGCACAAGAACTCTTTTCTACAACAGCAACAAGATCAAAGCTAATTTTCACAGTAAGTTCGCTAATAGAGGAAGCCAACAAAGTTGGATTCACTCAAAACTAATCTACAGAGCATTAGTTATGTATTTTACAAGTTAAACACTATTTTGAGTGCACATTTAAAGCTAGTTTTGAAACCTATTTGCAAAACCATGTTCTGGAGCTGAACTGGGCTCATAACCATTTTTTTGATTGGAGCCCAGGTCAAGCCAGAACCAACAAAATTTGAATGACCTCCTTTGGATTTAAAACGAAAAAGATATGAAATTCTAAAGTTATACCTTATTTCAGCTTATAATCAAGACTTCACAGGAATTTCCAAAACCCACAAAGACATGGGAGGACATAAGCGGCTCAGATCAACGCGGGGGAGGTCCTCAACGGTTGAGATCTTCCAAAGGAAGATCTAAACTATCAAGATCTCCCCGAGGAAGATCTACCCCGTCGAGACCTCACAGGGAGGTCTGGGACGGTCCAGATGTTCAAGGAGGACTTTGATGGTCCAGATCGTCAGGGAGGACCTTGACGGTCAAGATCTACCCGGAGGTCATGAGCCGAGATGACCTCGGGAGGTCCTAAGGGAGGTCCTAACGCCGCAGACCTCCAGGAGAGGTCCGACGGCCATGATCGCACAAGGGGAGGTCTTGGATGCTCAAGATCTCCTGGGAGGAGGTCTGGGCGGCCCAGAGCCAGCGACCACGTGCTTGCGCGCACGCACGTGCTCGGACAAGAGATTAATGCGCGCAGGACAATGAGGAGGTCCGCGCGCGGGAGATCTTAAATGCGCAACACGGGAGGATTAAATGCAGTTAAGACACGCCAATGATTTCAACGATTTGAGCACTGGATTAGTGCATTAACTCGGCAAATCTTTGTCCTAAAAACGACAACGGCGCTGCCATTTTTGTCCGACAAAGACCCGAGCTCAAAGATGTGGTCACCGCCGGCGATACAGACCTCGCCGGCGACATCCAATGGTACCGTTGGGTCCGCAATAATCATGCGCACCCAATGGACCTCCTCTCAACGGCGGCGACGGCCTTGAACGCCGGCGAGCCGGAGAGGACAACGAAGGCAAGCACGGCCAAAATCCGAAATGCAAAATGAAGCTCCGCACGACATTCAAGCGTGTGCTCAAACAAAAGCTCCGCAGCAGCATACATGCGGGTGCCAGCAACTAAGGGACTAACGGGAGGAGTACAGGAGGTCTCGAGGTCTTGAGGAGGTCGAGGAAGGAAGGACCGGTCTTGGGAGGAAAGGTGCTCCACGGCCAAAGCTTGACTCAAGCTCCACTTTGTCCCCCTCTGCAAATGCCCAACAAATCAAGTTAGGACTTGGTCCCGGAGGGTAGGGCACAAATGGAAGCAAGGAGAAAAGGAGGAAAACTCCAGGACCCTTGTCCACCGAGGAGCTTCAAGCTCCAAAGAATGGCGACCAAGGAGAGCTTGGTGGTTTAGAGCTCACAAGCAGGGGTGCAAGCAAGGGATAATGGTGTGCAAAGGAAGCCAAGGAAACAGTGGGGGAGGTTTTATACTTAGGGCACAGGAGGTCATAGACCACGGGTTAAGCTCATGGTGTGCTTGGCCCATGGGTCGGTCTAGGGCTTGGACAAGATGTAAAGTTGACATGGTGACAAGCTAGGCGATCGGAGGCGGAAAGTCGACACGCATTTAATGCGGTCAAGAAAGAGTTGTTATAAGGTACACAGCAGTGCGGCGTGCATTAAATCACTGCTCAGGAGCACGCATGCGTGACCGAGGAAGGAGAAGAACAGGGGAGGTCATTTTGACCATTGGATAAGACCACGGGGAGGTCCTAGCCATCGGATCCTATTTTTGAACCGTTACGCTTAAAGGACTGGGAGGAGGTCCCAGCCACACGATCTAGGATGGGAGGTCATGGCCTCACGATTTCCTTAATCTTGAATCGCGTGGGAAAAATAGGATTAGGAGGTCCAAGGCGTTGGATCTCAATCCAACGGTGCGGACCTCCTGTGAGGTCTTAACCGCACACGAACTTAAGAACATGAGGGGGAGGTCATGGCCTTTGGATTTAAATCTAAGGGCCACGATCTCACGTGCGCGGGGAGGTCGGATGCGCACGAGGAAAGGAGGAGGTCGTGACCGTAGATTCTAATCTAACGGTGCACAACACAAGATGGGGGAGGTTGGGAGCGCTTGACTTGCAGTGGAGGTCGTGGCCTTTGGATCGGAATCCAACGCTCGACCTCAACAAATGCTCAACAAGGGAGGTCTGATAGTTAGGTTGAGAGGAGGAGGTCGCGACCATGGATTTTTGATCCAATGGCTGTGACCTCATGTAGGTGGGACGCCTAAGTGATTTAACAGCTCGGGGAGGTCAGGAGCGGTTGGATCTTAATCCAAGGGCTATGACCTGAACAGGGTGGGGAGGTCTTTGCGGTGTTGGCCGCGGAGGAGGTCGTGGCGGTTGGATGTAAATCCAACGGCTGCGACCTGATCAAGGTGGAGAGGGAGGTCTGCTGAGGTGCAGACATGGTTGGGCTGGACCACTTTGCACAAGTGGCTAGCCCAAGGAACAGTGTAGGCTTTTAAATTTAGTTTTTAACAGCTGAAACTTAGCAGAATTATTTGAGATAGCAAATGAACTCCAAAATTCATGAAATTTTAACTGGAGCTTGCTGACAATGAGATTAACCTTGCATAAAATTTCCAGAGGTTATTATGGAATGCATTTTTCTCAGGAAATTCATGAAGGTTGTTCAAGGATTTGGTTTTACCTCCAAAATTTATCAAACAAGTTTTACAACTTGTGATATTTTTCAGAGGGGTCCCACATCAGTTTTAGGACCAAGGAAAATATTTTCCAATTGTTTGGCACAAGATTTAAGATAATTGGAAAATGAATTTGACTTTTGGTCAACAAGAGCTTTGTGTTTTTGGATTACACAACTCTTGGACAAGAATTACATGAGAGATTAGGGGTTTTCAAGATGTGAGAAAAAGTTTTAATTTCTACACATATAATTATACTTGAACAAACCCTGTTTATACAGTTGGGATGTTACAAAATCTCCCCCCCTTACAAAAATCTCGTCCCGAGATTTGGCTCACTCGGTAAAGAAAGATGGATAGTCCGCACGCAGACGATCTTCCCTTTCCCAAGTAGCCTCATCCTCGAATGGTTCGACCAACGAACTTTAAGGAACTTGATGGTCTTATTCCTTGTCCTTCGTTCGGACTCATCGAGTCTGCCAGCAGGTGCTCGCGATAGGTCAAATCTTCACGGACATCGAGAGTTTCCAACGGAGCTTCCTCGGTTGGAACACGGAGGCACTTCTTTAGCCGGGACACATGGAACACATCATGTACTCCCTCAAGTGCAGTGGCAATTCCAACTTATAGGCAACAGCTCCTTCTTCTCGATAACGCGGTAGGGACCGACATATCGAGGAGCCAACTTGCCCTTGACGCCGAAACGTTGATGGCCCTTCAAAGGAGAGACTTTGAGATAAACAAAGTCATTAGGCTCAAAACGCAACTCACGTCGACGGCGATCTGCATAGCTCTTTTGCTCGATTGAGTCAGCATAGCAAACGCCACGAATAAAATTTGGACTTGGCGCTCGGCCTCATTGATTGAGTCTGGGCCAAAGAGAGGTCTTTCACCGGTCTCGACTAGTTCAACGGGTCCTACACTTTCTCCGTATAAGGCCTCGAAAGGTGCCATGCCGAGACCGCCTTTGAAAGTCGTTGTTATAAGAAAACTCGGCGAATGGCAAGCATTTCTCCCAATGCTTCCCATAGGAAAGGACACAGGCACGAAGCATATCTTCCAAAACCTGGTTGACCCTCTCGGTCTGACCATCAGTTTGGGGGTGAAATGCCGTGCTAAAGGTAAGACGGGTTCCCATAGCCTTTTGCAGGCTATGCCAGAATTGAGAAGTGAGCAGAGAAGCACGATCAGAACGATCGTCTTCAGTACACCGTGCAAAATTACGATGCGGAATATGTAGAGATCCTTTGGAAAATCTACAAGAAGGTTATTTTTGACAGACTGAGAGCTTGTTCTTGATTCGATGGTTGGTGGTGCATGGCCGTTGTTAGTTGGTGGAATGATTTAATTAATTCGGAACAACTTGCAGTTAATTCGGAGCGATTTATTTGGTTAATTCCAAAACAACGGGATCTCAGCCTGCTAACTAGCTTTACGGAGTCATCCCTCCGCAGCTAGCTATCTTAAAGGGACTAAGGTCGTTCTTAGTTGGTGGAGCAATTTGTCTGGTTACTCCACTAACAAACGAGACCTTGGTCGGTTAACTAGCTATCTGAGTCATCCCTCATGACTAGTCTCTTACAAAGGATTATGGTCGTTTAGGCCACGAAGGTTCGAGGCAACAACGGTATGTGATGCCTTTAAAATGTAAAGGACGGAAATGTGCCACTTTAGTCAAGCGATCGATGCAACCCAGATGGCATTATTTTTCTTAGGGGTTCGGGGTAGACTAGTAGACCTTTTTGAAACAAGGTGGTGCCGAGCACCGGATAAAAGAGTGAAATCAGGATCACCAACAATGATAAAAGATGGAGATACAAGGGAATGAGGCGCTCCTGAATCGAATAAAATAATATCCGGGCAAGAGTTAGCGAGAAGCGTACCTAACACGACGTCAGGTGCCTCCAGAGCTTTCTCAGCTGAGATGGAGTCGACTGGATTACAAATGATCTTTTGCTGCTTCAAAGGGCAATTGTTGGCGTAATGCCCCTTATAGTTGCAGAAGAAACAAGTGATCCCGGCAAATGGATTGCTATGCTTCACAGGGCAATTGTTGGCGTAGTGCCCCTTCTTGCTACAAAAGAAACAAGTGATCCCACATCGATTTGCGGGGACCACCTTGTCGACTTCGCAGTGTGCGTGATGGAGGCACGCCTGCGAAGCGACGAGGGGTTGCAAGCTTCTTAGGACAATTATTAGCATAATGGCCCTTGAGATTGCAGAAGAAACAAGTGACACCGGCGACCTTCTTTGGAGTCACCACAGTCCTCTCTTGACACTGCGATGATCCTCGACTTTCTCTTTACGCCCATAGCAACAACAGATTTTCGCCACAAGTCGAAAGTCGGGAAGGCATGGATGGTAATTTGTCCCAAACTCCTCGGACAAATCACCCAAGAACTTCTCGATTTGGAGGCATTGGCGATTGCAATGCTTGCAGATGACCGAAGAAAGCAATCGCAGCGCCCAATGACTTGGCAATCACTGTGTTCAAGCGACACTCCTTGGGATAGTGATCGCTTCCCTCGCAGAGGAAACAAGTAACTTTGGCAGTTGGACAATCTCCGGGTAAGTGGTCTTTGTCACAGTTTGGACAGGATGTGGTACACCGGTTGCTGTAGTGTCCTTCCTCACCACAACGCCGACACACCTTGACTCTTCCTAGTTCGCAATCTTCGGCGAAATGCCCCTCTTCACCACAGCCAAGGCAAAAGGAGGCGCCGCTTTTCGAGAACAATAGGGCCACAATCCGAAACACTTGCCAGAGCGGAGTCACTTACAAGTCTTGTCTGGATAGTTGGAGCTAGGGAGAATTTCGTCGACCCACTTTTGTTGACCTAGTCCGCCATCGACTGTTCGGACATCCTGCTATTTAAGAGATGGGTTAACACAAAACCCAAGGACTAGAAGTTGAAGAAAGCGAAAGGATGCCAACGACTAGGGGAACGGAACATCACCCTAACCGAAGGCCAACAAAATAGATAGTACAGATCCCTACCGAGTTAATAATGGATTAGATGATAGTAAATGTAAACTAATGAAACAAGCTGAATAAAAGAAGTTATAGGGAGCATAATAAAGGAGAAGCAAAAACAGCAAGGAAATGCATTTTAAAAGCTTCCAAAATGACTCCAAAACAGCAAGGAAGACATAAGATTAAAGGCCAACTTCCCAACACAACTAACTTGTATTGAATGAACGAGTAATTGGTTGACAAGATAAAATTTCAGCACATCACTCCAATTTCTAACACTACTCAAAAGCAAGGTAAAACCAAGAGAATAGGTGTTAGATACTTAGCTAACTAGTATCATGTCTTACCCTTTCATTCCCACAAGTTTTAGTTGATTAACCTCTCATTTTCTACCCTATTTAGAACCTTTGAGCTTGCTGTCCGGAAATTGACGCTTGCTGTCCAGATTTCGCATCCAAGCTCCTTGTCGAATCACCGACTCCAGAACTTCAAAACCTTGTAGTGGGCAGCTCACACTTCAATTTGCCAATCTCATTGGTTCTCCCAAAAACCAATGTTATCGTTTAATTGGGTCTATCTTTTGAGAGGAGGAAAGGAAAACAACTTTTAAAACTCAATTAGAACAAGATGAGAGAAGAACACTAAGATAGGTAAGGAGTAAAAGAAGAGACTTTACTTAAGCTTTCATAAACCATTTGATATTGTGAAAATAGGTTTTCCAAAATATCCTAATAACGACCAAGCTTGGGTTACTACGGTCAGGATGGCTATGATACCAAACTTTTTGTGAGACCCCGCTTTTATTAAGCTCATAATACTTAGTCATCCAATTCTCCCTAGTATTATCAACCAAATAAACCCAGTCTCGAGAGATGTATACTCCCCAGAATGCAGTATACATACCTCACAACAAAAGAATGTATCAATTCCATACAACACATAGTACATAAGCAACAAACCAGAAGTTAATATTAAAAAGGATAGGTTATTACAAAAGAGGGGCCTTCAGGCCAAATAACAACAAGTACTACTAAGATAACAGCGGAAGCAAAAGTGCCATAAAGATGGCTATAACACAAAGCCAATCAGTGTGCCTTAACCCCTAGGCATCTGACCAGACCGCCAAGCTAGTCGTCGAAGAAGCTGCAACACAAAGCACAAAAGTGAGGCTCTTGGAGCTCACCTCCTTCCTCTGCAACAAAAGCCACAAAAATACCACAACCACGGGCAGATGAGTACACAAAGTACTCCGCAAGACTTACGCGTAAGATAACAGGCCTATAACATATGCTACATGCAAGCTTTATGTAAGTGGAGGTTGTATGTCTCATTTAGCATAAAGCAACATTTATTTGCATTAAGGTAATACATTTAAAGGCAAGTTATCAAATCTGTTTTTAACATTGAAATACCAAGTTTAACAACGATAATAACAATAAGTAGATGACAACAACCATCCTGGAAGTGACTAACCCAATAGTCACCACAACAATAGCATGAACTCCCCGTTCATACCAACCATGTCAAGTTTTAATTAAAGGTTGTAGTCTAATTCTTACGGGAAATAACCAAGCGTGTCCATAACCTAGGACGAGGCTATTCGAATAGTTTTATCCCTGCAGGGGTGTACCAATGTACCCACACGTCAGACCGCCTTTCCTTTAAGCACACTACCTTTGGTATGCCGGCACGGCTAAGTCCTACGAGACATTTCCAATGGACAGTGCTAATTTTGACCCACACAACCCACGGGGATAAGGACCCAATGGACAGCCTAACCGGTCTGCCACTGCTCCATTCCCACACCACACACACACATTTTATCTTTAAAACACACCAACCGAGCGACCCCAATTAGCACCGCCCAAAGTACTTAGTCAAGAGAGGTCCCATATCCCCCTCGTGTGGTTAGCACGCATAATTGCTTGGATCAATGGCGCAAGAATTCGGTCCTTGTTGACTCAGGCATACCACCACATCCAAAAACCACACCATCCATCCAATATGCCCAAGTCTAAATCAATCTTTTATTTTCAGTTTTTGATTTTACAAATTAATCAAAGCACAAGTGCTGGACATATCGGAGTAATAATCAGTTTTGAGTGATCAAGACCATCGACTAAGCCGATGATCGCCCATTACTACCGATAACTAAGCATGGCTAAGCAATGTTAATGTAAACTACTAAGTGATAAGAGCTCATCCAACGAGCTCAAACCACAGCAAATAACCTAGGCTCATGGGTAGTAGAGGATAAACAATTCCTACAGATTATGCAACTATAGGATTGCTAGCGATATTTTAACACAAAGTAGCATGCATACATATAAGTGAAACAAAATATTAAGCTTTAAAGTAATGGGACAATGATGGAAATGATCAAACTGCTTGCCTTGCTGTTGCTGGTCAAATTGTTGCTGAGGATCACTCACGGGTTCAACCCACTCGTCGGCACCTAATCGGAAAGACGAACACAATCGATAAGAACGACGAAAATGACAAAGACAGCACAGCAAACGAACTCCAAACACTCTGAATTTTCTACAGAAGAAAGAGGGTGATTTTTAGGGAATTTAGCAACAAGAACCAATTGATTTGGATTCTTAATGCAAAAGTTATGAGCAAAACAAACCTGCTCAGCCCTAAAAATACCAAACTGCACTATTCACTAATCTAATTATGAGGCAACATTTTCTAGAAAAGTGGTGACACTGAAATTTTTACAGCAAAACCAGCACCTCATGAGATGAATAACACAATTGAGTTCATCTCATTTGGAGCTATATTGCACTTTCTACCATTTTTCAAAAACAAGAACTTGAACAAAATTATAATGCACAAGAACTCTTTTCTACAATAGCAACAAGATCAAAGCTAATTTTCACAGTAAGTTTGCTAATAGAGGAAGCCAACAAAGTTGGATTCACTCAAAACTAATCTACAGAGCATTAGTTATGTATTTTACAAGTTAAACACTATTTTGAGTGCACATTTAAAGCTAGTTTTGAAACCTATTTGCAAAACCATGTTCTGGAGCTGAACTGGGCTCATAACCATTTTTTTGATTGGAGCCCAGGTCAAGCCAGAACCAACAAAATTTGAATGACCTCCTTTGGATTTAAAACGAAAAAGATATGAAATTCTAAAGTTATACCTTATTTCAGCTTATAATCAAGACTTCACAGGAATTTCCAAAACCCACAAAGACATGGGAGGACATAAGCAGCTCAGATCAACGCGGGGGAGGTCCTCAACGGTTGAGATCTTCCAAAGGAAGATCTAAACTATCAAGATCTCCCTAAGGAAGATCTACATCGTCAGGACCTCACGGGGAGGTCTGGGCCGGTCCAGATGTTCAAGGAGGACTTTGATGGTCCAGATCGTCCGAGGGAGGACCTTGACGGTCAAGATCTACCCGGGGAGGTCATGAATGGCTGAGATGACCTCGGGGAGGTCCTAAGGGGAGGTCCTAACGTCGCAGACCTCCAGGGGAGGTCTGGACGGCCATGATCGCACAAGGGGAGGTCTTGGACGCTCAAGATCTCCTGGGAGGAGGTCTGGGCGGCCCAGAGCCAGCGACCACGTGCTTGCGCGCACGCACGTGCTCGGACAAGAGATTAATGCGCGTGGGACAACGAGGAGGTCCGCGCGCGGGAGATCTTAAATGCGCAACACGGGAGGATTAAATGCAGTTAAGACACGCCAATGATTTCAACGATTTGAGCACTGGATTAGTGCATTAAGTCGGCAAATCTTTGTCCTAAAAACGACAACGGCGCTGCCATTTTTGTCCGACAAAGACCCGAGCTCAAAGATGTGGTCATCGCCGGCGTCTGAGACCTCATGGCGACATCCAATGGTACCGTTGGGTCCGCAATAACCATGCGCACAATGGACCTCCTCTCAACGGCGATGGCCTTGAACGCCGTGGCCGAGAGGACAACGAAGGCAAGCACGCCAAAATCCGAAATGCAAAATGAAGCTCATGCGACATTCAAGCGTGTGCTCAAACAAAAGCTCATGACGAAAGATACATGCGGGTGCCAAGAACTAAGGGACTAACGGGAGGAGTACAGGAGGTCCCGAGGTCTTTGAGGAGGTCGAGGAAGGAAGGACCGGTCGGGAGGAAAGGTGCTCCACGGCCAAAGCTTGACTCAAGCTCCACTTTGTCCCCCTCTGCAAATGCCCAACAAATCAAGTTAGGACTTGGTCCCGGAGGGTAGGGCACAAATGGAAGCAAGGAAAAAAGGAGGAAAACTCAGGACCCTTGTCCACCGAGGAGCTTCAAGCTCCAAAGAATGGCGACCAAGGAGAGCTTGGTGGTTTAGAGCTCACAAGCACAGGGGTGCAAGCAAGGGATAATGGTGTGCAAAGGAAGCCAAGGAAGCAGTGGGGGAGGTTTTATACTTAGGGCACAGAGGTCATAGACCACGGGTTAAGCTCATGGTGAGCTTGGCCCATGGGTCGATCTAGGGCTTGGACAAGATGTAAAGTTGACATGGTGACAAAGCTAGGTAGGCTGGAGGCGGAAAGTGACACGCATTTAATGCGGGTCAACAAAGAGTTGTTATAAGGTACATTCTTGCGTGCATTAAATCCTTTGCTCGAGAACGCATGCGTGACCGAGGAAGGAGAAGAACAGGGGAGGTCATTTTGACTGTTGGATAAGACCACGGGGAGGTCCTAGCCATCGGATCCTATTTTTGAACCGTTACGCTTAAAGGATCGGGAGGAGGTCCCAGCCACACGATCTAGGATGGGAGGTCATGGCCTCACGATTTCCTTAATCTTGAATCGCGTGGGAAAAATAGGATTAGGAGGTCCAAGGCGTTGGATCTCAATCCAGCAGTCTTGGACCTCTGTGAGGTCTTAACCGCACACGAACTTAAGAACATGAGGGGAGGTCATGGCCTTTGGATTTAAATCTAAGGGCCACGATCTCACGTCTTGTGAGGTCGGATGCGCACGAGAAAGGAGGAGGTCGTGACCGTAGATTCTAATCTAACGGTGCACAACACAAGATGGGGAGGTTGGGAGCGCTTGACTTGCGGCGGAGGTCGTGGCCTTTGGATCGAATCCAACGGCCACGACCTCAACAAATGCTCAACAAGGAGGTCGATAGTTAGGTTGAGAGGAGGAGGTCGCGACCATGGATTTTGATCAATGGTCGTGACCTCATGTAGGTGGGACGCCTAAGTGATTTAACACTCGGGGAGGTCGAGGCGGTTGGATCTTAATCCAAGGGCTATGACCTGAACAGGTGGGGAGGTCTTTGCGGTGTTGGCATGGAGGAGGTCGTGGCGGTTGGATGTAAATCCAGCAGCTGCGACCTGATCAAGGTGGAGAGGAGGTCTGTGAGGTGCAAACATGGTTGGGCTAGACCACTTTGCCTGAATGCTAGCCCAAGGAACGATGTAGGCTTTTAAATTTAGTTTTTAACAAATGAAACTTAGCAGAATTATTTGAGATAGCAAATGAACTCCAACATTCATGAAATTTTAACTGGAGCTTGCTGACAATGAGATTAACCTTGCATAAAATTTCCAGAGGTTATTATGCAATGCATTTTTCTCAGGAAATTCATGAATGTTGTTCAAGGATTTGGTTTTACCTCCAAAATTTATCAAACAAGTTTTACAACTTGTGATATTTTTCAGAGGGGTCCCACATCAGTTTTAGGACCAAGGAAAATATTTTCCAATTGTTTGGCACAAGATTTAAGATAATTGGAAAATGAATTTGACTTTTGGTCAACAAGAGCTTTGTGTTTTTGGATTACACAACTCTTGGACAAGAATTACATGAGAGATTAGGGGTTTTCAAGATGTGAGAAAAAGTTTTAATTTCTACACATATAATTATACTTGAACAAACCCTGTTTATACAGTTGGGATGTTACAAAATGGCACTTGAAAAACTAGTATGTGTAGGTTGTAAATTGTTGCGTCTCTTTTGCAAAACTAAGCCAATATGAGCCATCCTTTGTAATAACCTCTAGCATACTAATTTGTATTTGTGTAAGACTTGCGTGTACCTTTGTACTCAACCCGGTTGCTACAATTTCAGGTGAGGAAGTGTATGAGCCCATTGAGTTTGTTAGCGCCGATATGGGTGACGCTAATGAATAATGCTATCGTTTAACTCCCAGTCGGTTGCCGATGGGTTATGGGGCATACCATGCTGGATATTTTGGTTTATTTACTTGCTTCCGCTGCTACTTAATACTTTTATTTGAATTTGGCCGGTCGGCCGATTGTAATGGATGTAAACTTTAACTATTATGTTGTATGTCTTTGAACTATCTATGTTGTTGTTGTATGGATGTGATCAACGTTGTATGAGAGTATGAGCATATTGGTCGCTGATCTTGGGAGCCAATATGATTGCATACTAAGCTGTTAAATAACTTCCTATTTAACTCACTAAGTGTGATGCTTGACATGTTGGAGAATCGACAATCATGTAGTGCTCGCAGAGGAGCAGCGCGCATGATCGCCGGGGCTCTAGTTTGTAGTTAAGCCTTGCACTAAGAGTGAGTTAAGTTGGAATCCATATACTGGAGGCCCTAGAGTTATGTCTTTAAGACCATGCTTAGACTCGGTCTTACGGAGATAACCTGGGGGTCCTCACACGAGTGGTCTATTGTGACGATCCACCCTGTGATGTACCGCAAGAGGTCCGGGAGGACCTTTTTTTTTTGCGCTGCGAAGTCACCACGGAAAGATGTTGTAGCACCGTATGGAGCTTTACCGAGGAGGTGCGGGACCTCCCAGAGGTCTTGCGGACCTCCTGGAGGTCTTAGTCATGCGACCTCCCAGAGGTCTTGGGGACCTCCCGGAGGTCGTGGCCGCCACCGCCAAGAGCACCTCCAGCACATCACTAAGAGAGGTCGGCGGGACCTCCCGAGCTAAGTCCCGTGGGACCTCCTGGTGGTCTCCCCTGTGCATCCGAGCTAGTCCCGGACAACAGAGCTAGCTCGCACAAGAACACAAGCCAATACCACAACCACGAGGTCAAACAAAGATGAAGCACAAATTAAACTTTATATAATAGGACCTTATGGTCAAGCTTGTTAACAAGAGGTGCCCTTGAGGGCTTACAAAGCCAACGAGGACTTACAATCGGCAACAAGGAGCTCTAGGGCTCGAACACCAAAACACGCAAAAGCCATCCAACAAGCACCACAGGCTGTCGGGTGGAGGACGTCCTAGGCATCTTAGTCGTCGTAGAACTCCTCCTCGAAGAGGTCTGCACTGCCCTGCACTTGGTCATCTTCATAATCTGCTTTGACATAGGGCTTAAGCCATGAGTACTTGGAATGTACTCAGCAAGTCACAGGGAGCAAAGATGCAATACTATTCATGCAAGGACATACCAATGGAGAGCTGTATAGTTAGTTTGCGTAAAGCCAAGTTTGACAATAAAATAGTAATAGATTGAAAAGCAGCAAGGTAAAACCATAATACATAACACTTTTGATGTTTAAAAAGGTGCAGTGAGCACCAACTCACGGCCACAACCCCTGGACCACTACCCGAGCCAACCTTGACCCCTCTGGAGCCGGCCAAGGTCTCTTCGAGGCAAAGCCAAGGCATCTCGCGGAAGTGTCCAATGGCACAATCTTTTGAAACATCTACCCCTTGCACCATTTCACTGAGCATGTCCATGACCAAGGACTTGGCTATTCGAATAGATCTTTACACTCTGCAGAGGTGTACAACTTTACCCACAATCCACGATCTCTCAAGCGGGACGGGTTCCGGTCACCCTTGCTCACTTCCTAAGGTGAGCAGTCTAGAGAGCGCGGCAAGGCCTTTACAAAGCTTTGAACTGACTCGGGCTGCCCGCTAAGGTTTCATAATCCCTCCTGTGGTCTAGAAGTCCGCAGGTTATGGGTGCCCTCTTGCGCCAACGAATCACACGCTCAACCACAACACCCCAAGCCAACCCATTGCTAATTATTCAGCCCAGACCATTCCCATAAAATGATCTTGTGGTTGCACTGTTTGGCCCAGTTCAACAGACACAAAGTGAAGTCCTTAATTGTGCCAAGGCAAGACTTCCACAACCAAGTGTGCAAAGCACCCACTACTCACTCCCTGCCTTCTTGCCTCAGCAAAACAATTTGCATTAGCCCATGCCAAAAGACCACCCAGTCCTGGCACACAAATTTTTAACCAAGTGGTCTCACACCACAGTCAACACAGCTTAGGCATCCTGCCATAGCTGCTCAACAATGGCACCAACCACACATTCCATATTTATTAGTCAAGATTATTAGAGATGAAGCATGATACGTTCGAACCACGTTTTCTAAGCAAAGCTATATAAGACCTACGGCCCCCATGTTGGCAAATAACAAAGAACACGAACTAAATTATCCACCCTAAGGCTCACAAGGTGAACATGACAACATGATGGAGACAAGGTATAAAGGAGGCATAACAGCAAGTAGGCAAGTAACTACAGCCCAAACCATTTTCTTATAAACATAGCCATGCATGATAAAGTAAGACCGAAATACATTTGCATTACAAAGGCCTGCCCTCCCAGGCTATATATATAGCCGGAGTTGGTAGTGTGCACCACAAGGAAAAACTCAGTGAGGTGTAGGCAATCGGGACAACTAGGGCAAGGCTTGCCCTAAAAGAATTGAAATAAAGTACCTCAGATGTGACTGCATTTAATGTGACCCGACACCTATTAAATGCGCACAGAGTTCTGAGGCAAGAGCAATAATTACAAGGTGAAGAGGGCTGGCAAGTGGGGCCAGTCAAAAGGGTGCACCACAAGTCAAAGAGGTGGCCCCACCGCAAGGGTCATCCCCGCCAAAGACCACTGTGAGGTCCTGGGCAAGAGGTCCAAGACACTCAGAGGGGGAGGTCCTGGACAGGATGTCCAAGGACTCAAGAGGAGGTTCTGGACAAGAGGTCCGTAAAGCTCACCACGAGGAGGTCTGGCCTTTCGAGACACTGCACAAGGGAGGTCTAAGGGTCAAGATTTCAAGGGAGGACCTCAGCGGTCCAGATCAAAGGGTGCAGGGAGGTCCCGACCAATAGGGATATCTGATTTAGGAGGGTGGTCCTTACAAAAGACCAAAGAAGGACCGAGGAGGTGGTCTTTGCAAAACAACCGGAGGAGGTCCTGAAACAAGGAAAACGCTAGCGACAAAAGCAGAGCCGTTCGATTAAAATCGGGTGGCCCAGAAAGGATAGGAACGTTCGGACCAAACTAACGTGCCCTTAGGATCGGGCCATCCAAACCACATCGGATGGTCCTAAGGTTAAGAAGGCAAGGCCTCAAGCGTCTGACCACGAGAGTCAAAGATGGGTCCAAGCGCTAAGGAGGTCTTGGACCTAAGGAGGTCGGAACCTTAGGATCCAACTAAGGAGGACTCGACGCCTAAGATCTCCCGAGAGGAGGTCCTAATGGCGAGATCCTAACAAGGGAGGTCCGAGCGGCTAGATCTCAACAAGGAGAGGTCTGGCGGTTAGGTCTCAACAAGGGAGGTCTGAGCGGCTAGATCTCAACAAGGGAGGTTTGAGCGGCTAGGTCTCAACAAGGGAGGTCTGAGCGGCTAGATCTCAACAAGGGAGGTCTGAGTGGCTAGATTTCAACAAGGGGAGGTCTGAGCGGCTAGATCTCAACAAGGAGAGGTCTGAGCGGCTAGATCTCAACAAGGGAGGTCTGAGCGGCTAGATCTCAACAAGGGAGGTCTGAGCGGCTAGATCTCAACAAGGGAGGTCTCGAGAAGGCCCAAAAGAGCACTGGGAGGTCCAGAGAAACTCTAGAGCGCCCAAGAGAACTCAGGGGTTCCCAGAGAGCGTGGAGAGGTCCACTGGAGGTCCAAAAGAAGCAAATCAAGCGTGGTGGGGGGACCAAGAGGTTTTCAAACACAAACCCGAGTGGGTCATGACAGAAAACCCCAAGCAAGGGAGAGGTTCGAGCAGAGGGAGATGAGAGAGAGGTCGGATCTCAAAGAGATTCAAACCAACAAAGGAAGTTAAGGGAGAGAGAAGAGGCGAACCAGGGGCACACAGAGAGGCTTCGGAGAACCACAGCCCGAGGGCAGCAAAGACACCACAGAGAGCCACAACCAGCAAGGAACACCAACAACGACTTAGTTAAGGTTTGATTAATTCCAATTGAACTCTCCAGATTTCAAAATCTCAGGTTAAGCTTTGGATTCTCAATAAAGCCAAATGGTTACTTTTATTTTGAAAACTTGGCAAGGACTTAAAAGAAAACGGGACGTTACATCTATTAAACATAAAAGTACGCAGCAGAGAACAAATATAATACACAAAAAAGTCCATCCAAGTGTGCCCAAAATCCAAAGGTAACTGAGTGGAGGTAGAAACAACATCACTCATTAGCGTCATCGTAATCGGTGCTAACAGATTGATCGTAAGTGTATTCTTCCTCACTTGAAACAAGTGGTTAATCTGTTTGAGTACAAAAGGTACTCGCAAGTCTTACACAAACTAATAAAAGAAAATGTATGATAGAGCCTATCCAAAGGACATGAGGATATACATGTTAGAGGCTGTCCAAAGGAAAGGTTGTATTGGCATAAGTTTTGCATAAAAGCGACAAGTTTTATTTCTACAGATTCTATTTTGCGAAGGCCATTTTGTAATCAAAATTTGAACAAAATACACAAGTAACTTTGATATAATCATGGATCAAAACATACCAAAGTGGCTATCCACTTTTTTTGACGTAAAACAGGAGAGGCAGAACCCCTACTGTTAGAATATATTAAAAGAAAATATCTACAAGGTTACATGATATACAGTAAAACAAAAAAATTAACCGAAATCTCTCAACCAAATAGAAAACTCCTCCTTAAGCGAAGGTTTGACCATAGGGATAACCAAGGCAAACGCTTCCTTAAACTCTCGTTTCCAAATAGCAAAAAAACCACTCCCTGATTAAAGATAATCTTATTTCTATGTAACCAAATACTCCAGCACACAATGATCATAACCTCCTTAAATAACCGCCAACAAACCCGTTGTTTGTTGTCCAACCAGGGACCAACACTGACGACTAAAGGAGCACTCAAAGAAGAGATGAAGCAAGGTTTTAGCTGAATGATCAGAGCATAGCACACAATCAGAATGATCAAGTTGAAACCCCTTGCGAAGAAGCAGTTCTTTAGTATGTAGTCTATCCTTCAGCAGCAACCAAAAGAAAACTTTTTGTTTACTTAAACAAAAAGAGGACCAAAGCCAACTGAAGGGAGGTGGCATGGCGCATTGGCCCAACATTTGAACATACGCCTGCTTAGGAGAGAAAGACAAAGAGCCCCAAATGTATTTCCATTCATTCGAACGATCTTGCAACATCCCTAAGGAAGAGATGGTAGAACCCAAGGCCTGAAATTGAAGGAAAGCTGTCGGTGATAACAGAAGATGGAAATGAGATGTAAGATTATCCTCCTCCAGGAAACAAGTTACCGAAATATCCTTATTCCTCGCAAATGAAAAGAGGTGAGGCTAGTTCAAGAGTGGAAAGCCCAAATTCCACATGTCATTCTAGAACAAACATGAATGCCCGTTGAAAACCGAACAGATGCGAAACCTTTGAACTCGTTGAGCAAATGGAGCAAATCCTTCCACCAAAAAGAGCCACACAGCTGAGAGGAGCTTGGTGCTAACAAATTTTGGTATAAGGATCGCCAAGTAAGATCCACCCAAGGGACGTCTGCTTTGTTGAGAAATTTATGCAGATGTTTCATCAACATAGCTTTATTTTGAATCCTAAGATTTAGAATTCCCAGTCCTCCTTGTGACTTTGGTCGACAGGTAGTATTCCAGGCCACTAGATAACCACCCTGTCTGTTGATGTCTGATCCATGCCATAATGCATGCCTCCTTAAACAATCAATATGAGTGATGACTTTAGCCGGCAATTTCAAAGAAGCCAAATGGTACACCGCTTGAAAGGAAAAGACCGAGTTAACCAGCACCAGACACCCTCGATAGGACAGAAAAGAAGACAATCCAGATAACCTGCGAGTGATCCTATCAATCAGTGGTAGATAGCTCACAAACTTTGGCTTTGGCGAACCTAATGGCAGTCCCAAGTAAGTGAAAGGAACTGGTCCAACTTGACACCCAAAAGTGTTAGCTAAATGCGCCAACTTTGCTTCATCCACATTTATAGGCACCATAGATGATTTGTTGAAATTAACTTTGAGGCCTGTAGAATCAGCGAAAGATCTAAGAAGACCTTTAAGACAGAAGAGCTGGAACGCATCTGTCGGCATAAACAAGAGCGTGTCATCTGCATATTGGACAATAGGAAAGTCTTGGCCAAAATCTGATTCCAAAGGGCAGGAAAATAATCCTTGGTGAAAAGCCTGATTGATGATGGACTGAAGGAGATCAGCCGCTAGAACAAATAAGAGTGGAGAGAGAGGATCCCTCTACCGCACTCCCCGTTTACAATGAAAAACCTTACCTGGAACACCATTTAATAAAACAGAAGAAGTCCCTAAGCAAAGAATTTGTTGAATCCAAGCTTGCCATTTAAGACTGAAACCCTTGTAATGAAGCATGGAGAGAATCACATGGTGCTCAACCTTGTCAAAAGCTTTTTCGAAGTCTAGCTTAAGTAAGATGATCTCTCTCTTGGACTGATGGCAAAGGTGAAGATATTGAAAGGCCCAAGCCAGACAATCCTGGATAGTTCGCCCTTTAAGAAACCCATATTGGTTGACATGAATGGTCTGAAGAATAACTGGTTGCAACCGATTCGCTACCAGCTTTGTCAAAAGTTTAAGAGAGCTGTTGAGCAATGAAATGGGTCTAAAATCATTCACCGATTCAGGATTCAACTTTTTGGGAATCAAAGTGATGAAAGAAGAATTGATACTTTTAATATCTAGATTATTCTCACAGAAATCAGCACACAATTGATAGAAATCTGACTTCACCAGGTGCCAACATTTCTTCAAGAATAGTCCATTGAAGCCATTAGGACCCGGAGCATGATCCAGATCTAAGCCTTTGACCACTAGGTCAATTTCCTCTATTGAAAACGCCTTATCCATGTTTGCAAGAACACTCGGTTCCACCGGATAGATCAAAGAAGATAAATTGTAATCCATATGGTTAGCCTCAGAAACCCCTAGTCTGGCTTTGAAAGAAGTCTAGAGTGCTGCTGCTTTTTGTGCATGATCCGAAACACTAGATCCATCATCCAAGTATAAAGACGCAATGTAATTACGTTGAAAGGAAGCCGAGGCAATGGACTAATTTTTTTTTTGAGTTTTCATCCCCAAACTTAGCCCATCTGATTGTGGCTCTTTGCTTCCAATAAACTCTTTTGGCTTTCAACAGGTTCAGCAGGTGATTCTGCAGAATTTTCCTGAAATTCCTTTCAATCTGACACAGAGGTCTCTGATCCTCTAAACCATCAACCAAAGCTAGAACCCAGCTAGTATTATCAATCAGCTTGCTCCGAGCCGAGAGGTTTTTACTCCAGGCTTTCAAACCTCGACGTAGAAACTTGAGCTTGGAAGAGATGACCTGGGCTGCATTTCGGTTTGGAGGAGACCAATTCCAATTAGATTCCACCGCAGGAAGAAAAGAACCAAACTATAACCAATAATTTTCAAAGCGAAAAACAATAGCTCTTGGGATTGAGGAGGAAATCTGAACCAAACAGGGAATGTGATCTGAAGTGAGTCTAGACAATGGAAGAGCCAAAGTGTTCGGAAGAGAAAGGGACCAGGCTGTAGAAGTGAAGACCCAATCTAATTATTGGAGGAGAGCATCCTCCTACATATTACTCCAAGTAAAGTTCCTCGCCTTGAGAGGAATTTCCACCAAACCCAGAAGATTGATAACCTCATTAAACTGAAACATTCCAAGAGCATTGCCACCCGGCTTATTGCGATTATCCAGACTACGAATAAGATTGAAATCACCCACTAGTAACCAGAGATTAAAATTAACAGCTTCTAAACTATGAAGCCATGCCAGAAAAACCGCTTTTCCTTCTAGGGTGCAAGGTCCATAGATGTTAGAAAGAAACCAAACTTGACCATCTAGGGTAGAGGTGAGCTTGATCGTCAGCGAGAAATGATTAGAATGAACCACTGATCCATCAAAGAGCGACCCATTCTAGGCCGTCAGCAGGCCACCTGAAGCCCCAGAGGAGGGAACAAATACGAATTTATTGAAACTCCTATGCGCAAAGTTACGAAGAAAATGGCTGTCAGAATCAGCCTTCTTAGTTTCTTGCAAGCAGAAAATAGCACAACCACTCTCATCAATCTTGTTGCGAATAACTTCCCACTTACTTGAGGAATTAATTCCTCTCGCATTCCAAGATAGAACATTCCAGTTTCGAGTTGCACACATGAGAAACAAACTAAGGAGCAGCATCGCACTAGTCGCCCAAGGCAGACTAGAAGAAGGAACAACATCAGAGAAACAACCAGCACACAAGGATAACAACTGATAGCAGAGCTTAGAACTAAAACCATAACTACCACATGCATCTGAAGTATTCCCTAGCCATCAACCAGCAAAAACAGCATCCTAGAAGCCTTAAGAAAGCTGAACAGCAAAGAGAAGTGTTGTCCCTGAACACCAAAATAAAAACAGTACAAAGTACCCCACTGGTATCAAGCCTTACGACATGGGCCAAACAACGGCCCAGATAAACAAAAGAGAAAGGCTAACATGACCCAAGCTATGCATCATCCGGCTCCAACAAAGCCTCCACCAATAGCTCACTAGGAGGTGTCGGGCAAAAGCCTTGCCCAATACCCTACATCAGAGGGACCTTCAGGTATGGAAGAACCGACTGGTCTTGAAACCTCCTATGACCTTCAAAAAGAGGCGCCAAAAGATCAGCACTCACCTTGTCCTTGAAACCTTTATGAACTGAGCTAAGCCTTGCACTGCGCCGAAGAAGGCTCGCATCCAAAGGGACCGAAAACTTCATGCATGAACAACCATTCATGCCGATACCAAGTTATACCCATGTCAATTTTATTTCAGAGCCTAACGATGATGTCTATGAAAACCAAGTATTGTCCATAACCGGGGAAATGGCTATTCAAATAGATTAAAAACCCTGCAGAGGTGTACATCTTTACCCATATGAGTTGACCAGCCCGTAAGCCTCCAGATAATGATACACTTCCTTTGGTATGTCGGCCGGGTAGATCGAGATTTGGTACTTTTTAGCAAGAACATCTTATTGAGTTGAAACACCCATGCGAGATGAGATCCGGCTTAGTACAAGCTATTGATAGAACCTGCTAAGCAGGGCACGCAAGTTGTGTTGGGAATGCCGACCCAATGAATAGAAATTTAAACCTGTGCTCACTCACACATATTAAATTGCAATCAGATCCCTATGAATATATGATTAAACACATATGTCCTCACACCACCTGTGTTTCAGCCCAATAAAATCCCCCTTACTTGACCAAACCAGCCCCAATATAGCATGTGGAACTACGAGTAGTTCTTGGTATGATAGCCCAAAGTTTGGTTCTTGGTGATCTGGACAAGACTGCCACAATACCCAATTCTCATGCACGAAGGCACCCTCACTAGCAATCACTTGTCCAGATCTATATCATGTTTTAATAGACATTTTTTTGACTCAAACCTCAGATTTGAAGATCTGACAAAGAAACAAAATTAAAATTGGTTCAGTGTTTCCCACAATTGATAGGCTAACCCCATCAATCGAACTACCGTAACTACTGACCTGCATGGCTAAGCATTTACATAAAGAATAAATGTACCAACACATGATATCTAACTTAAGCATAACTATATGGAATAATTAAGGGTAAGCCACAAAGATTAGGACATAGCTAATTAGACTCACAAATTATTGATACGACAAAATAACATGCACGTAATTATCATTGCATTTCAATATACTAAATTAACCAAAATTGGGATCAAAATGATGCAAGAGGATGCTTGCCTTATTGATATTCCACTTGTTCCACCTCAGGATTCTCAGGTATAAAATCACTCGCGTCAGACAATTCAGAATCTAAAATAATAACAAATAAACACCGAGAAAATCTCAAAATTCCAAAATGCTAAAAAATGCATGAGAAATTTACAGTAGTGAAGTTTTGATTTTAAGTGAATTAAGGTGAAAATTTTAGTTCATTTGGAGTTCATATGAATTTTATAAGGTTAAAGTCCTTAATGTACAATTAAATTAATTATCAAATTTTTATGTAATAGAGACATGTTTCAAACCTAATCTAGATTAAAGTACAATAAGAATTAAAACTAACAAAATTGATTTCACTGGATTTGGAGTTAAAATGAATTACTTATGAATTTTTAAAGTTTAAACTATTTTTAGTGTAAAAGTAATTCATTTCGGGATTTCAAAACGTATATAATACTTTTTATACCTAGACAAAACTAGCCACAGTCACTTACAAGCGGGGTCCAGCACACAGTATTTCTTTTCATTTAAAACCCGAATTAACCTGCTGACATGTGGGGTCCACATGTCATAGGCCCAGCCCATAGCACAGTGCATGGATTAGAGGTCCATGAGCTCAGTCCATGGTCCATGACTGGAGGTTACTATGCACTTAATCGCGTGGGCCCGCATGTCAGCGACTCAACTCAAATCGGTTTCAATAAAACGTGTCATTTTTTGTTCAAGACCCCACCCATCAGCAATAGAATTTAGAAACTTAACGGTGCTTTAACTCTAATCTAACAGTGACTAACTTAACCAACGACCTACAATGTTTGTTGGATAGTTCGACAACATAGTAGCTTGCTCTCGTGAGCTTGGCCGGCGGCTAGCTGGCGCTATGGTCTACGTCGGGAAGAACTAAGGCCTGAAATGGACTCCACATAGCCTTGCGATTCTACTGGTGGCTAGAGTTTGGCCGGCGGCGAACTCAAGCGGCGACATGACATGAAGATGTAGCAGCGCAACTATGGTTTATAAGGACATGACGATTCGACGGTGCATTAAGCAAACAAACGCATGCTTATGCTCCTATGAGTCATAAAGATGCTACCTGAGCCTAGGAGGTGACAAAAGATACACGGCGGAGCTCCGATGACGATGGACCATCGACGGCAATGAGAGCTCAACATGGACACGATGACCTGGGGGAAAGAGCAAAGAGAAGAATGATGGGAATAGGCTAAGTATACCCCATAGATGGTGTGACCAAAAGGAATTGAAAAGAAACGCACTGTGCCAGAGATGGAGACGAAAGAGGTGCTTTGGGTCGTAGATGAAACAAAATCAAATTCCCAAATATCCTGTGAATCGAAGGATAAATTGATTGAGGATAATTAATCCTAATACCTTAAAGCATGAGATGACGTGCAAGAAAAGGAATAAACTCACCTGAGCACGAAGATGACACAGGGTGGCACTTAGAGCACACTTAGGGCCAGCAAAAGACAACCTCGCGGTTCAAGAGCTACGCACCAAGATAAGAACCCAAATTAATAGGAGATACATGGCATGGACAGAGCAGAAGAACGACACAAGAACGAAGGACTCAAGTTCAGAGAAGAAAAAGAAATGGCGATCTCATCCACTTGGCCGAGAGAGTGTAGAAGCGGTTTTGAAGAGCTCCAGCAACAGAAAATCAACGGCGTCTCGATGTGGTGTCCTAGGACCAGATGATAATAGTGGTGACAAAATGACGATGCCTTGCATGGATGGAGTCACGTGGGCGAGTGCCACCTCACGCTCGGTGCACTCAGAGCTGGCGCGGCGAAGCGGTGGGGCAGCGTAGAGAAGGAAGGACTGACGAGCGGGCCTGGCTCGTTAGTGGCGTGGCGAAGCAGCACGAGCTGGAGTCAGGTGTGCTCGATGGGGTTTGGTCTGATCAAGGCAAGTTAAGTGGTTCGGTCGCTACAGTCCAAAGTGGTTCGGTTTAGGGTTAAATGGTTGACTCAATTAATTTCCAAACCACTACATTGACCGGGGTTTAGAAAATAGCAAATAATTTTAGAAAAATCTGAAATTTTTCAGGGAGGTTGCTGGAATGATATAGATCCCATAAAAATTTTAAAACATCACTGTTCATGACCTAAATACTTATTTTAAATTCCTTAACCAAATAGGTTTAAATAAGGAACATAGATTTTTCTTATGGTCAAGATGAACTCTAAAAATTTGACAAAAAATATTTTTATTCATGATAATTAATCTAGTATTTGATTAAATTAATTTCTAGGGTTCTTTATGTGACGACCCACCCCGTGATGTACCGTAAGAGGTCCGGAGGACCATTTTTTTTCACACTGCGAAGTCACCACGAAAAGATGTGGTAGCACCGATGGAGCTTACCGAGGAGGTCTGCAGACCTCCCAGAGGTCTTATGGACCTCCCGGAGGTCGTGGCCGCCACCCGCTCGGTAGCACCTCCAGCACATCACTAAGAGAGGTCCCAGACCTCCCAAAGAAGTCCCGGGACCTCCTGGTGGTCCCGCCTGCATCATCTGAGCTAGTCCCAGACAACAGAGCTAGCCAAAGACAAGAACACAAGCCAATACCACAACCACGAGGTCAAACAAAGATGAAGCAGCATAAATTAAACTTTATATAATAGGACCTTATGGTCAAGCTTGTTAACAAGAGGTCTCGCCACTTGAGGGCTTACAAAACCAACGAGGACTTACAACTGGCAACAAGGAGCTCTAGGGCTCGAACACCAAAACACGTAAAAGCCATCCAACAAGCACCACAGTCGTCGGGTGGAGGATGTCCTAGGCATCTTAGTCGTCAAGAACTCCTCCTCGAAGAGGTCTCAGACCGCCTCGCACTTGGTCATCTTCATAATCATGCTTTGACACGGGGCTTAAGCCATGAGTACTTGGAATGTACTCAAGAAGTCACAGGAGCAAAGATGCAATAATATTCATGCAAGGACTTACCAATGGAGAGTCAGTATGGTTAGTTTGCAAAGCCAAGTTTGACAATAATAGCAATAATAGATTGTAAGGCAAAGAAGGTAAAACCATAGTACATAATACTTTTGATGTTTAAAAAGGTGGAGTGAGCACCAACTCACGGCCACAACCAAAATGGGGAGGTCTGATCACACCAAAGGCACGGTCCTCACCCAAAACCCACTCTGAACACCCATTCCAGAGGTCCAAACCAACCCTGGACCACTACAGAGCCAACCTTGACCCCTCTGAGCCGGCCAAGATCTCTTGAGGCAAAGCCAAGGCATCTCATGAAGTGTCCAAAGGGCACAAGCTTTTGAAACAGCTACCCTTGCACCATTTCACTCGAGCATGTCCATGACCAAGGACTTGGCTATTCAATAGATCTTTACACTCGCAGAGGTGTACAACTTTACCCACAATCCACGATCTCTAGTGGGGCGGGTTCAGGCCACCCTTGCTCACTTCCTAAGGTGAGCGCCTAGAGAGCGCGCAAGGCCTTTACAAAGCTTTGAACTGACTCGGCTGCCCGCTAAGGTTTCGCAATCCTCCCCGTGGTCTAGAAGTCCGCAGGTTATGGGGTGCCCTCTTGCGCCAACGAATCACACGCCAACCACAACAGCCCCAAGCCAACCCATTGCTAATTATTCAGCCTGCACCATTCTCATAAAATGATCTTGTGGTTGCAATTGCTTGGCCCACCAATGACACAAAGTGAAGTCCTTAATTGTGCCAAGGCAAGACTTCCACAACCAAGTGTGCAAAGCACCCACTACTCACTCCCCGCCTTCTTGCCTCAAAGAAAACAATTTGTATAAGCCCATGCCAAAAGACCACCCAGCCTTGGCACAACAGCTTTTTAACCAAGTGATCTCACACCACAACAAACCACAACTTAGGCGCCCCGCCATAGTCGCCAACATTGGCACCAGCCACACATTTCATATTTATTAGTCAAGATTATTAGAGATGAAGCATGATACGTTCGAACCATGTTTTCTAAGCTAGGCTATATAAGACCTACGGCCCCCATGTTGGCAAATAACAAAGAACACCAACTAAATTATCCACCCTAAGGCTCACAAGGTGAACATGACAACATGATGGAGACAAGGTATAAAGGAGGCATAACAGCAAATAGGCAAGTAACTACAGCCCAAACCATTTTCTTATAAACATAGCCATGCATGATAAAGTTAGACCGAAATACATTTGCAAAACTTGGTTCAAGATGATCAAAAGGGGATCTGTGGCTTGCCTTGGTCAAGCAGTGGAGAGCCTTCTGCAGCAAGAGCTGGGTCCAAGATCTCCTCGAACTCGTGATCTACACGCTCACAAGAAAACCAAATAAGCAAAACCACACTAAGCCGAGAACTTCAAAAGAACCAAAAGGAACTCAAACCAACTCAGCCAAAAAGGAAACCAAGAGGCTTAACACGCCCTCAAAGAGCTCTGGGAAAGGTCTTGCACAAGGAAGAACCGAGCAAATGAGGCAGGAAGGAAGAAATGAGCAACAAAGTTACAGAGGTGGCCCGCCTGTGCTTTATATAGCCGGAGTTGGTAGTGTGCACCACGAGAAAAACTCAAGTGAGGTGTAGGCATCGGGACAACTAGGGCAAGGCTTGCCCTAAAAGAATTGAAATAAAGTACTCGGATGTGATCGCATTTAATGTGACCCGACACCTATTAAATGCGCACTGAGTTCGAGGCAAGAGCAATAATTACAAGGTGAAGAGGGCCGCAAGTGGGGCCATCAAAGGGTGCACCACAAGTCAAAGAGGTGGCCCCACCGCAAGGGTCATCCCCATGAAAGACCACTGTGAGGTCTGGGCAAGAGGTCCAAGACACTCAGAGGGGAGGTCTGGGACAGAGGTCCAAGGACTCAAGAGGAGGTTCTCGACAAGAGATCCGTGAAGCTCACCACGAGGAGGTCTCGACACTCGAGACACTGCACAAGGGAGGTCTAAGGGTCAAGATTTCAAGGGAGGACCTCAACGGTCCAGATCAAAGGGTGCGGTGAGGTCCCCACCAATAGGGATATCCCGATTTAGGAGGTGGTCCTTACAAAAGACCAAAGAAGGACCGAGGAGGTGGTCTTTGCAAAACAACCAGAGGAGGTCCTGAAACAAGGAAAACGCAAGCAAAGCAGAGCTGCTCGATTAAAATTGCGCGCCCCAAAAGGATAGGAACGTTCGGACCAAACTAACGTGTTTCTAGGATCGGGCCATCCAAACCACATCGGATGGTCCTAAGGTTAAGAAGGCAAGGCCTCAAGCGATACTGACCACGAGAGTCAAAGATGGGTCCAAGCGCTAAGGAGGTCTTGGACCTAAGGAGGTCGGAACCTTTGGATCCAACTAAGGGAGGACTCGACGGCTAAGATCTCCCGAGAGGAGGTCCTAATGGCCGATCCTAACAAGGGAAGGTCCGAGCGGCTAGATCTCAACAAGGAGAGGTCTCGAGCGGCTAGGTCTCAACAAGGGAGGTCTGAGCGCTAGATCTCAACAAGGGAGGTCTCGAGCGGCTAGATCTCAACAAGGGGAGGTCTGAGCGGCTAGATCTCAACAAGGGAGGTCTGAGCAGCTAGATCTCAACAAGGGAGGTCTCGAGCGGCTAGATCTCAACAAGGGAGGTCTCGAGCGGCTAGATCTCAACAAGGGAGGTCTAGGAAGGCCCCAAAGAGCACTGGAGGTCCAGAGAAACTCTAGAGCGCCCAAGAGAACTCGGGGTTCCCAGAGAGCGTGGAGAGGTCCACCGAGGTCCAAAAGAAGCAAAGCCAAGCGTGGTGGGGGAACCAAGAGGTTTTCAAACACAAACCCGAGCCGGGTCCTTGACAGAAAACCCCAAGCAAGGGAGAGGTTCAACAGAGGGGAGATGATAGAGAGGTCGGATCTCAAAGAGATTCAATCCAACAAGGAAGTTAAGAGAGAGAGAAGAGGCGAACCAGGGGCACACAGAGAGGCTTTGAGAACCACAAACCGAGGGCGTGAAGACACCACAGAGAGCCACAACCGAGAAGGAACACCAACAACGACTTAGTTAAGGTTTGATTAATTCCAATTGAACTCTCCAGATTTCAAAATCTCAAAGTTAAGCTTTGGATTCTCAATAAAGCCAAATGGTTACTTTTATTTTGAAAACTTGGCAAGGACTTAAAAAGAAAACGGACGTTACAAACCTTCACCCCTTAAGGGAATCTCGACCCGAGATTCAGCCGAGCTAGTGAATAGGTGGGGAACTCCTTCCCGAGGTCCTCTTCGCTCCCATGTCGCCTCGGCCGAGTGGTTGCTTCATTGCACCTTGCACAACTTGGTGGTCTTGCTCTGTAACTCTCTCGGACACGCCCAAAATCTTGATGGGGTGCTCTCTGTAAGTGAGGTCTTCTTGGAGGTCCACAGCTTCTAAAGGCATTTGGTTCTCTGGCACTCGCAAGCATTTCTTCAACTGTGACACATGGAACACATTGTGGACTCCAAAGGAGAGGAGGGAGGTCCAACTTGTAGGCTACTTCACCCTTCTGGCAAGGACTGGAAAGGGTCCAATAAACCTTGGAGCAAGCTTCCCACTAACTCTGAACCGCTGCATACCTTTGAGAGGTGACACTTTGAGGTAGACTTGGTCTCCTGGAACAAAAGCTAGGTCTCGACGCCTAACATCTGCGTAGCTCTTTTGCCGTGTTTGAGCAGCCCTTAGCTTCTCCCTTATTGACCTTACTTGATCTTCGGCTTCTTTTAGTAGGTCCGGGCCAAGAACTTGGCCTTCACCCGATTCTGTCCAGTACAAGGGAGTCCTACACTTTCTCCCATAAATAGCTTCAAAAGGGGACATTTGGAGACTCGCTTGGTAGCTGTTATTGTAGGAAAATTCTGCATATGGTAACATCTTGTCCCAACTAGATTGTCTTTCCAGAGCACAAGCTCTCAGCATGTCCTCAAGGACTTGGTTAACTCTCTCAGTTTGGCCATCCGTTTGAGGGTGGTATGCTGTACTAAAGTTGAGGTCGGTGCCCAAGGCATCATGTAGCTTTTGCCAAAATTTGGAGGTGAATTGGGATCCTCTGTCTGAGACTATCTTCTTTGGAACACCATGAAGGCACACAACCTTTGCCATGTAGAACTCGGCGGTTTGTCTCCGAATAGGTAGTCTTCACAGAATAAAGTGAGCCATTTTTGTCAATCTATCCACAATGACCCAAATGGAATCAAAACCAGCTTGGGTACGAGGTAAACCAGTTATGAAGTCCATCCGCACCTCTTCCCATTTCCACTCGGGTATGGGTAAAGGCACTAAAAGTCCTCCGTGTCTTTGGTGCATCGCTTAACTTTTGGCAAGTGTCACATTTGGCCACAAAATCTACTATTTCCTTCTTCATTTTCGCCACCAAGACAATTCCTTGACATCTTGGTACATTTTGTAGCTCACAGGTGTATAGAATACAATGCCTCATGTGCTTCTTTAAGTATCATACCCTTGAGCTCCGTGTTATTGGGCACACAGAGCCTCTTATCAAACCGCATCACCTAGGTCATCTATAGAAAACCTTGCACCTTCCCTTCTCTTATGTTGGTCTTGATTTCTTGGATGCCAAGATCTCCATCTTGGGCCGCCTTGATCTGCTTTTTGCAATGTGGGTTGCACTTCAAGTGTTGCTAAGAATCCTCTTCAACTAATTCAAGTCTAAGCTTCAAGAATTCTTCATACAAAGTAGGTCGGCTCTCCTTGATCATCAAAGTATTAGCATAAATTTTCTGCTCAAGGCATCCGCCACCACGTTGGTTTTGCACGGTGGTAATGAATTCCCACATTGTAGTCCTTAATAAGCTCTAGCCACCTTCTCTGCCTCAAATTCAGATCTGCTTGAGTAAAGATATACTTTAGGTTTTTGTTGTCAGTATAGATTTCACACCTATTACCTATGAGGTAATGGCGCCAAATCTTTAAGGCATGAACCACAGCAGCTAACTCTAGGTCATGAGTAGGGTAGTTTAATTCATGGGGCTTCAACTGTCTTGAAGCATAAGCTATCACTTTTCTGTCCTGCATTAGAACACAGCCAAGCCCTTGCTTTGATGCATCACAATAAACTTCGAAATCTTTCCTGACAACTGGAAGAACCAAAACTGGGGTAGAGGTCAACTTTCTCTGGAGCTCTTGGAAGCTCTGTTCACAATCTGAGGTCCAAAGGAACTTCTTTTCTTTCTTTAACACCGAGTGAGAGGTTTTGCAATCCGAGAAGCCTTCAATAAACCTTCAGAGTAACCGCCATGCCAAGAAAACTCCCCGACTTGAGGCACTGTCCTAGGGGTTCCCAATTGAGCACATCTTGCACCTTGGTGGGATTAACAGACACTCCATCTTCTCGACAAAACATGCCCTAAAAGACCACTTCCTTTAGCCAAAATTCACACTTACTAAACTTGGCAAAGAGCCGATGAGCTCTCACTTTCCCCAAAACCGAAAAGAGATGGCTTGCATGCTCCTCTTCACTCTTGGAATATACAAGAATGTCATCAATGAAGACAATGACAAACTTGTCTAGGTACTCCATGAACACTCGGTTCATCAAATTCATGAAATAGGCAGGGCATTGGTCAGCCCAAAAACATGACAAAGAATTCAAATAACCCATACCTAGTTGAAAAAGTTGTCTTAGGGATGTCTTCCTTGCGAATCTTGAGTTGGTGATATCCTCGTTCTCAAGTCTATCTTTGAAAACACAAAGCAGCTCCTTCAATTGATCAAACAAATCATCGATTCTTGGCAAAGGATACTTGTTCTTAATGGTGACATCATTGAGAGCTCTATAGTCCACACACATCCTTTGAGTACCATCCTTTTTAGGCACAAAATCACCGGGGCTCCCCAAGGTGAGGAACTAGGTCTAATAAAACCCTTGCTCTGCAAGTCTTCCAACTGCTTCTTCAACTCCACTTGATCATCAACATGCAATCAGAGGGCCTTTTGGAGATGGGGGAGGTCCCTGGGACAAGGTTAATGACAAACTCAAGGTCTCTGTCTGGGGGCATTCCTGGGAGCTCATCAGGGAACACATCCACAAATTCTTTAACAACAGGGACATCCTCCAAAACTTGAACTTGAGCACTACAAGATAGGGCTCCTTGGAGCTTCCGAGGTGGCGAAAACTTCACAAAGGGCACCACTAGGGCTGGTCAAAGAGATACTTTTGCCACTACAATCCAACATGGCATGGTGGTTAGCTAGCCAGTCCATGCCCAAGATCACATCTAGGGACCTGGTGTCCAAAAGGATAAGGTTGGCTAGAAATTCTACTCCTTCTATGACCATTTTCACTTGTGGACAACCCTGGTTCGTACTTAGTTCTGAGCCGGGGGATTGAACCAACAAGGTAGTCTTAAGAGCAACAACTCGAAACTGGTGCTTTGCAGCAAAACTCCGAGAAATAAACGAATGGGAAGCTCCAGAGTCAAACAAAACTGCAGCCGGCACTGAATTTACTAGGAACATACCTAGTACCACATCTGAGGAGGTCTGAGCTTCTTCCACTGCCACATGGTTCACACGGCCCCTTCCAAAAGTCTGGGAGGTCCTGGCTTGAGGAGGTCCTACGGCCTGAGAGGTCTTGGCCGAGGGAGGTCCCAAGTAGAGGTCTTCTTGGTGGCTCGGCCTTGATGGGCATTGATTGGCAAAATGCCCCACTTGATGACACTTGAACAGTGATCCCTTCTTTGTGGGGGGTCGGGGTTTACTTGGTGCCGCCAATGATGCGGCTGGTCAGGCGCTTAGGCGGGAGGTCTTGACAGAGGTCCTGGGAGGTCCAGGAGGTCCTTGGCGCTTGGGTTGGTACTGTACAAACGTCTTGACACGCTGGGGAGGTCTTTGCTGAGCACTGGAGGGTGGCACCTTTCTCTTGAAGGACTCAGAGAGTTCTCTTCGGGATTCCTCAATGAGCATTGCCTTGTTCACCATATGCTGGAAATCAGGATAATCGTTGCCCACAACTTGAACTTTTAAACTGGGATGGAGGCCTCGCTTGAAGCGCTTCTGCCGTGCATCATCCGTAGCCACATCTTCACGAGCATAACGTGACAATTGGGTGAACTTTGTGAGATACTCGCTCACTGTCATGCTGCCTTGCTTGAGCTCTCTAAACTCTTCCTTTTTCATCTCTACCTTCCCATCGGGGACATGCGAGTGACTGGCAAGTGTGCGAATTCTGCCCAAGTGATCCTCTGGGGGTCAGCATGTGAGGCACAAAATGTGTCCCACCACTCAGCTGCAGGTCCTTCCAGTTGATGTGAGGCAAACAAAACCTTCTCCCTGTCTTCACAGCGAGCAATATCCAACTTCTTCTCTGTTGATCTCAGCCAATCATCGGCATCTAAGGGCTCGGGAGCTCGAAAATGTAGTCATGGTGTCTTCATCAACTCGACAAATTTTGATTGATGGTGAGTCGGGGTGGAGGGGGCGGAGGCTGCCGCTTGACTACTCGCTCATCATGGCAAGTAAAGCATTGGTGGTCCGGCTTTGTTGAGCCATAATCTGTTCATATTCTCGCATCATGGAGCTCATCATCCGAGCTTGGCCGCCATAAACCGCCCAAAACCGGGTTCATTCTCGCCACTAGTGGAGGTGGGGGTGGAGGCAAGCGCCTGGGGCTCACCCCGACTTGTGGATCGCCGAGTCTGCACTATCTGGACAAAACTCTAAAGGTTTAATAGGTAAGAAGGAAAGCATAAAGGGTAAGAGGGTACAGAGAAATAAAGATAGGGCATCTATTAGGGGTGACTTGGTTAAACCCTAAGAGAGAACCAGAAGGCCAGGAGGCCAAAAGAGGCCACAACCACAAAACGGAGGTCTTCAAGACCCAAGCTAAACGAGACTCAGAATAGGACCACTAATCCTAACCTTCTACAGTCGGCCCTATTGAAGTTATAAAGGCAAGGAGGTCAAATTCGATTCAAAATCAAGGTTCCAACAGAGATAAGATAATGGAACTAAGGAGGAGTTAAGATGAAAGTAGAATCAGGACAAGAAAAGATTTTAAGCAAGATAAGGGCAGCATAGAACCAGCACAAGGAAAGAACTACCAAACAAATTTTAAGTTGACTTGCTTTAGAAAATAACTTTTTGAATAAAAACTAAATCGACCTTTCTACCTACGGCCACGTCCTACAGCCAACCTAGGCTCTGATACCAACTGTGACGACCCACCCCGTGATGTACCGTAAGAGGTCCGGGAGGACCATTTTTTTTGACACAAGACACCACGGAAAGATGTGGTAGCACCAAGATGGAGCTTTACCGAGGAGGTCTCACAGACCTCCCAGAGGTCTTATGACCTCCCGGAGGTCGTGGCCGCCACCCGCCAGTAGCACCTCCAGCACATCACTAAGAGAGGTCCGCAGACCTCCCAAAGCAGTCCCGAAGGACCTCCCGGTGGTCCCGCCTGCATCTGAGCTAGTCCCGGGACAACAGAGCTAGCCCGCACAAGAACACAAGCCAATACCACAACCACGAGGTCAAACAAAGATGAAGCGGACAAATTAAACTTTATATAATAGGACCTTATGGTCAAGCTTGTTAACAAGAGGTCTGCCACTGAGGGCTTACAAAACCAACGAGGACTTACAACTGGCAACAAGGAGCTCTAGGGCTCGAACACCAAAACACGCAAAAGCCATCCAACAAGCACCACAGGCTGTCGGGTGGAGGACGCCCTAGGCATCTTAGTCGTCAAGAACTCCTCCTCAAGAGGTCTGACCGCCTCGCACTTGGTCATCTTCATAATCTGCTTTGACACAGGGCTTAAGCCATGAGTACTTGGAATGTACTCAGCAAGTCACAGGGAGCAAAGATGCAATAATATTCATGCAAGGACTTACCAATGGAGAGTCAGATGGTTAGTTTGCGCAAAGCCAAGTTTGACAATAATAGCAATAATAGATTGTAAGGCAGCAAGGTAAAACCATAGTACATAATACTTTTGATGTTTAAAAAGGTGGAGTGAGCACCAACTCACGGCCACAACCAAAAATGGGGGAGGTCTGATCACACCAAAGGGCTGTGTCCTCACCCAAAACCCACCTGAACACCCATTCCAGAGGTCCAAACCAACCCCTAGACCACTACCCGAGCCAACCTTGACCCTCTCGAGCCGGCCAAGGTCTCTTCGAGGCAAAGCCAAGGCATCTCGTGGAAGTGTCCAAAGGCACAAGCTTTTGAAACAGCTACCCCTTGCACCATTTCATCGAGCATGTCCATGACCAAGGACATGGCTATTCGAATAGATCTTTACACTCGCAGAGGTGTACAACTTTACCCACAATCCACGATCTCTCTAGCGGATCGGGTTCCGGCCACCCTTGCTCACTTCCTAAGGTGAGCAGCCTAGAGAGCGGCAAGGCCTTTACAAAGCTTTGAACCGACTCTGGCCGCCACTAAGGTTTCGTAATCCCCTCCGTGGTCTAGAAGTCCGCAGGTTATGGGTGCCCTCTTGCGCCAACGAATCACACGCCAACCACAACAGCCCCAAGCCAACCCATTGCTAATTATTCAGCCTGCACTGCTCCCATAAAATGATCTTATGGTTGCACTATTTGGCCCAGTTCAATGACACAAAGTGAAGTCCTTAATTGTGCCAAGGCAAGACTTCCACAACCAAGTGTGCAAAGCACCCACTACTCACTCCCTGCCTTCTTGCCTCAGCAAAAAAATTTGTATAAGCCCATGCCAAAAGCCCACCCAGTCTTGGCACAACAGTTTTTAACCAAGTGATCTCACACCACAGTCAAACACAGCTTAGGCGTCCTACCATAGCTGCTCAACAATGGCACCAGCCACACATTTCATATTTATTAGTCAAGATTATTAGAGATGAAGCATGATACATTCGAACCACGTTTTCTAAGCAAGGCTATATAAGACCTACGGCCCCCATGTTGGCAAATAACAAAGAACACCAACTAAATTATCCACCCTAAGGCTCACAAGGTGAACATGACAACATGATGGAGGCAAGGTATAAAGGAGGCATAACGACAAGTAGGCAAGTAACTACATTAAACCATTTTCTTATAAACATAGCCATGCATGATAAAGTAAGACCGAAATACATTTGCAAAACTTGGTTCAAGATGATCAAAGGGATCTGTGGCTTGCCTTGGTCAAGCAAAGGAGAGCCTTCTACAAAGAAGAGTTGGGTCCAAGATCTCCTCGAACTCGTGATCTACACGTTCGCAAGAAAACCAAATAAGCAAAACCACACTAAGCTAGAGAACTTCAAAAGAACCAAAAGGAACTCAAACCAACTCAGCCAAAAAGGAAACCAAGAGGCTTAACACACCTCAAAGAGTCTGGGAAAGGTCTTGCACAAGGAAGAACTGAAAGCAGATGAGGTAGGGAAGGAAGAAATGAGCAACAAAGTTACAGAGGTCGCCCGCCTGTGCTTTATATAGCCGGAGTTGGTAGTGTGCACCATGAGAAAAAACTCAATGAGGTGTAGGCAATCAGACAACTAGGGCAAGGCTTGCCCTAAAAGAATTGAATAAAGTACCTCGGATGTGACTACATTTAATGTGACCCGACACCTATTAAATGCGCATGAGTTCTCGAGGCAAGAGCAATAATTACAAGGTGAAGAGGGGGCAAGTGGGGCCACCAAAAGGGTGCACCACAAGTCAAAGAGGTGGCCCCACCGCAAGGGTCATCCCCGCCAAAGACCACCGTGAGGTCCCGGGCAATGGGTCCAAGACACTCAGAGGGGAGGTCTGGACAGAGGTCCAAGGACTCAAGAGGAGGTTCTGGACAAGAGGTCCGTAAAGCTCACCACGAGGAGGTCTGGACGCCTGCACTGCAGAAGGGAGGTCTAAGGGTCAAGATTTCAAGGGGAGGACCTCAACGGTCCAGATCAAAGGGTGCAGGTGAGGTCCTGACCAATAGGGATATCCTGATTTAGGAGGGTGGTCCTTACAAAAGACCAGCAAGGACCGATGTAACATCCCCAAATTAATAAATGATAATTAGTATGCATCTCAATTATTATGCACAGTGTTCTTGAATCTTTTGCATCATTTATTGCACTTGGGGTGTGTTTCAAATGTATAAAAATGAGGAGAAATTAAAACTTTTGAACATGTATTGGTTTTTCTGGAGCAATTGCATAAATTGTTGCTTTTGAGAATTTTTGGAAACAAAGAAGACATACAACTCAAATTTAAAATTCCAAAAGAAAACAAGAATGAAAATTTATGAACATCACCTGGAAATAATTTATTCAAGTAATATGATAATTATCATGAATAAATATAAATTTTTCCAAATTTTTGGGGATAGTTTTAACCATTAGAAAATTCAAACTCAAATCTACAACCTTCTCTAAGTTTGAATTTAAATTACACAAATTAAATCTTGAGCAGTAGGTTTTCAAATTTTATTTGGAAACTAGGATGTCCCAGGAACACCCTTGAAAAATTTCAGAATTTTATGAATTTTATTTCTATATTTTATGTCTCGGTCAAACCTTCTATCTTCTCGGTCAAATCTGAAAATTCAAAACTCAAACCTCGGCACTGTTCCTCTGACCGGACCCCTTTTTGCCACTGGGTCTGACCGAACCAGCTCACTGAGTCACCTCCTCCTTCCATCGACCGGGCGGGCCCCACTCATGCAGTCCTTCTTCCCCACTTGGTCGCTTGCATGTCAAGCACGCCATGATGGGAGCGCGCCACGCCGCCCGGCCTCCCCGTTTTCTCTCTGTCAGCCCCGTCGCACCGCCGCCCAAGATGACCAACCAGGGCCCTTTCCCTTCGACGCGTCAGACCGCCTCCGCCCACGCCGAGAAAGTCGCGGAGAACGCCATGTCCGAGATGAAGGGAAGCTCGAGTTCTCGCTTGGAACTCCTCCCTTGTCGCCCCCCATTTAAGCCGAGCTTTGCGTGTTACTCCTCCTCTCTCTTCGTTTTCGCCCGCCTCCCCCTCCAATTCTCTTCCCCAAACTCCACCCAAGCTCCCACTCAAGCTCAGAATGTCATTGCGCCTCCTCAAAGCTCCCTAGCTGCTCCGGTGAACTCCGGCCACCGCCGTACGCGTCACGGCGTGTCACGACACTCCCGGAGCCAAAGCCCTCAACCAATTTTGGCTTTGGACCACCGTGGAGCTGTGCGTGCTTCTTCTTCCCCAAGACCGGCCAAATGCACCGCCTCCATTGCGGCTTCTTGTCCATCGGCCTTCACTCCAATTCCTCTCTACTTGAGTAAGCTTAGACCTTCCTTTACCTGCCCCAATCACTCACTGGTGCCCTCTCCCTCTCCAGGTCGCTGCCGCCGTGGACCTCCCCTTGCCGCCACCGGTTGCCGTCGCCAGGCCGCCTCCGGTCCCCTTAGCTCCTTCCGACCACACCAACGTGCTCCACGTACCCTTGGTATGCTCATGCCTCCACCGTTTTTGTCCCTACCCCCTCCGAGCGTCTCCTCGCTGTGACGCCTCCATGGCCGGCCGCCGCTCACCGTCGCGCGCCCGCTCCGTTGCATGTCCAGCCGCGACAAGGCACCCCCTAGGGTCACTAACCCCCTGGCACCCCATTTTGGCCATCCCCTTTACCTCGCCGCGCCCATTGCCGGCGATGGCCGCCGCTCCAAACCACCGCAACGCCTGTGTGCATTCTCAGAGATCGTTTTAAAAAAATGACTCTCTATCTCTGAAAATGCAATACTTGTAATAAGTTGAGAACAGCCATTTTATCTAATTATGGTATCACTTTTAAATAAGACTACCAGATTCAAAGTATAAATTGTAGAGGAAGTTTGTTAGCAAAGACTAAAATCGGAAGAGGACCATTATAGTTGAGAAGTTTCGGAAAAACCAGCAGAGAGATACCCTTTGCTTCAGAAACTTTTGGGCTGTCTTTTTGTCACTCCAAAGAGTTAGTAGGCTGGGAGTTAGGTTCAAGGAAATTAGTTCATAGCATTTTAGTTCTGAAAATGCTTGTCGTTGTAGCCTTATGGAGGCATGAACAAAGAATCTGAAAGTATAAGAATTGTCGAAATCTTCAAAAAGCAACCCAATTTGACAAAAACAGAAAAATTCATCTTATAAAATTAAATAGAGAAGGTTCTAAGAAGATAGATTGCATTTGTCAGTAAGACTCACTAGTATGGCCAACCATCTAATGCAAGCAAGTATTGTGGCTATCATCTAGGTTACTTAAAATGCATTACCAATTTGAAGATGTTTTAGTAGCTAGCAGCATCTCTTTTCAGGAAAATATCCTTGTATAGGTTGTTGAGCAGTAAAGGAAATAATGTGTAGTAAACTAACCAATCAAAGAGAGAGCTTTAATTAGGCAAAGAATTAAGAGGATAAAAAGAATCTGAGAACATCAAGTAACCTCCTTAACACTACTGAAGGATCAGACCTTAAGCATAGGATCTAGGTAACTGAGGAGGTTAGTCTAGTAAGTACAGTAATTAGGTATCAACTTTTATCAGCTTACACTTGAAGAAATTCATTAGATAATTTTCATTTTAAGTGAACTTTATTTTATAATAGGTTTCAATTTTGCCACTGTCACAGAAAATATAGTTTGTGGAAAATGATCCAAAAATGAATTATTTTCACGCTATAAATTGCCGTTAACTTTGAAAGTTCATAACTAAATCATAAAGACTCCAAAATTTGTGATTCCAATTTTATTGGTTTCCTTTAAATGTACTTTAATATAAAAATGGGTTGAACCTTGTCACTGTTTTAGAAATCACTTTTGGCAAAATTACTTTAGGTTTAATATTAAAGTTGCACCTTAGCATGAAGCTTAGTCTTGTCATGGCTATAAAAAGGACACACTTAAAGCATGGAATTTCCTTGATAAATAGGAAATAATAACAAAAATAATCATTAACATGAGCTGGACCTTCCATGCAGTCATGTTAAGAAACTCTCATTAAACCCAGATCAATTTAGTTAATGATTAACTAGAATAATCATGAGAACATATAAGAGGATTGATTTTGACTGTATGATCATCGTAGATGTATACATAGAATGCCTAGTATGAGTGTTTGCGAGTGCTAGGTCAGCCCCATTGAGAAAGGTGGGCATGGTTTATAAATTTCCTAAACGAATTATTGTTGCATTAAAATTGTTTTAATTCAAAAATACATAAGTATTTCTCTGTAACTCCAATAAGAGTAAACTCAATTTTGTTTGAATCCTCTGTTAGTGTAGTTTATTGTAAAATAGGTTATGAACATGATATTGTTACTGAAAATCTTATTTTGCATATAACTTGTGTACTACTTTCATAACTTTGAAAAATTATAGAAAATTCATTTTAGCTCCAAATGAGATGAATCAAATTCCATTGTTCATTTCATGTGGTGCTCTTCATACCATAAAAATTTCAAGTGCACCACTGTTCTGGAAATTGTCACCAAAATATTTAATTCGAATGAACAGTAACAGATTACAATTTTATTGGATTTTCTGGAAAACTGACATTAAAACTGTTATAACTTTTGCATAGAACATCCAAATGAAATGATTCTTGTTGATAAATTCATATAAAATCATGATATACCTTCTGTGAATTTTTCATAATTTTTGGATGACTTTGAATTTTTGGGTCTTTTCGGTGTTATTCGTTCTTATTGTGCTTTCGGCTTCTTGCGCTAGGTTCCAACGAAATTATCAATTGCGCGAGTGATCCTCTGCAGCAAGACAGTGAGCTACAGCAAGGCAAGCAGTTTGATCATTAATGTCCCATTATTTTCAAGTCTAATACTTTGTTTCAATTGTATGTATGCATTCTTTTGTGTCAAAGTAATTTTCGCGATTAGAGGTAGCTATTCCTATTGCATGGTTGCCCTTAAATTGTTATCCTTGCCACAAAACATAAGTTATTAACATCGCTGGTGAATTAGAGCCCGGCGATTTAATTATGCTCTTTTATTGTCTTCCGGCGTCATGCTTAGAAATGCTTAGCTACCGGTAGTTTGGGCGGTTATCGACTTAGTCGGTAACCTTGATCACACAAATCATTTTATTACTTTTTGATCAGCACCTTGTGCTAATTTTGTTCTGAAAACTAAAAGTGCAAATAAAATGATTCATACTTGGGCAAGTGGTTGGATGGTGGTATATCGGGTTTGTGTATGTCTTGCCCAAGTCAATTAAGGACCGAGTTACTTGCGCCACCGTTCCGAGCAATTTATGCTAACCACATGAGAGGATATGGGATCTCTCTTGACTTAGTACTTTGGCCTGTGTTAGCTTCTGGTCGCATGGTGGATGTGTGTGTGTTGCGTTGTGTTGAAAAAGAAACTTGTGTGTGCTTGGGTGAGTAGTGGTGGGAGTTACCCATCATGAGGAGCATCGCCCTTAAAGGAGATGAGCATCTTTGATGACTCAAGATCAACATATGGGGCTTCCTCCCATATGGGCGACTCAGTAGTTAATGCATAATATTGGAAATGTCTCGTAGGACTTAGCCGTGCTTAAGCATACCAAAGGAAGTGTGCTAATCATGTGGCGAAAAGGCGGTCTGACATGTGGGTACATTGGTACACCCTTGCAGGGTTCAAACTATTCGAATAGCCTCATCCTAGGTTATGGACACGCTTGGATACGCCCCGTGAGAACTAGACTACAACATTTAATTAAAACTTGATGTGGGTGGTATGAACGGGAGTTCATGCTATTGTTGTGGTGGCTATTGGGTTAGCCACTTCGTGATGTCTTGTTACTTTTATTGTTTAGTTTATCGCTGTTTTTATCAAATAAAATCAGATTGTAAAGTTGCTTTCAATCTATTACATTATTGCAAATGAAAACTTGCTTTATGCTAAAATTGTGTCTAGAGCCTGCTCCACTTAAATAAAGCTTGCATGTAGCTATTTATATAGGTCTCATTATCCTACACGTCGGTTTTATGAGCACAATAAAAAATTTATTGTACTCATTTGCTATGCTCTAAATTAAATTGTTGCAGAGGAGGAAATGGAACCCCAAGGGTTACACTTTTGTGAGATGTGCTTCGACTTCGTTCAGGACGACTAGCTTGGCGGCCCGGTCGGTTGCCTTGTGGGTTAAAGGCACACTACTTGGCTTTTGTTTATCGCCATCTTATGGCACCTTGCTTCCGCTGTTATTTTTGTCTCTTTAGTGTTATTTGGCCGGTTGGCCCTGCTTTTGTATTATATTCTTGTTTGTCCTTTATGTTGTACGCTTGTAATAACTTGTGTATGGAATGGATGCTTAATTTTTGTATGGGGTATGTGTACTGCAATTCTGGGAAGTACATATACGCCGAGAGTCGTGATATTTGATTTGTAATGCTTGAATCATCTTAATGGTTAAGTATTACAAGTTAAATACCCCGGGTTCTCACAACCGAGGAGGTGGTCTTTGCAAAACAACCAGGAGGAGGTCCTGGAAACAAGGAAAACGCTAGCAAGAAAGCAGAGCCGCTCGATTAAAATTCCAAGTGCCCAAAAGGATAGGAACGTTCGGACCAAACTAATGTGCCCTTAGGATCGGGCCATCCAAACCACATCGGATGGTCCTAAGGTTAAGAAGGCAAGGCCTCAAGCGATACAGCCACGAGAGTCAAAGATGGGTCCAAGCGCTAAGGAGGTCTTGGACCTAAGGAGGTCTGAACCTTTGGATCCAACTAAGGGAGGACCTGGACGGCTAAGATCTCCCGAGAGGAGGTCCTAATGGCCAGATCCTAACAAGGGGAGGTCCGAGCGGCTAGATCTCAACAAGGAGAGGTCTGAGCGGCTAGGTCTCAACAAGGGGAGGTCTGAGCGGCTAGATCTCAACAAGGGGAGGTCTCGAGCGGCTAGATCTCAACAAGGGAGGTCTGAGTGGCTAGATCTCAACAAGGGAGGTCTAGGAAGGCCCCAAAGAGCACCGGAGGTCCAGAGAAACTCTAGAGCGCCCAAGAGAACTCGGGGTTCCCAGACAAAGGTGCAGTCCCGAGTTTTTTTGACCTAGAACGGCTAAAATTTTGGGCCTTTTATATAAACATGATAATACTCCTAGTACTACCCATTGGTAGTATATATACACACATATATAAAATGTTACTAATAAGCGCTTAACTCAATGCAAAAGCAATATTCATATGAAATAATTTGTATACATATTAAATTACCTCAAAAATTTCTTCTAACATTCCTTGATGCTAAGTCATCGATGATGGTGTCAATATCAATCTCATCCAACAATCGCTTCTCAATGCATAATGTTGTCAATCCATTTAACCTCTCTTGTGACATTGTAGATCTCAAATACTTCTTCACAATTTTAATTTTGAGAAGCTTCTTTCACCGATGCCACACCACCAAGATAGTAAACAAGATGCGATAAGCAATGGAAGTACTAGGATAACAATCACCGTCTCAGAATAAACTCAAAAATCTCCATAGTCATCATTTCTCTATCTGCAAAGCGGATTGCGAAGCGGAGAATCACGCTGCTTTTTTCTACTCTACTTAGACCTTAGTACCGTGTCTCGACGTCGTATATATATACGGGGAGGGCCCATCAATGTGCTTTGGGCCTGGGACCTGCTGCCTCCCGCCTCCCAGGCCGGCCTGTTCCCAGAGAGCGTGGAGAGGTCCACCGGAGGTCCAAAAGAAGCAAAGCCAAGCGTGTCAGGGGAACCAAGAGGTTTCAAACACAAACCCGAGCCGGGTCCTTGACAGAAAACCCCAAGCAAGGAGAGGTTCAACAGAGGAGATGATAGAGAGGTCTCGATCTCAAAGAGATTCAAACCAACAAAGGAAGTTAAGAGAGAGAGAAGAGGCGAACCAGGGGCACACAGAGAGGCTTTGAGAACCACAAACCGAGGGCAACAAAGACACCACAGAGCCACAACCAAAGAAGGAACACCAACAACGACTTAGTTAAGGTTTGATTAATTCCAATTGAACTCTCCAAATTTCAAAATCTCAGGTTAAGCTTTGGATTCTCAATAAAGCCAAATGGTTACTTTTATTTTGAAAACTTGGCAAGGACTTAAAAGAAAACGGGACGTTACACTTTACAAGCATTAACTTAAAATTTCTTTTGGAGTTTCACTTCAATTTTTAAATTTGACTTGAATTTGAGATTTTCAAATGCAACCATTTGTGCACATGTTCCAAAATGTCATGTATGCATATAATTATCTTTTATATAAAATGAGGTTGTTACAAACCTCCCCTCTTAAGAGAATCTTGTCCCAAGATTCTAGTAGTTCAGAAGTTGGAACGGGATGCTTCTAAACAGTTCTTTTAAATAAAAACAATATCGATTGTCTTGATTTCCTTCAAAGATAGTAAAGAAAGATCCTAACAAGATAACATGGTGTTGCTATTACATTTTCTTTCCAATGCTTTGTTTAACCTTTCTTTTCTTGATTCAAGGTACTTCAAACATATGGAAAAGGTAGGGGTGCTCAATCCTCATTTGGTCTTCACGCTCCCAAGTTGCTTTTTCTTCCGTGTGGTTACTCTATTGAATTTTTAGGAACTTGATAGTGCAATTTCTTGTCTTGCATTCATTTCACCAAGAATACCCAATCGGATGCTCTTGATAGTGCAATTTCTTGTCTTGCATTCATTTCACCAAGAATACCCAATGGATGCTCTTGGTAGGAAAGATCGGGTTGGAGATCAAGGTTCTCGTGACGTTGTTGCTTTGGTAGGAACACGAAGACATTTCTTCAGTTGTGAGACATGAAAGGTATTATGTACCGCTGAAAGAGAGATGGGCAACTCTAGTTGATACGCCACAGCTCCTCGTTTTGCAAGGATTCTAAGGGTCGACATAGCGAGGTGCTAACTTTCCCTTCACTTGAAATCGATGGGTGCCCTTCATCGGTGTGACTTTAAGGTAAACATGATCGTCCACCTCAAAGCTCAACTCACAACGATGATGGTCGGCATAGCTCTTTTGACGAGATTACGCCGTTCGCAATCGGTCTCGGATCAAACAAACTTGCTCTTCGGCATCCACCACCAAGTTTGGACCATAGAATGGTCTTTCTCTGGACTCGGACCAATTCAAAGGTGTCTTACAAGCTCTCCCATACAATGCTTCAAAAGGTGACATTTGTATGCTGGATTGGAAACTATTTTTGTAAGAATTTTGCATATGGTAAGCATTTCTCCCAATTCTTGTTATAGGACAGCACACAAGCTCGAAGAAGATCTTCCAAAATTTGGTTCACCCTTTCGATTTGGCCTCCGGTTTGTGGGTGATATGTAGTGTTAAAAGTGAGTTCGGTCCCCATTGCTTAGTGTAACATCCCAACTGTATAAACAGGGTTTGTTCAAATATAATTATATGTGTAGAAATTAAAACTTTTTCTCACATCTTGAAAACCCCCAATCTCTCATGTAATTCTAGTCCAAGAGTTGTGTAATCCAAAAACACAAAGCTCTTGTTGACCAAAAGTCAAACTCCTTTTCCAATTATCTTAAATCTTGTGCCAAACATTTAGAAAATATTTTCCTTGGTCCTAAAACTGATGTGGGACACCTCTGAAAAATATCACAAGTTGTAAAACTTGTTTGATAAATTTTGGAGGTAAAACAAATCCTTGAACAACCTTCATGAATTTCCTGAGAAAAATGCATTGCATAATAACCTCTGGAAATTTTATGCAAGGTTAATATCATTGTCAGCAAGCTCCAGTTAAAATTTCATCAAATTTGGAGTTCATTTGCTATCTCAAATAAATCCTCTTTTGTCTCAGCTTGTTTATTAATCTAAATAAACTGGTTTGACTTGGGCTTGAACCGCTTTGCAAAGCAGGTCCAACCCAACCGCCTCCCTTAGCGCGTCAGACCTCCTATCCACCTTGATCAGGTCGTAGCCGTTGGATTAACATCCAACCGCCACGACCTCCTCCGCGGTCAATACCGCCAGGACCTCCCCACCTCATCAGGTCTTGGCCGCTGGATCAAAAATCCATGGCCCTGACCTCCCCGCGAGCTCAAACCACCTTGACCTCCATTTTGTACTCACTTGAGGTCGTAGCCGTTGGATTCAATCCTAAGGCCACGACCTCCTCTGCAAACCTTCTCTGCGAGGTCCTCCCACTTTGTTGAGGTCGTAGCCGTTGGATCAGATCCAACAGCCCACGACCTCCCCTCAAAATCTAGCGCACCAAACCTCCCCATCGTGAGGTCGTAGCCGTTAGATATGAATCTCACGGCCATGACCTCCCTCGCCCTCTCATCGCCACTAGATCTTGATCTGATGGCCATAACCTCTTGTCTTGTTGCAAGCGCAGCCGCTAAGACCTCCCCTTTGGTTGTGCGCCTTGATTTAAATCCAAAGGCCATGACCTCCCCGCTTTTCTCTAAGTCACACGCAGCTTATGTCCTCCTCGTGTCTCGAGCCCTTGGATGTAAATCCAAAGGCTAGGACCTCCTAACCCTTTATCTTTTATGATCTGCGTTTTGGAAATCGGAGGGCTACGACCACCCTTTCCAAATCGTGTGGTGGGACCTCCTCCCGTCCTTTAAGCGTAACGGTTCAAAAATAGGATCCGAGGGCCAGACCTCCCGAAGTCCTATCCAACGGTCAAAATGACCTCCCTGTTCTTCTCCTTCCTTGGTCGCGCATGCGTGCTCGAGCGAGGAGTTAATGCGTTCCGTCCACTTGTATGCGTTATAACAGCTCTTGCCGACCAAGATTTAATGCAGTCGCCTTCCGCCTCTCGTCAAGACAGACTGCCGGGTTGTCAACCTCGTGTCTTGTCCAACTCCATGGACCTCCGTGGGCTAAGCTCACCATGAGCTTAACCCCAGCTCGTGTGCTGCTTCTCCCAAGTATAAAACCCATTTGGGTTCCTCCTCAGCTTCTTTGGCACACTTTCAAGCTCTAAGCTTGCGCCTGTGTCATTTGAGCTCCTTCTCCCCTCTGACCTCCCCACTTGGCCGCCATTGTTGAGAAGCTTGGAGCCCTTGGTGAAGGCTTGCTCCAGTGGCTCCCTCTCAACCTCTTGCTCAATTAAGCTCCCCCAAAATCTCCTGAGTTGAACCTAACTCATTGTTAGGTTGACCTTTTCAGGAGGGGCTAGTGGAGCTTGAAGCTTGGAGTTGGAGCTTGGACTTGAAGCAGCGGAGCTTCCCATCTTCTCCAACTCAGGCCATCGCCATCCTCGACCTCCCGGCATCGTTAGGACCTCCGTGTACTCCTGATAGTCCTAGGCGCTAGGCACCGCATGTATGATGTCGCGGAGCTTTGTTTGGGCACCCGCTTGAATGGCGTGCATGAGCTTTTTTTGCTTCTTGCTCTTACCGTGTGATCTCCTTCGTTCCTCTCCGGCTCACCGGCGTTTAAGATCGCCGCCGCCGTTGAGAGGAGGTCCACTGGGTGCGCAAAGTTATTGTGCACTCAGTGGTACCATTGGATGTCGTCGGCGAGGCCTACATCGCCGGCGAGAACCATCTTTTTAAACTCGGATCTTGTCGGACAAGAACTGCGGCGCTATTGCCGTTTTTCGGACCAAGATCCGCTGGGTTTAATGCGCTAATCATTTGCTCAACCTCGCAATCATTGGGTGTCTTAAACTGCATTTAATCCTCCCCTTGCGCGCATTTAAGACCTCCCGCGCGCGGACCTCCTCGTTGTCCCGCATGCATTTATCTCATGTCCAAGCTCGTGCGTCTTGCAAAGCACGTGGTCGCGAGCTCTGGGGCGCCCATGACCTCCTCCGAGGAGATCTGGAGCGCCCAAGACCTCCCCTGCGATCGTGGCCTGCACCTCCCCGGAGGTCTGTGATGTTTAGATCTCCGCTTAGGACCTCCCGAGGCCATCTCGGCTGCTCATGACCTCCCGGGTAGATCTTGACCGTCAAGGTCCTCCTCGACGATCTGAACCATCAAGGACCTCTCTTGGAACATCTGGATCGTCCAGGACCTCCCCTGTGAGGTCCTAACGATGTAGATCTTCCTCGGGGAGATCTTGATAGTTTAGATCTTCCTTTGGAAGATCTCAACCGTTGAGGACCTCCCCCGCGTGATCTGAGCCGCTTATGACCTCCCATGTCTTTATGTTTTTTTTTAATTCCAGTGAGCTCTTTATTTGCAAACAGAAAAAGGTATGAACTTCAAAATATCATAACTAATTCATTCTAAATCCAAATGAGGTCATTCAAATTGTGTTAGCTCTGTCTTGAACTTGACTTTAATCCAAAAATGATTGTAAGTTGAGTTCAGCTCCAGAGCACAGCTTTGCCATTAGATTTTAAAACTCACTTTAAATATACACTCAAATTGATGCTTAACTTGTAAAATACATAACTAATGCTCTGTAGATTATTTTTGAGTGAATCCAACTTTGTTGGTTTCCTCTATTAATGAACTCACTATGAAAATTAGTTTTGAGCTTGTTGCTATTGTCAAAAAGAGTTCTGGTGCATTATAATTTTATTCAAGTTCTTGTTTTTGAAAAATGGTAGAAAGTGCAATATAGCTCCAAATGGGATGAACTCAATTGTGTTATTCATCTCATGAGGTGCTGGCTTTGCTGTAAAAATCTCAGCATCACCACTTTTCTAGAAAATGTTGCCTCATAATTAAATTAGTGAATAATGCAGTTTGGTATTTTTAGGGCTGAGCAGAATTGTTTTGCTCATAACTTTTGCATTGAGAATCCAAATCAATTGGTTCTTGTTGCTAAATTCCCTAAAAATCACCCTCTTGCTTCTGTAGAAAATTCAGAGTGTTTGGAGTTTGTTTTCTGTGTTGTCTTTGTTGTTTTCGCGTTCTTATCGAATCTTTTCGCCTTTTCGATTAGGTGCCGATTTAGTGTATTGATTCCGTGAGCGATCCTCAGCAACAAATTGACCAGCAACAGCGAGGCAAGCAGTTTGATCATTTCCATCATTGTCCCATTACTTTAAAGCTTAATATTTTGTTTCACTTATATGTATGCATGCTACTTGGTGTTAAAATATCGCTAGCAATCCTATAGTTGCATAATCTGTAGGAATTGTTTATCCTCTACTACCCATGAGCCTAGGTTATTTGCTGTGGTTTGAGCTCGTTGGATGAGCTCTTATCACTTAGTAGTTTACGTTAACATTGCTTAGCCATGCTTAGTTATCGGTAGTAATGGGCGATCATCAACTTAGTCGATGGTCTTGATCACTCAAAACTGATTATTACTCCTATATGTCCAGCACTTGTGCTTTGATTAATTTGTAAAATCAAAACTGAAAATAAAAGATTGATTTAGACTTGGGCATATTGGATGGATGGTGCGGTTTTTGGAATGTGGTGGTATGCAGGGTCCCTAAGGACCGCGTTACTTGGGCCACTAAGCCAAAGCGCTTTTTATGCTAACCACACGAGGGGATATGGGACCTCTCTTGACTAAGTAGTTTGGGCGGTGCTAATTGGGGTCGCTTCGGTTGATGTGTTTTAAAGATAAAATGTGTGTGTGTGTGGTGTGGGAATGGAGCAAAGGCGAGATCGGTTAGGCTGTCCATTGGGTCCTTATCCCGTGGGTTGTCTTGGTCAAAATTAGCATCGCCCATTGGAAATGTCTCGTAGGACTTAGCCGTGCTTGCATACCAAAGGTAGTGTGCTTTAAGGAAAGGCGGTCTGACGTGTGGGTACATTGGTACACCCCTGCAGGGTTAAAACTATTCGAATAGCCTCGTCCTAGGTTATGGACATGCTTGGTAAGGTCGTTCAAGAACTAGTCTCAACCATTTAATTAAAACTTGATGGGCTGGCATGAATGGATGTTCATGCTATTGTTGTGGTGACTTGGGTTAGTCACTTCCAGGTTGATCTTGTTGTTGTTACTATGTTATTATCTCGTTGTTATTTCAACAATTAAAAATGCTTTGCCAAATTGCCTTCAATCTATTATGTTATTGCAAATGAAACTTGCTTTATGCTAAAATGAGTCCAAAGCCTCATCCACTTAAATAAAGCTTGCATGTAGCTAAATTATAGTTCTGTTATCTCACACGTCAGTCTTGCGAGTACATTTTTGTACTCATTTGCTTTGCTTAACAACTTTGTTGCAGAGGAGGTAGAGCCCAAAGGGCTTTACTTTTGTGAGCTGTGCGGTGGTTGGGAGAGCGACTAGCTTGGCGGTCCGGTCAGTTGCCTTGTGGGCTAAGGCACACTGGTTGGCTCTTATTTTGGGCCATCTTTATGGCACTTTTGCTTCCGCTGTGTATTCTTGTAGGCTTGTTGTTATTTGGCCGGTCGGCCTCTCTTTTGTAATAACTATCCCTTATTTATATTAACTTCTGGTTTGTTGCTTGTGTACTATGTGTTGTATGGAATTGATACATTCTTTTGTTGTGAGGTATGTATACTGCATTCTGGGAAGTATACATCTCTCGAGACCGGGTTTATTTGGTTGATAATACTAGGGTCAATTGGATGACTAAGTATTATGAGCCTAATAAATCGGGGTCTCACCAAAAGTTTGGTATCAAAGCCATCTTGACCGTAGTAACCCAAGCTTGGTCGTTATTAGGATATTTTGGAAAACCTATTTTCACAATATCAAATGGTTTATGAAAGCTTAAGTAAAGTCTCTTCTTTTACTCCTTACCTATCTTAGTGTTCTTCTCTCATCTTGTTCTAATTGAGTTTTAAAAGTTGTTTTCCTTTCCTCCTCTCAAAAGATAGACCCAATTAAACGATAACACTGGGTTTTAGGGAATCAATGAGTTTGGCAAATTGAAGTATTAGCTGCCCATTTACAAGGTTTTGAAGCTTGGAATGGCCAATTTATTTGGAAGCTTGGATGCAAAATCTGGACAGCAAGCGTCAATTTCGGACAGCAAGCTCAAAGGTTCTAAATAGGGTAGAAAATGAGAGGTTAATCAACTAAAACTTGTGGGAATGAAAGGGTAAGACATGATACTAGTTAGCTAAGTATCTAACACCTATTCTCTTGGTTTTACCTTGCTTTTGAGTAGTGTTAGAAATTAGAGTGGTGTGCTGAAATTTTATCTTCTCAACCAATTACTCGCTCATTCAATACAAGTTAGTTGTGTTGGGAAGTTGGCCTTTAATCTTATGTCTTCCTTGCTGTTTTGGAGTCATTTTGGAAGCTTTTAAAGTGCATTTCCTTGCTGTTTTTGCTTCTCCTTTATTATGCTCCCTATAACTTCTTTTATTCTCGCTTGTTTCATTAGTTTACATTTACTATCATCTAATCCATTATTAACTTCGGTAGGGATCGTACTATCTATTTTGTTGGCCTTCGGTTAGGGTGATGTTCCGTTCCCTAGTCGCTGGCATCCTTTTCGCTTTCTTCAACTTCTAGTCCTTGGGTTTCGTGTTAACCCATCTCTTCAGATAGGAGATGTCCGAACAGTCGATGGCGGACTAGGTCGACAAAAAGTCGGCCGACGAAATTCTCCTAGCTCCAACTATCCGCATAAGACTTGTGTTTACTCCGCTCGCAAGTGTTTGGATTGTGGCCCTATTACTCTGAAAAGTGGCGATCGCCTCCTTTTGCCTTGGGCGTGGTGAAGAGGGGCATTTCGCCGAAGATTGCGAACTAGGAAGAGTCAAGGTGTGTCGGCGTTGTGGTGAGGAAGGACACTACAGCAACCAGTGTACCACATCCTGTCCAAACTGTGACAAAGACCACTTACCCGGAGATTGTCTGGCTGCCAAAGTTACTTGTTTCCTCTGCATGGGAAGCGATCACTATCCCAAGGAGTGTAGCTTGAACCTAGTGATTGCCAAGTCATTGGAACTGCAGCGACTGTTTCTTCGGTCATCTGCAAGCATTGCAATCGCCAATGCCTCCAAATCAGAGAAGTTCTTGGGTGATTTATCCGAGGAGTTCGGGACAAATTACCACCCATGCCTTCCCGACTTTCACTTGTGGTCAAAAATCCTGTTGTTGCTATGGGCGTAAAGAGAAAGTCGAGGATCGTCGCAGTGTCAAGAGAGGACTCGGGGTGACTCCAAAAAGGTCGCCGGTGTCACTTGTTTCTTCTGCAATCTCAAGGGCCATTATGCTAATAATTGTCCTAAAAGCTTGCAGAACCCTCGTCGTTTCGCAGTCGTGCCTCCATCACGTGCACTGCGAGTCGACAAGGTGGTCCCCGCAAATCGATGTCGGGATCACTTGTTTCTTTTGTAGCAAGAAGGGCACTCGCCAACAATTGCCCTGTGAAGCATAGCAATCCATTTGCGGGATCACTTGTTTCTTACGCAACTATAAGGGCATTACGCCAACAATTGCCCTTTGAAGCGACAAAAGATCGTTTGTAATCGATCGACTCCATCTCGGTGAAAGCTCGGAGGCACTTGACGTCGTGTTAGGTGCGCTTCTCGCTAACTCTTGCCCTGATATTATTTTATTCGATTCAGAGCGCCTCATTTCCTTGTATCTCCATCTTTTATCATTGTTGGTGATCCCGATTTCACTCTTTTATCCGGTGCTCGGCACCACCCCGCTTTCAAAAGGTCTACTAGTCTACCCGAACCCCTAAGAAAAATGATGCCATCTGGGTTGCATCGATCGTTTGACTAAAGTGGCACATTTCCGTCCCTTTACATTTTAAAGGCATCACATACCTGTTGTTGCCTCGAACCTTCGTGGCCTAAACGGCCATAATCCTTTGTAAGAGAATAGGCGTGGAGGGATGACTCAGTATAGCTAGTTAACCGACCAAGGTCTCGTTTGTTAGTGGAGTAACCAGACAAATTGCTCCACCAACTAAGAACGACCTTAGTCCCTTTAAGATAGCTAGCTGCGGAGGGATGACTCCGTAAAGCTAGTTAGCAGGCTGAGATCCCGTTATTCTTTGGAATTAACCAAATAAATCGCTCCGAATTAACCGGACAAGTTGTTCCGAATTAACCGAACAAATCATTCCACCAACTAACAACGGCCATGCACCACCAACCATCGAATCAAGAACAAGCTCTCGATCATCAAAAATAACCTTCTTGTAGGTTTTCCAAAGGATCTCTACATATTCCGCATCGTAATTTTGCACGGTGTACTGAAGACGATCGTTCTGATCGTGCTTCTCTGCTCACTTCTCAATTACGGCATAGCACGCAAAAGGCTATGGGAACCGTCTTACCTTTTAGCACGGCATTTCACCCCAAACCGATGGTCGACCGAGAGGTCAACGGGTTTTGGAAGATATGCTTCGTGCTGTGTTCTTTCATATGGGAAGCATTGGGAGAAATGCTTGCCATTCGCCGAAGTTTTCTTATAACAACAGACTTTTCGGGCCGGTCTCGGCATGGCACCTTCGAGGCCTTATACGGGAGAAAGTGTAGGACCTGTTGAACTGGTCGAGACCGGTGAAAGACCTCTCTTTGGCGGACTCAATCAATGAGGCCGCGCCCAGTCCAAATTTTATTCGTGGCGTTGCGCATGCTCAATCGAGCAAAAGAGCTATGCGGATCGCCGTCGGCGTGAGTTGCGTTTTGAGCCTAATGACTTTGTTTATCTCAAAGTCTCTCCTTTGAAGGGCCATCAACGTTTGGCGTCAAGGGCAAGTTGGCTCCTCGATATGTTGGTCCCTACCGCGTTATCGAGAAGAAGGAGCTGCCCTATAAGTTGGAATTGACAAATGCACTTGAGGGAGTACATGATGTGTTCCATGTGTCCCGGCTAAAGAAGTGCCTCCGTGTTCCAACCGAGGAAGCTCCGTTGGAAACTCTCGATGTCCGTGAAGATTTGACCTATCGCGAGCACCCTGCTCGCAGACTCGATGAGTCTGAACGAAAGACAAGGAATAAGACCATCAAGTTTCTTAAAGTTCAGTGGTCGAACCATTCTGAGGATGAGGCTACTTGGGAAAGAGAAGATCGTCTGCGTGCGGACCATCCATCTTTCTTTACCGAGTGAGCCAAATCTCGGGACGAGATTTTTGTAAGGGGGGGAGATTTTGTAACATCCCAACTGTATAAACAGGGTTTGTTCAAATATAATTATATGTGTAGAAATTAAAACTTTTTCTCACATCTTGAAAACCCCTAATCTCTCATGTAATTCTAGTCCAAGAGTTGTGTAATCCAAAAACACAAAGCTCTTGTTGACCAAAAGTCAAACTCCTTTTCCAATTATCTTAAATCTTGTGCCAAACATTTGGAAAATATTTTCCTTGGTCCTAAAACTGATGTGGGACCCCTCTGAAAAATATCACAAGTTGTAAAACTTGTTTGATAAATTTTGGACGTAAAACAAATCCTTGAACAACCTTCATGAATTTCCTGAGAAAAATGCATTGCATAATAACCTCTGAAAATTTTATGCAAGGTTAATCTCATTGTCAGCAAGCTCCAGTTCAAATTTCATCGAATTTGGAGTTCATTTGCTATCTGAAATAAATCCTCTTTTGTCTCAGCTTGTTTATTAATCTAAATAAACTGGTTTGACTTGGGCTTGAACAGCTTTGCAAGCGTGTCCAACCCAACCGCTTCCCTAGCGCGTTAGACCTCCTATCCACCTTGATCAGTCGTGAGCCGTTGGATTAACATCCAACCGCCACGACCTCCTCCATGATCAATACCGCCAGACCTCCCCACCTCATCGGTCTTAGCCATTGGATCAAAATCCATGGCCTCGACCTCCCGCGAGCTCAAACCACCTTGACCTCCATTTTGTACTCACTTGAGGTCGAACTGTTGGATTCAATCCTAAGGCCACGACCTCCTCTGCAAACCTTCTCTGCGAGGTCCTCCCACTTTGTTGAGGTCGTGGCCGTTGGATCGATCCAGCGACCCGACCTCCCTCAAAATCTAGCGCACCAAACCTCCCCATCGTGAGGTCGTGGCCGTTAGATATGAATCTCACGGCCATGACCTCCTCGCCTCTCATCGCCACTAGATCTTGATCGATGGCCATAACCTCTTAAGGCTTGCCAAGGCAAGCGCTTAAGACCTCCCATTTGGTTGTGCGCCCTTGGATTTAAATCCAAAGGCCATGACCTCCCCGTTTTTCTCTAAGTCACACGCAGATTATGTCCTCCTCGTGTGCGAGCCCTTGGATGTAAATCCAAAGGCTAGGACCTCCTAACCCTTTATCTTTTAAGATCTGCGTTTTGGAAATCGGAGGCTCGACCTCCCTTTCCAAATCGTGTGGCTGGGACCTCCTCCCCGTCCTTTAAGCGTAACGGTTCAAAAATAGGATCCGAGGGCCAGGACCTCCCCGAAGTCCTATCCAACGGTCAAAATGACCTCCCCTGTTCTTCTCCATCCTTGGTCGCGCATGCGTGCTCTGGCGAGGGAATTAATGCGTGTCATCCCACTATGTACCTTACAACACTCTTGTCGACCAAGATTTAATGCGGTCGGCCTTCCGCCTCTCCGGTCAAGACAGACTGCCGGGTTGTCAACCTCGTGTCTTGTCCAACTCCATGGACCTCCAGTGGGCTAAGCTCACCATGAGCTTAACCCCACTCGTGTGCTGCTTCTCCCAAGTATAAAACCCATTTGGGTTCCTCCAGTAGCTTCTTTGGCACACTTTCAAGCTCTAAGCTTGCGCTGTGTCATTTGAGCTCCTTCTCCCTCTCGACCTCCCCACTTGGCCGCCATTGTTGAGAAGCTTGGAGCCCTTGGTGAAGGCTTGCTCGGTGGCTCCCTCTCAACCTCTTGCTCAATTAAGCTCCCCAAAATCTCTGAGTTGAACCTAACTCATTGTTAGGTTGACCTTTTCAGGAGGGGCTAGTGGAGCTTGAAGCTTGGAGTTGGAGCTTGGACTTGAAGCAGCGGGCTTCCCATCTTCTCCAACTCAAAGCCATCGCCATCCTCGACCTCCCGGCATCGTTAGGACCTCCGGTACTCACGATAGTCCTAGGCGCTGGGCACCGCATGTATGATGTCGCGGAGCTTTGTTTGGGCACCGCTTGAATGGCAATGCGAGCTTCTTTTTGCTTCTTGCTCTTAACTTCGGTTTGTTGCTTATGTACTATGTGTTGTATGGAATTGATACATTCTTTTGTTGTGAGGTATGTATATCGATTCAGGAAGTATACATCTCTCGAGACCGGGTTTATTTGGTTGATAATACTAGGGTCAATTGGATGACTAAGTATTATGAGCCTAATAAATCGGGGTCTCACACTTAGTGCATTACAAGATGAACACCCCTTTAGCAACGCATATATGCGTTGGTAGAAGTCCAAATAAATATTGTTAGGGCCTATACCAACACATTTAGTATGTGTTGCCATTGAGGCCGTTTCCAAGGTCTGTGACAACACATATATAAGTGTTGGTAACATGTAAATAAAAAGCGTTGTAAGGTTGCAACACATATTTTGATATAGTGGCAACATATATATGCGTTGGCATTGGACACTGGCAAATCGCTTCCAAGATTGTTTACAATGCATCTAATCATTGCAAAAGGCGTTCTTTTCTTGTCCAGGCTGGGCTTATCAATTAGGGCCCACGAGGTTAAACAAAACACACATATCAAAGTGTATAACAAAATTATTTCATTGACATCAACAAAAAAATGTTTCATTACAAAGAATTTCCAAGCGGCTTCACAAGTCTAGACTCGAGGCATGCCTTTGTTGGTACCATCATGATCTAATAACATAATGCGCCTAAAACATAAATGTAAGTACATATCTATACTTTTAGTGGAAAGTCTTAGTTCTCTATGCCTCCGTGGTTCTATAAAAAATTCTTCATTCCCCAGTATTCTCCATTCTACACACAAGTTTGCGAATAGTCCAAACCATCAACATATCTTCTCAATCTAAAAAGAGAAATAAAGTTCTTTTAGTGCATTATTAAAGTAAAATGTAACATTCCAACTCTTAGAAGAATTGGCGGTACATACATAGATAGCGATTCCCAATCATTAATTGCAAGCTTGCCTAGAACAAATCTTGTAACATCCCAAATGTATAATCAGGGTTTGTTTCAAATGTAATTAAATGTGTAGAAATTAAAACTTTTTCTCACATGTAATTATTGTCCAAGATTTGTGTAATCCAAAAACACAAAGTCCTTGTTGACCAAAAGTCAAGTCCTTTTTCCATTTGTCACCACTCTTGTGCCAAACATTTGGAAAATAATTTTCCTTGGTCCTAAAGTTGATGTGGGACCCCTCTGAAAAATATCGCAAGTTGTAAAACTTGTTTGATAAATTTTGGAGGTAAAACAATCCTTTGAACAACCTTAATGAATTTCCTGAGAAAAATGCATTGCATAAAAACCTCTGGAAATTATATGTAAGGTGAATCTTGATGTCAGCAAGCTCCAGTTAAAATTTCATAAATTTTGGAGTTGAATTGCTATCTCAAATGAATCCCTAAAGTCTCAATGTTAAAATTGAATTCAAAACTTTACATTGTTCCTTGGGTGAGCCATTTTCCTATCTGGGTTGAACCCAACCCACTCCTCAGCTCACGGACCTCCTTAAACCACTTGAGGTCGTGGCTGGTTGGATTCATATCTAACAGCCCCGACCTCCTCCTCTCAACCAACTCATCGAGACCTCCCTTACCACATGTGAGGTCATGGCGTTGGATAAAAATCCAACCGCCACGACCTCCTCTGTTTGTCATGTGCATCAGACCTCCTCTCCACCTTGTTGAGGTCGTAGCCGTTGGATTCAGATCCAAAGGCCACGACCTCCGCTACAAATCATCGCAGCCAGGACCTCCCCTTGATATCTAGCGCACAAGACCTCCCCGCTTCAATTGTTCTGCGCCGTTGGATTAAAATCCAAGGCCCACGACCTCCCCTCGCTTTCTAGCGCATCAAACCTCTCACCTAGTCGAGGTCGTAACCGTTGGATCAGATCCAACGCTCACAACCTCCCCCATCTCCTCATCGCCGTCAGATCAAAATCTAGCGGCCTGGACCTCCCCATCCCATTCCAGTGTCTTGCCCATGGCCAAGACCTCCCGCACCTCAGGTCGTGCCCGTTGGATTAAAATCCAACCGCCACGACCTCCTTTATCATCTTGCGCCGTTAGATTTTAATCTAACCGCCGTGGCCTCCTTCTCTGTTGTGCGGTTTGGCCATGACCTCCCTCACTTGATCTGCGCCGTTGGATTAAGATCCAATGGCCAGGACCTCCCACATGTTGCGTATCGTAGCGCACGCTGTGAATGAGTCCTCCCCATCAGGTCTGAGCTGTTGGATTTAGATCCAAAGGCTAGGACCTCCTAACCCTTTACCGCGCTTGACCTCCCTGATCTGTTCGCAGCCGTGCGATAGAGATCGCATGGCTAGGACCTCCTCCCAGTCTTTTAGAACTTACCGTTTCAAAATCATATCGGAGGGCTGCGACCTTCCTAGCGCTTCTCATCCAACGGTTGGGAGGCATGCTCTGTTCTTCTCCTAGCTCTGGCGCGCACGCGCCATGGCAGTGAGGGGTTCAGTGGCATGTCTTGTCCAACAGCTCTGTGCCTGTGCGCATTTATTGTGTGTCAGTGCCTTTCCACCCTAGCCCATGCCCTGTCCTGACCTACTCTGTCCCATCCATCTTGTCCAACTCCATGGACCTCCCGTGGGCGTCCTTGGGCTAAGCTCACCATGAGCTTAACCCGTGGTCGAGACATCTTTTGCCCTAGCTATAAACCCCCCCACTGTTGCCCTTGGCTTCTTTTACACACCATTGAGCTTGGCCTTGCTTGTGCTTGGTGAGCATCCTCCATGACCTCCCTTTTTACGCCGCCATTGTTGAAGCTTGGAGCCCTCGGTGGCACAAAGGTGTTCAATGGCTCCCTCTTCAACCTCTTGTTCACTTTATGCTCCCTGCACCTCCAGGAGTTAACCCTAACCTCATTTGGGTTGACATTTTTGAAGAGGCGACTTGGAGCTTGGAGCTTGGAGTTGGCCGTGGAGCAACCCTTCTTCCCCAACTCCGGTCCTCCGTCCCCAACCTCCTCGGCACCTCCGCGACCTCCGGGTAATCCTCTGGTAGTCCCAGAATCTTGGCACCCGCATGTATCTTTGTTGCGGAGCTTTTATTGAGCACACGCTTGGATGTCGCGACTTTCTTTTGCATTTGGATTTTGGCGTCTGGTCATTTTGTCCTCTCCGGCTCATGGCGTTCGTTCCGCGCCGCCGTTGAGAGGAGGTCCATTGCGCGCATGGTTATTGCGGACCCAATGGTACCATTGGATGTCGCCGGCGAGGCCTACACCGCCGGCGAGAACCATCTCTTCAACCTCGGGTTTTGTCGGACGTACACGGCGGCGCCATTGTCGTTTTTAGGACAAAGATCCGCCGCGTTAATGCGTTCATCATTGCTCAAATCATTGTAATCAATGGCGTGTCTTAATGTCTTTAATCCTCCCGTGTTGCGCATTAAAGACCTCCCGCGTGGACCTCCTTGTGTCCCGCGCGCATTAATCCCTTGTCCGAGCACGTGCGTGCGCGCAGGCACGTGGTCGCGAGCTCTGGGACGTCCATGACCTCCTCCGAGGAGATCTGGAACGTCCAGGACCTCCCTCCGTGCGATCTTGACCGCTAGGACCTCCTTGTGGGAGATCTTAGCCGTTGAGGTCCTCCCTGTGTTGATCTCCACCGTGTAGGACCTCCCCGAGGTCCTCTTAACCTTGTGGACCTCCTCGGGTAAATCTTAGCCGCCCAGACCTCCCAGTGGAAATCTGAGCCGCTTAGGACCTCCCTTTGTTAGATCTTGGCCGTTCAGGACCACCCCAAGTGGATCTGAACCGCCCAGGACCTCTTTGTTGTTGTCTTGACCGTTAAGGTCCTCCCTGGGACAATCTAGACCATTAAGGTCCTCCCTTGAAAAATCTGGACCGTCCAGGACCTCCCTCGAGAGGTCTTGACGATGTAGATCTTCCTTGGGGAGATCTTGATAGTTTAGATCTTCCTTTGGAAGATCTCAGCCGCTCAGGACCTCCCTCGTTTGATCTGGACCGTCCCGGTCCTCCCTCATTGTGTTGTGGTTCGTTGAATGCAGTATCAGCGGCCACGACCTCCCTATTCTTGCGCTGCGGCGTGGCGGGAGGGACATGGACCGTTGGATCCAAGATCAGCGGCCCATGTTCTCTGGACTCGCACAGCGCTCGGCGTTTTCCTCTGGAGGTCTTGGACCGTTTGATTTAGATCAGCGGTGCACGTCCTCCCCCTCTGTTTTGGAAGTTTAGAAATTCCAGTGAGCACTTATTTGTAAACTGAAAAAGATATGAACTTTAAAAATGCATAACTAATTCAATTTAAATCCAGATAGAGTGATTCAAATTTCTGTAGCTCTGGTTTGGTCTGGGCTCTAATCTAAAAATGGTTATGGGCTCAGTTCAGCTCCAGAACATGCAATTGCAAATAGTTTTCAAAACTAACTCTAAATGTTGCAATAAAAATTCAAATTAACTTGTAAAATGCATAAGTAATTCTCTAGAGCTCCTTTTTGAGTGAATCCAACTTTGTTGGCTTCCTCTGTTAGTAAACTAAATGTTAGAATAATATTTAGACTTGTCACTATTTTCAACAAGCTTCCTTGTGCATTATAATTTTGTTCAAGTTCTTGTTTTTGGAAAATTATAGAAAATGCATAATAGCTCCAAATGAGATGAACTCAATTGTGTTATTCATCTCATGAGGTGCTGGTTTTACAGTAAAATCTCAGTATCACCACCCCTCTAGAAAATGTTGCCTAATAATTAAATTAGTGAATAGTAGCAGTTTGGTATTTTTAGGGCTGAGCAGAATTGTTTTGCTCATATCTTTTGCATTGAGAATCCAAATCCATTGGTTCTTGTTGCTAAATTCCTAAAAATCATCCTCTTGCTGCTGTAGAAATTTCAGAGTATTTGGAGTTTGTTTGCTGTGCTGTCTTTGTCGTTTTAAATCGTTCTTATCGTTTCTTTTAGTCTTTTCGATTAGGTGCCGGCGAGTGGGTTGATCCGTGAGTGTTTCTCTACAGCATAGTGACCAGCAACAGCAAGGCAAGCAGTTTGATCATATCCCGCTTAATCCCATTACTTTAAAGTCTAATATTTTGTTTAACTTGTATGTATGCATGCTTTTGTGTCAAAGTATTTTATCGTTTAGAGTAGCGATTCCTATTGCATAGTTGCCCTAAATTGTTACCCCCTGCCACAAACCATAAGTTACTAATATCGCTGGTGAATTAGAGCCCGGTGATTTAATTATGCTCTTTTATTGCTTTTACGGTGTCATGCCTAGCAATGCTTAGATAACGGTAGAAATGGACGGTTGTCGACATTATGTCGATAACCTTGATCACACAAAAACTATTATTCCATTATGTCCCCTTGTATGATTTGTTAATTTGTAAACAAATAAAAATGAAAACTATTTGGACTTGGGCATATTGGATGGATGGTGTGGTTTTTGGAATGTGGTAGTATGCCTGAGTCATTAAGGACCGAGTTACTTGCGCCACTGCTCGAGCAATTTTGCGTGCTAACCACACGAGGGGATATGGGACCTCTCTTGACTAAGTACTTTGGAAGGTGTTAATTATGAGCTGGTCGGTGGGTATGTTTTAATAAAATGTGTGTGTGTGGTGTTGGGAGGGGAGCATTAACAGACCGGTTAGGCTATCTAATGTATCCTTATCCCCGTGGGAGGCGGCTCTTAATTAGCATCGTCCATTGCAAATGTCTCGTAGGACTTAGCCGTGCCGGCACACCAAAGGAAGTGTGCTAAATCATGTGGCGAAAAGGCGGTCTGACGTGTGGGTACATTGGTACACCCCTGCAGGGTTAAAACTATTCGAATAGCCTCGTCCTAGGTTATGGACACGCTCGGAAACACCCCGTAAGAACTAGACTCAACCATTTAATTAAAACTTGATGGGTTGGTATGAATGGATGTACATGCTATTGTTGTGGTGGCTATTGGGTTAGTCACGTCCAGGATTGTTGTTGTCTTTATTTTGTTACTTGTCTCGTGGTTCTTGCAAATTAAAAATGAATTGCAAAACTGCTTTGAATCTATTACATTATTGCAAAGGAAAACTTGCTTTATGCTAAAATAAGTCCAAAGCCTCATCCACTTAAATAAAGCTTGCTTGTAGCTAAACTATAGTTACGTTATCTTACATCGCTCTGTCTTGCAGTACATTCTTTGTACTCATTTGCTTTGCTTAATAACTTTGTTGCAGAGAAAGAAGGTGAGCCCCAAGGGCTTCACTCTTGTGAGATGTGCTTCGGGTTTGACGACTAGCTTGGCGGTCGGTTGGTTGCCTTGTGGGTAAAGGCACACTAATTGGCTTTTATTTATGGCCATCTTATGGCACTTTTGCTTCATTGTTTACTTTAGTTTTGTATTTGTTGTTTGGCTGTTGGCCTCTCCTTTTGTAATAACTCTCTCTATATTATGTATGTCGTTTATTCTAGTTAGTGCTTGGTTCTATGTCTTGTATGAACTTGATGCATGATTTTGTAAAGAGGTGTGTATCTTGCATTTCGGGAAGTATACATATCTCGACGACACGGGTTATTATGTTTGTGATGCTAGGGTCAAGGGATGACTAAGTATTACAAGCCTAATAAACCGGGGTCCTCACAAAGTTTGGTATCAGAGCCATCCTGACCGTAGTAACCCAAGCTTAGTCGTTCTTATGATGTTTTGGAAAACTTATTTTCAAAATATCAAATGGTTTATGAAAGCTTAAGTAAAGTCTCTACTTTTACTCCTTACCTATCTTAGCGTTCTTCTCTCATCTTGTTCTAATTTGAGTTTTAAAAGTTGTTTTCCTCTCCTCCTCTCCAAAGATAAACCCAATTAGCGATAACACTGGTTTTGGGGAATCAATGAGTTTGGCAAATTGAAGTGTTAGCTGCCCAATTACAAGGTTTTGAAGCTTGGAATGGCCAATTTATTTGGAAGCTTGGATGCAAAATCTGGACAGCAAGCGTCAATTTTCGGACAGCAAGCTCAAAGGTTCTAAATAGGGTAGAAAATGAGAGGTTAATCAACTAAAACTTGTGGGAATGAAAGGGTAAGACATGATACTAGTTAGCTAAGTATCTAACACCTATTCTCTTGGTTTTACCTTGCTTTTGAGTAGTGTTAGAAATTGGAGTGGTGTGCTGAAATTTTATCTTCTCAACTAATTACTCGTTCATTCAATACAAGTTAGTTGTGTTGGGAAGTTGGCCTTTAATCTTATGTCTTCCTTGCTGTTTTGGAGTCATTTTGGAAGCTTTTAAAGTGCATTTCCTTGCTGTTTTGCTTCTCCTTTATTATGCTCCTTTAACTTCTTTTATTCTACTTGTTTCATTAGTTTACATTTATTATCATCTAATCCATTATTAACTCGGTAGGATCTGTGCTATCTATTTTGTTGGCCTTCGGTTAGGGTGATGTTCGTTCCCTACTTGTTGGCATCCTTTTAGCTTTTTTCAACTTCTAGTCCTTGGGTTTCGTGTTAACCCATCTCTTCGTAGCAGGATGTCTGGATAGTCTAGCAGCGGACTAGGTCGGCAAGCTGGCTGGGACGAAATTCTCCCTAGCCCCAACTGTCCAGACGAGGCTTGCAAGCGACTCCGCTCTGGCAAGTGTTTCGGATTGTGGTCCCAGTGCCCTAAAGAGTGGCAATCGCCTCCTTTTTGCCTTGGCTGTGGTGAAGAGGGGCATTTCGCCGAAGATTGCGAACTAGGAAAAGTCAAGATGTGTCGGCGTTGTGGTGAGAAAGGACACTACAGCAACCAGTGTACTTCGGCCTGTCCAATTTGTGACAACGACCACTTACCCAGAGAGTGTCCGGCTGCCAAAGTTACTTGTTTCCTTTGCGAGGGAAGCGATCACTATCCCAAGGAGTGTAGCATGAACCTGGTGATTGCCAAGTCTTTGGAACTGCAGCGACTGCTTCTTCGGTCATCTGCAAGCATCGCGATCGCCAATGCCTCCAAACCAGAGGAGTTCTTGGATGATTTGTGTGAGGAGCTGCGGGACATATTACCAGTCTATACCTTCCCCAACTTTCAGCTTGTGGTTGAAAATCCCGTTGCTGCTGTGGGCAAGAAGAAAAAGCCAAAGGATCGTCACAAGTGTCAGGAGAACACTCAGGGTGACTTCAGCAAGGTCGCCAATATCACTTGTTTCTTCTGCAACCTCAAGGGCCATTATGCTATTGATTGCCCTAAGGAGCTTGCGGAACCTCTCGTCCTTCACGGTAGTGCCTCAATCGCGTGCACTGCGAGTCGACAAGGTGGTCCCGTAATCCATTTGCCGGAATCACTTTTTTCTTTTGTAGCAAGAAAGGGCACTACGCCAACAATTGCCCTTTGAAGCAGCAGAAGATCACTCGTAGTCAAGCCAAATCCATTTCAACTGGGAGAATTCAGGAGGCACCGGATGTAGTATCGGGTACGCCTTGTGCTAACTCTCATTCAGCTACTGTTTTGTTTAATTCAGGAGCAACCTCTCGTTTCTTTTCGCGGCCCGTGATTCGATCACATGCACCTGCGACTCATCATGACTGGATGGTTGTTCTTGATCCAGTCAACTCCATCTCGGCTGAGAAAGCTCAGGAAGTGCCTGGCGTCGTGTTAGGTACGCTTCTTGTTAACTCTTGCCCTGATATTATTTTAATCAATTCAGGAGCGCCTCATTCCTTTGTATCTCCATCTTTTGCCATCTGGGTTGTCATCGATTGTTTGACTACAGTGGCACATTTCCGTCCCTTTACATTTTAAGGGCATCACATACCTGTTGTTGCCTCGAACCTTCGTGGCCTAAACGGCCATATTCCTTTTTAGAGACTAGCTGCGGAGGGATGACTCCGTATAGCTAGTTAACCGACCAAGGTCTCGTTTGTTAGTGGAGTAACCAGACAAATTGCTCCACCAACTAAGAACGACCTTAGTCCTCTAAAATAGCTAGGCTGCGGAGGATGACTCCGTAGCTAGCTAGTTAGCAGAGATCCCGTTGTTAGTGGAATTAACCAAATAAATCGCTCCGAATTAACCGACAAGTTGTTAAAATTAACCGCACAAATCATTCCACCAACTAACAACGGCCATGCACCACCAACCATAGAGTCAAGATCAAGCTCTCAGTCTGTCAAAAATGACCTTCGTGTAGGTCTTCCAAAGGATCTCTGCATATTTCGCATCGTAAATTCGCACGGTGTCTTGAAGGCGATCGCTTACGATCGTGCTTCTCGCTCACTTCTCAATTTTGGCATAGCCTATAAGAGGCTATGAAACTCATGGTTCTTTCAAGATCGACTTACCCTCCTCAAACGATGGTCGACCGAAAAGGCCATCAATGTTTTTACAGCGTCAAGGGCAAGTTAGCTCCTCGATATGTGGATCCTTACGCGTGCTTATCGAAAAGAAAGGGCTATCGCCTATAAGATTGGAATTACTGCTGCCCTTGAGGGGTACATAATGTTTTCATGTGTCCCATGAGGGGTGCCTCCGTGTTCCAACCGAGTAAGCTCGTTGGAAATTCTTGATGTGCAAGAAGATCGGTCGAGTTGTGACTGACGACAAACAATGCAATAAAACAAATCAAATAAAATCCAGCTCGACAAGGAACGAGCCGGGAACAATATGTAACTAAATAAAGTGTTGGTTGGGTGAACATAGTTCGAGAATTAGGTCCAAGTACAACAAAAATATTATAAATGGATAAGAATCTTAAAGGAAAGTTCAGTATCTTTGAAGAAGCTAAGCGAAGATCAAGGAATCGTGTCCTCAAGATCCTAAAAGTTCTATGGCCAAATCATTAGTGGATGGAGTTACTTGGAAGCGGAAAGACTACCCATCTTCCTTCCTCTTTGAGCCAAAATCTCGGACGAGATTTACGTAAGTGGGGAGATTTTGTAACATCCCAAATGTATAATCAGGGTTTGTTTCAAATGTAATTAAATGTGTAGAAATTAAAACTTTTTCTCACATGTAATTATTGTCCAAGATTTGTGTAATCCAAAAACACAAAGTCCTTGTTGACCAAAAGTCAAGTCCTTTTTCCATTTGTCACCACTCTTGTGCCAAACATTTGGAAAATAATTTTCCTTGGTCCTAAAGTTGATGTGGGACCCCTCTGAAAAATATCGCAAGTTGTAAAACTTGTTTGATAAATTTTGGAGGTAAAACAATCCTTTGAACAACCTTAATGAATTTCCTGAGAAAAATGCATTGCATAAAAACCTCTGGAAATTTTACGTAAGAATGAATCTTGATGTCAGCAAGCTCCAGTTAAAATTTCATAAATTTTGGAGTTGAATTGCTATCTCAAATGAATCCCTAAAGTCTCATTGTTAAAATTGAATTCAAAACTTTGCCTTTGTTCCTTGGGCTAAGCCATTTTCCTATCTGGTTGAACCCAACCCACTCCTCACTCACGGACCTCCTTAAACCACTTGAGGTCGTGGCCGTTGGATTCATATCTAACACCCCGACCTCCTCCTCTCAACCAACTCATCAGACCTCCCTTCCCACCTGTGCGAGGTCATGGCCGTTGGATAAAAATCCAACCGCCACGACCTCCTCTGTTTGTCATGTGCATCAGACCTCCTCTCCACCTTGTTGAGGTCGTAGCCGTTGGATTCAGATCCAAAGGCCTCGACCTCCGCTGCAAATCATCGCAGCCAGGACCTCCCCTTGATATCTAGCGCACAAGACCTCCCCGCTTCAATTGTTGTGTGCCGTTGGATTAAAATCCAAGGCCCACGACCTCCCCTCGCTTTCTAGCGCATCAAACCTCTCACCTAGTCGAGGTCGTAACCGTTGGATCAGATCCAACGCTCACAACCTCCCCCAACTCCTCATCGCCGTCAGATGAAAATCTCGCGACTGGACCTCCCATCCCATTCCAGTGTTGTCTTGCCCATGGCCAGAACTCCCGCGCCTCAGTGCGTGCCCGTTGGATTAAATCCAACGCCACGACCTCCTTTATCATCTTCTTGTAGTTAGATTTTAATCTAACCGCCGTGACCTCCTTCTCTGTTGTGCGGTTTGGCCATGACCTCCCTCACTTGATCTGCGCCGTTGGATTAAGATCCAATGGACAGGACCTCCCACATGTTGCGTGTCGTGGCTACCGTGAATGAGTCCTCCCCATCCAGTGCGGCCGTTGGATTTAGATCCAAAGGCTAGGACCTCCTAACCCTTTACCGCGCTTGACCTCCCTGATCTGTTCGCAACCGTGCGATGGAGATCGCATGGCTAGGACCTCCTCCCAGTCTTTTAGAACTTACCGTTTCAAAATCATATCGGAGGCTGCGACCTTCCTAGCGCTTCTCATCCAGCGGTTGGGAGGCATGCTCTGTTCTTCTTCTAGCTCTGGCCTGCGCCATGGCGATGAGGGGGATGGCATGTCTTGTCCAACGGCTCTGTGCTGTCTTGCATTTATTGCGTGTCGATGCCTTTCGCCCTAGCCCATGCCTGTCACGACCTACTCTGTCCCATCCATCTTGTCCAACTCCATGGACCTCCGTGGGCGTCCCTTGGGCTAAGCTCACCATGAGCTTAACCCGTGGTCGAGACATCTTTTGCCCTAGCTATAAACCCCCCACTTTGTTGCCCTTGGCTTCTTTTACACACCATTGAGCTTGGCCTTGCTTGTGCTTGGTGAGCATCTCCTCCTTGACCTCCCTTTTTTGGCGCCATTGTTGAAGCTTGGAGCCCTCGGTGGCACAGTGTTCGATGGCTCCCTCTTCAACCTCTTGTTCACTTTGTGCTCCCAGGACCTCCTGAGTTAACCCTAACCTCATTTGGGTTGACATTTTCGAAGAGGCCTGACTTGGAGCTTGGACCTTGGAGTTGGCCGTGGAGCAACCCTTCTTCCCCAACTCGGGTCCTCCGTCCCCAACCTCCTCGGCACCTCCGCGACCTCCGGGTAATCCTCTGGTAGTCCCGTGAGATCTTGGCACCCGATGTATCTTTGTTGCGGAGCTTTTATTGAGCACACGCTTGGATGTCGCAGAGCTTTCTTTTGCATTTGAATTTTGGCGTCTTTGGTCATTTTGTCCTCTCCGGCTCGCCCGGCATTCAAGTCGTCGCCGCCGTTGAGAGGAGGTCCATTGAGTGCGCATGGTTATTGCGGACCCAATGGTACCATTGGATGCTTGCCGGCGAGAATACCGCCGGTGAGAACCATCTCTTCAACCTCGGGTTTTGTCGGACGTGCAGCGGCGCCATTGTCGTTTTAGGACAAAGATCTGCGGCGTTAATCGTTCATCATTGCTCAAATCATTGTAATCAATGGTGATGGGGCGGGTCGATCTTCCAACAGGTTGGATATGTTCGATTTGGTGGGCGCGACACAAATCGATTAAACTTCGAACAACACGTTCGAACCCGCAATCGCCACCCGTCTCCTCGGGTTATCAACGTGCGCTGCCAGTTGACCTGCGCCAGAAGGCTAATCCTCGCTGCGAATCGAAGAACACAAGCAAGAACAAGGAAGAACACAGCGGAATTGCGGATGTATTGTTTTAGCACTTTCGAAGTTGGGGTCTCACAAACCGATGAGCGGCGAAACTGTTCAAGACAGAATTAATCTAAGCAAAACCCAACCCTAATGGTGGGGGTGGCGGCTGGATATAAAGGATTGAGGCGTGCAAAACCCTGGGCCAGCGCCTAATGGGCTCCAACACGATACAAAGCGAGCGGCCCAAAAGACGATGGCGCAGCACCACGACAGATTCTGAATGCCCACTTGTTTCGACGATTCCCGTTGACTCAGAAGGAATTTTGACATGGGACCAGAGCCATTGGAAAGGTCGTCTTCTCAGATTTCCATACATATGTGGAACGTCCAAAACGGAGCCGGATGCGATCTGGGCGTCCGTTTTAGTCTTGACCTGGTCCTGGACTCGAATTGGATTCGAAGTCGGCGAGTTGGGACTCCAACATGATTCGACCGCCCTCGCTGGACTTGTACGCCTCGTAGCCCTTCTCCAAGTACTTCCAGGTCCTCTCCATGGTTCCTAATCATAATTAAATTATTAGGTAGCAATCGATTCTCAAATGAACAAAAAAGTAGTTAGGAGCGAGCTCACTGTAAATTCAATTGTCGGTAGCGAGCTCTAGTGATTGGTCCTTGAATGTCAAGTGGAGGATTGTTGTGTGTATCCGAAGAAGTGATGTCCTCATCAAATGGCGTGCCTTAATGTCTTTAATCCTCCGTGTTGCGCATTAAAGACCTCCCGCGTGGACCTCCTTGTGTCCTGCGCGTTAATCCTTGTCAGAGCACATGCGTGCTGGCCTTGACACGTGGTCGCTGAGCTCTGCAGGACGTCCATGACCTCCTCAGGAGATGCAGGGCGTCAGGACCTCCCTCCGTGCGATCTTGACCGCTAGGACCTCCTTGTGGGAGATCTTAGCCGTTGAGGTCCTCCTGTGTTGATCTCCACCGTAGGACCTCCCGAGGTCCTCTTAACCTTGTGGACCTCCTCGGGTAAATCTTAGCCGCCCGGACCTCCCGGTGGAAATCTGGGCAGCTTAGGACCTCCCTTTGTTAGATCTTGGCGTTCAGGACCACCCCAAGTGGACTGAACCGCCCGAGACCTCTTTGTTGTTGTCTTGACCGTTAAGGTCCTCCACAGGACAATCTAGACCATTAAGGTCCTCCTTTAAAAATCTGGACCGTCCGGGACCTCCCTCGAGAGGTCTTGGCGATGTAGATCTTCCTTGGGGAGATCTTGATAGTTTAGATCTTCCTTTGGAAGATCTCGGCCCTTCAGGACCTCCCTCGTTTGATCTGGACCGTCCGGTCCTCCCTCGTGTGTTGTGGTTAGTTGGATGCGATATCAGCGGCCACGACCTCCTACATTGCGCAGCATAGCGTGGAAGGACATGGACCGTTGGATCCAAGATCAGCGGCCCATGTTCTCTGGACTGCGGCGAGCGTCGCGTTTTCCTCTGGAGGTCTTGGACCGTTTGATTTAGATCAGCGGTGCGTCCTCCCCTGCTTTTGGAAGTTTAGAAATTCGGTGAGCACTTATTTGTAAAGCTGAAAAAAAGGTATGAACTTTAAAAATGCATAACTAATTCAATTTAAAT